>ML778254.1:391213-491239 GCA_009831015.1 Picea engelmannii
TCAAATATTATTTATACAAATTTCTAGAAAATAGTTTAGTTACGCCTAAAGGTGTATACCTATTAGAGATGGGCACAATTAATCACCTTTTAATCTAAAATTCTAATCTGATGGCTAACAATTGAAGATGTTGGCATATTCTTAGTCGTCCTCCCAAATCAATGAATGTGATTTACTCTTCATAACTTCCTTGCATTTTTAAATGCATCAGTTAACCTGTTTACTTTTTAACATTTACGTAATCATATTAAGAAATTACTGTACCACCATATGATTTCCACGTTTAACTAATTAACCTTTGGAATTACCACATTTGAAATTAACTTTTAGATTTCCTCAACTCTCCGAGAAAAAACTTTGACATACTATACTAAAAAGTAGTCTAATAGATATATTACTTTGAAACTATGCTAAGAAGTAGGGAAAAACCTAAAAATAGTTATATCCACCATTGAATTACATTTGTTCAATTACATACTTTGGTTTTATTTAAATTTCAGAATGTGTGGAAAGAAACATCATTTATAAGAGACCCAATTAAAATTAACAACTAATTTTAATTAAATTATTTCCTTTTTAATAAATTGTGAATAAATTGTATTTAATTTTAAAATGTGTGAACAGTCCCATAATTTCTAAGAGGCACTTTTAGGAATTCCTTGTTTTATTGAGACGGTGAGACCTTAGTTTTATTCCTTTAAAATTCCTTGAAATAACATGACTCTAACTATTAATAGAATAGATTGCATTGCAATTTTTCTATAGGAAATCTATGATCATGTATATTTAAACGTTTTTAATGGAATTTTATTATAAACATTTTATAACAATTAAAAAATTTGGAATAGAATGAGAACATATCCTTACAATTCTTAGTTAATATGTGAAATTTATTTTTTCCATCCATATTTTCTCGTCCTTAAATATACATGTAAATTTTTGGAAATTGATGCAGACCCCCCCTTCTTTCCTTGGGGTTGCTCAACCTCCCGGTCTAGGATCTTCAAATACTTGAGCCGAATTAGCTTTTTGGGCATCTAATAGACCCAGACTTTATGTCACACATGTCCCTTGATGTTACTCATGCAGGTTAGATTCACTTGCAACCCTGCTCTCTAGCACTTCTGGTAACACTAATCTAGGTGGATATCGGTGGCCAACCACCTTCTCCAACTGGTTCAAAACAATTTTCTGACAATTTTGGTAATTTACTATTTTTAACATTTTTTTTGGGTCCTGGACTTCCGGAGCCATTTTGAGGCCCTAAACCATGTTTTTTGAGAAACTGGGGAGAAACATGGATCATAGATCTATGTTACTCACCCAAAAGATGTATTCCTTGGATAGATCTTTCCAACAAGCTATCGAGTGCCCCAAACGAAGATCTTATGAAAACGTTACGCCCCTAGGAAGTTGACGTATCAACTACCCCCATCGGGGCCCACAAACATTTTGGCTTTTCATCTTCCAGGGTTAGGGTTTTGGATTTTACTTATGTTAAAAAGGCCCTTAGAGCCTCATTGTAATAATCATATTCTTGCGAATGTGAGTAGTTGTCACATCTCTTCTCAGAGATAAGTTGCCACCATTCTAGCGAGTCTTTCACTCTGTACTTTTACAGTCTTTGTACATTTATTTCATTAATAGAAATCGTGTATTACTGTATATCTGTGACTCTTGTTTATTTCTGCTATATCTCTATTATATTGTTGTCTCTCTTGCAATATCTTTAAATATTTATGTGTTATATCTCCTCTCTCATTTCGTGCCGAAAATGATCTAGATCAGTGGTATCAGAGCATGATACTCTTGATCATTTTTCAGTGCATGTCCACGACGAGATCCGAGTATAGAAAGTTGGGTATCGAGCTTGTCTCTCTTGAGGACAATCACTCTTGAACACCCAAGAAACCCTCAGTGGTAGAAGAAAAGAAAAATGACGGAGAAAACGATCCTATAAGTATGTTGCTTGAGCAAGCTCTCACGCGACAGAGGGACGAAATGATGGAGAATTTTTCCCACATCCTTCAATGCCTCCCGATAGCATCAGGCGCATCTTCATCAAGAGGCCACTTTGGAGGCACCTCGCCTTTTAAGGTACAGGTCAATTTTGATATTCCTATATTTGAAGGTCAGATAGATGTAGCTGCCCTAGATAAATGGTTAAATTTGTTAGAAGGTTATTTCTCTATTCACAATTTTTCCGACAGAGAAAAGATCATCTTCGCGCTCCTTGAGGATCTACCCCATGTCAAAAATTGGTGGGAAACTTATTGGGAGAAGATTTCCATAGAGGAGTCTGGAATATATGGGGTTGAGCCCACCTGGGATTTTTTTGTGGATGCGGTAAAGGAACAGTATTACCCTATTGGAAACTATGAGGAACAATACATGAGATGGACCACACTACAGAAAGAGAGGGGCCAAGTAGTTCCAGAGTTCATGAATACCTTCCATACCTTGCACACCAGGATGGGTATCAAAGACTCTGAACGACAATTGGTTCTGAAATATCGTGGGGCTCTACACAGATACATTGAAACTGAAATGGATTTTCTGGACATCTCATCACTTGGTGTTTCTTATCGATATGGTGTTAAAATCAAGCAAAAATTTAAGCACTAGAAAAAACAGGAGTTCGGGTCTGCAAATCCGCAAAAACCAAATTTTGATAAAGACATCCCTAACAAACAGTCTCCCGAAAACCAGTCCAAGACACAGGAAAAGAAGGGTCACGGGAAGACAAAGAAGGACACCAAAAAATGGTACGATTTCCACAAAAGCCCCTGGCACAACACCTATGAATGTCGCTCAAAATAGTCATTGGTGGTCGAGATCAAAGACAAGGAGCCGACCCATGATTCAGAATCTGATTCTGAAAATACTGGCAAAGGACAGATCATTGACGCAGACCCCACTGCTATTGTCACGACGACAACAATTCAACAAAAAGAACCAACAAATTCTGAAGAGGGGGAGCACCTTTTTCATTCACAGATGTGGGTGAAGGGGACCTCGCTTCATTTTATTGTTGATAGTGGAAGCCAGAAGAACCTCATCTCAGCATAGGTCATCAAATGGTTGGGATTGTCGACAACACCACACCCACAACCATACAGCATTGGGTGGCTTCGCCAAGGATGAGATCTTCATGTCAACCAACAATGTCGATTGTCATACAACATCCAACCCTTCAAGGATGAGGTATTATGTGATATTTCCCCATTGGATGTATGTGACGTTTTGTTGGGCTAGCCATATATGTGGAAGCTCCATGCTATTTATGAGTCTCAACCCTGCAGTGTCATTATTACTTTAGGGGGTCATCTCTACAGAATACCAGAGGTAATTCTAACTATTGTCCCACCTAAAAAGGACACCAGAAAATGGTGTGATTTCCACAAAATCCCTTGGCACAACACCGATGAATGTCTCTCAAAATAGTCATTGGTGGTCGAGATCAAAGACAAGGAGCCGAAACCTGATTCAAAATTTGATTCTGAAAATACTGGTAAAGGACAGATAATTGACGCAGACCCCACTGCTATTGTCGTGACCGCGACAATTCAACCAAAGAACCCAACAGATCCTGAAGAGGGGGAGCACCTTTTTCATTCACAAATGTGGGTGAAGGGGACCCCATTGCATTTTATTGTTGATAGTGGAAGCCAGAAGAACCTCATCTCAACAGAGGTTGTCAAACAGTTGGGATTGTCGACAACACCACACCCGCAACCATACAACATTAGGTGGCTTCGCCAAGGACGAGATCTTCATGTCAGTTAGCAGTGTCGATTGTCATATGACATCCAACCCTTCAAGGATGAGGTATTATGTGATATTTCGCCATTGGATGTCTGTGATGTTTTGTTGGGCCAGCCATATATGTGGAAGCGCCATGTTATTTATGAGTCTCGACCCTGCAGTGTCATTATTACTTTGGGGGGATCATCTCTACAGAATACAAGAGGTAATTCTGACTATTGTCCCACCTAAAAAGTGTTGCAAGGTAGTATCTCATACTACAAAATTTATCTTTTTCACAATCTGTTCAAAAGGTGAACAGAAGGATATTGCAATTACTACAGCCTCGGCCCAAGCACCTTCTATCCAACAGAAGCAGGTCAACAAGGTTGCAACAAAGCACAAATATTCCTTCTGCACACAGTCATCTCATGTATCTAGACTGGTTAAAAAGGTCCAACCCTTCCAGTTGTAGGTTCGTGACAACCTTCAACAAACCAAGCAGTGTGACGTCTCCAGCAAGGCAAGCAGCTCACCAAGATTTAGATTCAACAATCGATTTTCCCTCTCCCCGGGAAACTCAACGCAATGGAGACCATTCCTTCCTAAGGAGGGAGGATTGATCTAGGTGGATATTGGTGGCCACCCACCTTCTGCAATCAGCTCAAAATAGTTTTCTGGCAATTTTGGTAATTTAATA
This sequence comes from Picea engelmannii, assembly GCA_009831015.1. NCBI lineage: Eukaryota > Viridiplantae > Streptophyta > Pinopsida > Pinales > Pinaceae > Picea > Picea engelmannii. Next base: position 395,658 of record ML778254.1, read on the forward strand.
TTTTTAGTAGTTTTTCGGGTCCTGAACTTCCAGAGCCGTTTTGAGGCCCTAAACGATGTTTTTTGAGAAACCGGTGAGAAACATGGATAGTAGATCGATGTTTCTCACCCAAAAGTCCTAGTCCTCGAATAGATATTTCCAATGAGCTATCACGTGCCCCAAACGGATATCTTATGCAAAATTTACACCCCTAGGAAGTTGACGTATTAACTACCCCCATCGGGGCCCACAAACCTTTTGGCTTTTTATCTTTTGGGTTTAGGGTTTTGGATTTTACTTATGTTAAAAAGGCCCTTAGAGCCTCATTGTAATAATCATCTTCTTTCGAATGCGAGTAGCCATCACATCTCTTCTCAGAGATAGGTTGCCACCATTTTAGCGAGTCTTTCACTTTGTACTTTTATTTCATTAATAGAAATCGTGTATTACTATATATCTGTGAATATTGTTTATTTCCACTATATCTCTGTTATATTGTTGTCTCTCTTTCAATATATTTAAATATTTATATGTTATATCTCCGCTCTCATTTTGTGCCGAAAATAATCCGGATCAAACACTGAGTAGCAAGCGCTAGCTCCTCCGCTAGACTCTTTTTCATTATGAACATGAGTTATGACCTCTGGCTAGTTCTCTTCATGAATTTGGGCTTCAACTCTTTTGAACGCACCTGAATCCTTTTTCCTCGAACTCCAAACCAATGAAATCACTTAGACCATATCTACGGTCTATGCTCCTCTTACAACTGACGACTTTTAGCTACTTCAGAACTTCGGCGCTCGGTAATTGCAAATGTTCCAATGCCTTTTTCCCTCGAAGTGAATTTACCTGAAGCTATGGATCAAGCACCACGTACTCACCTAGATCAACGGTCAAGATGCATCCTTGTTCCACTTCGGCCGACTTGTAGTCAACGCCCCTTGCTCCTCTTTCTTTCGTAGTGTCAATCCTCTTAAGTGACAGATCTTTTGCAACACATCCTTTTCCAACGAATGACTCAGATGGACTTCAGCACTTTGGCCTTCGGGACTTTTCATGCCTTCACTCTTCACTTCCTCCGTAGTGACTTTTCTATGAACTAAATATCTACACTCCACATGTCCACACAATTGACAACTAGGATTAAGCTTCTTTCCTTTGGAGCTTTGGATGACTTGTGGTCAACGAATCCACTTCCTCCTCACTCCTTTCCCCGAATTCCACAATCTGATGACGTGTGTCCTCCTCATATCGACAACCACGATAGATTTTTCTACTTCGCGACTTTGAGAGTTTTTCTCTCTCCACACAAAATTTTCACCTAAGTGATTTTCCTACAAAAGTATGTGGATCTCCACAGCCACGATATATTTCTCTACTTCACGACTTTGAGATTTTTTCTCTCTCCACACAAAATTTTCACCTAAGTGATTTTCCTACAAAAGTATCTGGATCTCCACAACGTACCCTTTCTGGATCCAATGGTCCAGATTCACTTCACTGGTTGGGGACTTCGACAAAAATCACCTTTGCTCCATGCAATTCTCCCGGAGTGACCTTTCTCTGAATTGACAGATCTTATTCCATGCGTCCTTCTTCACGGAAGGCTGGAATGACTTAGTGACTTTGAACTTCAGTATTCTTCGTACTTCCACACTTCAATTCTTCTGAGGTACCCCTACTCTAGAGTGCAGAATCTGGTGACACTTGTCCTCACAAATGGATGACCTAGATCTACTTTGGCTCTTGACCCTTCGATAATTCTTCACCCTTCTGCACCCTCTTTCTTTCGGATTGCTTACCTTTCGAACGAGACGATCTGATTCCACGGGCTCCTCCTGGCGATCGATGACCAGGATCTACTTCACAACTTCGATGATTTTCCATGCTACTCACCTGGAATCTCCTAGAGTTTGATTCCTCTAGACTTCCCAATATTATGCCACCTGTCCCTCTTAACGTTGGACGGTCCCGATCCATTTTGGGACTTTTGGACATCGACGAGTCCACTCTCTTGTGCACTTGAGAATATTAAGGCTCATGCACTTTACGTGGATCCGAAGGGTGTTGATCCTCTGTGCTCAGATCCAATGTTTGGGATCTGCTCTCCTCCTCTGCATGCTCCTTTTGGTTTTTGGGTGTAGAATTTGATGACCCAGATCTCTTCTTGAAGTTGATCTAACGGTTGTTGTCGCTCCTCCTCCTGAGATTCGAACTTATCCCGAATTGGGAAAAATTTCAAGTGTTCAAAGGTTGTGACCTCTAAAACTTCTCATGCGAGCCCAACAACTGGGTCTCAACTTGTGCTTCTCCTCCTAAGCTTTGTCTATGACTCGAACCTCAAACGGTCTCAGTCGTCTGCTTCCTTAGAATATTTTTTGGTTCTCTCCTGGCCCACTCTGCGCTCTCCCTCTTGAGATTTTGAACTTGGATTAACTTAACCTCTGAACACTTCTAGCGCTCGACTGAGACTTCATATGACTTCCTTTCAACACTTTGTCTAAGTGCTAGCATGGTGCACTCCTTGCATAGTTATTCCTCCTAAATCCTGACCTCCTTTAGGTTTAGTCACACACTCCTTGCGTTCGCTCAATGCAAACTTACAGAGCTCTCCTACAGAGTTTCCAACAAATATGTTTTCTTCAACTTCTCCAATACTTCAGAAGGTTTTGGTCATGTGCACTCTTTGCACTTTCTACAAGCACTCCTTCGTGATCTTACAAAGTGTTCAGTAACTCTGTAGTGTCTTCTCCTTGACACTCTCCTCATAGAACTCAAAGCAAAGTTCTCTTGCAGGCACTTGTGCCTGATCAATGCCCACCTAGTAGAGCTCTACGGAGTATGCAACAACTCTACCTTATGTGTCTTGTTTGCACAGTCTTTCCCTCCAAGGTGTTCTCTAACCTCGAGGATCCTCTCTAAGTCTGTAAACTATCCTGGTGTGCCCACCTAACATGTTATCCTCTGAAATCGAAGCAAAGTTCAGATACACACTCCTTATGTTGGCTATAGAGTTCAATACTTTGTCGTGCACTCCTTGCACACCCTAGAAACCCATAAAAATTTAGAAAAATAACAGATAAATAATTTTATCTGGTCCCTGCAGGTGGAACCTATCACATACATCTACAACATATGTACACTTAAATAGATAGATAACAACATTCATAAAACATATACAAACATACACAGAATCTTATGTAGGAAAAATTTATCTTCTTTGTATTAATACGAATGTCTATTACAATAAGTGCACGCTCAGACTACAATAGAGTCTCGGTTTTTCTCTCCTTGTCTTACAATGATTTTCCTCTCTAATTTCAAAAACCTCTACTGGGAATACGATACAAAACTTTATAAAGTAGGGGATCATTGATGTAGGAGCATCTTTCCACCTCGATAGATGCATCAGCAAGTCTATGATGCAGGAGCATCTTTCCACCTCCACATATGAGTCAACAAGTCAGCATGTCAGCACACATTTGGAGATAGGGAGAGGCCCCGACCCTCTCGTTTTCAGAATTCAAAATATAAAGTTATGTAAATTTATGTGTAAAGTCGAAAAATGCCAAAGCCATGCCTTTAGATAGGTGTGGATAGATTCATAGAAGTAATTGACTGTAAGTAGGTTTAGATCCATTTCAGGTATGGATCTCTATTCAATGTAATGAGTCATAGGGTTAAGTTTTCTTAACGAAAATGTTGATGGCACTAAGGAGGTGGAGAGGATAAGCTCGGTAGAGCCCTCTTTTGTAAAACAAGGAGAGAGATCTTTTGTATCTAGAGTTTTTACATTAGATTAGGGTAGAGAAGGAAGTGTTAGAATAGTGATAGAGTAGCGAGAGGAAGAAAAGAACTGAGACTCTGTGATAGTCTGGTCTTGTACATAGTTGTAAATAGACACCAATATTAATACAAAAAAGTAGTTTTTCGCGCACATGAGTTGTCTAAGTGTATTTATGAAATTAAATGAACAATATCTCTATATTATGTAGATGTATGTTAGATTTCATCTGTAGAGGTAGACAAAATTTATTGTCTATGAGTTCTTTTGATTTTAGTTTGGGTTCTTTATGGATAAATGCAAGGAGTTGCATGACATAGTGCTGAAGACTCTGTGAGCTAGTGCAAAGAGTGCACATCTGAATTCTGTGTTGAATTCAGGAAGAACGTGCCAGGAGGGTACACCAAAAGAATTGAAAACCCAAGAGAGGAACCTCAAGGTTGTTGAATATCTTTGAGGAGAATTTGTGCAGAGAAAACACAGAGAGACAGATTCATTGAAAACTTTATAGAGATTTTATAGGTGGGCATCAAGCGAGTGCAAGGAGTGCACAGAAGAACTCTATTTCGAGTTCATAGAGAAGATAAGTGTTAGAGGAGAAAACTCTTACAGAGTTGATGAACACTCTGGAGGAAGACTTGTGCAAGGAGTGCACCAGGCCAACACTCAGACGAAGTGTTGAAAGAAAACCAATTGAAGGCCAGTCAAAATGCAAGGAGTGCCCGTAGAGAGAACTTGTTTCAAGTTCATAAGAACAGGACGAATAGTACCTTTTCTTACTAAGTTCATGTAGAAAGAAGCATAAGGACAAGACACTTTGAGGTCCAAGCCACAGACAAGATCAGAAGAGATAGCGGGGAATTTTTTTATGCAGAGAGTGCATATTGAGCACAAGGAGTGCGTATAGAAACAAACTTGTGTTAAAGTTTGAAAGATCAGGAGGTTGAGTGCAGAGTATGCGAGGAGGGTGTCAGAACGTCTTTTGAAGAAGACACAAAGTGAAAGTGTTTGCAAGGGGAAATATTTAAGTTTCAATTTTCAGAAGCTCAGGAGGAGTAGTGGTTTTAAGTCTCGAGAGAAAACACTTAGAAAAGTTTCTAAGTTTCAAATAATTGAAGCATTCAAAGGGGAAACGCAGAAGTTGAAAGTTTGAAGAAGGAACAGGTACAAAGGCTTGAGAGGGATAAATCCTTCAGACAAGAAGTTTGAAGGTTGGCTAAGATTGAGGGTTAAGATTCATTCAGAAAGAACCGAAATCTTTCAAGCCGTTAGATCTCGGAGAAGCATCTCACTGGTTAGCCGCGAGGAGTCATTCGAATTTCGCAGAACCAAAAGATTTGGAAGAAGTAGAGTGAAATTCGTGAAATCCTAAAATGAAAAATCTTGAAATCATCGGGACTATCTGTTGAAAGGGGACACGTGGAAAGAGATCAACATTTTGCTAACTCGTAGAGTGGAAAGGTCAAAGGGTGGAGTCATGAGAATTCACGAAATCCAAAATCATGAAATGGTCGTGGTCATTTGTTGAGGTAGGAAATGTGGCGACATATCAACGTCTCCCTAATTCATGAATTGAGAAGTTGGAGGTAGGAGTTGCGAAAACTCGCGATACGCAAAATCCTGACGCGCTTGGAAGGATTGGCCCCAGGACATAGAGAAGGGTCATATGGATGGAGGATAAGGGAGGAGTTAGTACGAGCTAGTCCCTTGTTGGAGTTTTGGGACTTAGGATTTTGAAGGATGGAGATTCGGTTGACTCATATAGCCAATACACAAAATCGTGACATTCTTTTTCGGATAAGCGTGTGGTCACGTGAAAAAAAGGCTTGCACTTAGCGATTGTGCATGCAGGTGGAAATTTGCAAAGACTTATGGATTGTTCCTTAGAGGTTCCAACAGGGAATCAAAGACTATTTCAATTCATTCTTGAGAATATCCTAATATCGAGAGATCGTGCAACCCTTGGAGAGAAGGGGGGTCTGCACCAAGTGGTATCAGAGCTTAATTTTGTCTGTATATTTCAGGAGAAAGAGAAGAGGGAGATAGAGTATTGATGCTCTTTGTATGATTTCTAGCAAGGTGTGTAGTAAATGGTAGAAATTTAGATGAGATGAAACCAGAGGTTGGAAAATGGCTATTGGAAGCCATATGGGAGGTCAGGGAAAGGACCACCAGTAGAAAAAAAAAATGAGATAGATAAAGAGCTCACAAAAATAAGTGAAAAGATGGAGAGACTAGCATTAAAGAAGCAACAAGATGCAAAGGACCACTGGACATATGAATGTCCTTTGAAGAGGAAATCAAAATTACTTGGCCAGAAGTTTATGGCTGGAAGGCAGAAACAAATGTTGAGAAGGTGGCTAAGGCATGCTGAAAACCTCAGTAACATAGGAAGGAATGTGATTTACATCTGTGAACCAGAAGTTGGAAAAATCCTCAGTGATGATGAGGATAAGAGATCACTGGATGATATCAAAGATTGCCAGAAGGGAAACAGTGAGTTATCAGATTTCCAGGTGTTCAATGATATGAGATGAGTAGAGGATTTCATAAACTGCCAGGTGCGCAGAGATGGACTTTCAAGTTTCTAGGGGAGCAATGGAAAGAGATCAGTGGAAGTTCTCATATACTACCAGAGGAGCAGTAATGAAAGTTTAGATTTCCAGGTGGGAAATGAGATGGGGTCATGGTAGGATCTCATAGACTTCCCAGAGAGCATAGGAGAATTTTTTTTGGGTTTCTAGGTGGGAGAGGAGAATGAAGGGAGATTGTCTGAAATTCTCATGGACTCAGCTGATAGTTCATATTAGGAAGGAGTCCTGATAGGTGAATATTTATATGGGTTTGCAGAACATGTGAATGAATATGATGAGAAGTTAGATACTCTCACCATCTAGGAGGTGGATCAAAGTAGTATTTTGATTATTGGGGGAATTCATATATTCCTTAAAAACAACCAAGTTGAGGCCATGCCATGTGTTGCAGGTGCAACAAAAGAAGGACAGCCAACAAATATTGTCAAAGAAGAGAATGTGGATCAGACATTGACATTTTCCCCAGTAGAAGAAGAGCATGTAGTTAATATGTTCACTCCATGGGAGAAGGAGTTAGATATTCTGGAGTATTGGTTGAACAATCCAGAACTAGAAGATGGTTGCCAGAAGACAATCATGAATATTGCAAGAGAGGAGAATTCAACAGAATTTGCCAGAAATTTTAGCCGAGAAGTTGAACTGATGATGGATGTAGTACTGAAGCATGCATTAGAAGAGGGAGAAGAATTTCAACCATAGGAACAACTGATATAAGATGGAGATATGCCAACAAAAGAGGAGCTGACAAAAACCAATATGTTAGAGCAAGAAGTTGGGCAAAAATTTAGTAAGGAAACTACATAACTAAAATCTTCTACAGAATGGAAAGTTAGTATTACAGAAGAGGAAGACAACATGGGAGATCAACTAGATATGACTATTAATAAGTATGGAGAGGAGTAATTTCAACATACAAGACTGCATAAGAAGAGCTAGCCACTGGAGCAGCTGGAAAGGGTGATTGAAGAAATTAGGAAGTTGATGTTGAGGTCAGCAAAAGAAGAAGTTAGCAAGGAGAGGTTGAACAAAGGAGAACCTACCATAGTAGCAGGAAAGAAGAAGAATAAGGAGAAGAAGAAGCATCAACAACAAACCAGAGGAGCATGTAGACATCTCCAAGAAAAAGTTTGGGATCAAGGTGGATTTCAACATAACTGGAGAGCTCATGAGAAGGAAATCATGAATTTTTCACAGCAGTGGAGTATGATGCAGGAGAATATTTCCACCTCGACAGATGCATCACCAAGTCAACACATCAACACACATTTGAAGATAGGGAGAGGCACCAACCCTCTCATTTTCATAATTTGAAATATAAAGTTATGTAAATTTATGTGTAAGGTTGAAAAATGCTAAATCCATGCCTTTAGACACTTGTGGATAGATTCATCGAAGTAATTGACTATAAGCAAGTTTAGATCCGTGTCAGGTCTGGATCTCTGTTCAATGTAATGAGTCATAGGGTTAAGGTGTCTTAACAAAAATTTTGATGGTACTAAGGCGGTGGAGAGGATAAGCTCGGTAGATCCCTCTTTTGTAAAACAAGGAGAGGGATATTTTGTATCTAGAGTTTTTACATTAGATTAGGGTAGAGAAGGAAGTGTTAGAATAGTGATAGAGTAGTGAGAGGAAGAAAAGAATTGAGACTCTGTGATAGTCCGGTCTTGTACACAGTTGTAAACAAACAGTAATATTAATACAAAAAAAGTATTTTTTCCTGCACATGAGTTGTCTGAGTGTATTTATGCAATTGAATGAATAATATATGTATATGTTGTAGATGTATGTTAGATTTCATCTGTAGAGGTAGACAAAATTTACTATCTATGAGTTATTTTGATTTCAGTCTGGGTTCTTTGTGGCCAAATGCAAGGAGTTGAATGACAGAGTGTTGAAGACTCTATGAGCCAGTGCAAAGAGTGCATATCTGAATTCTATGTTGAATTCAGGAAGAACGTGCCAGGAGGGTACACTAGAAGAATTACAAACCAAAGAGAGGAGCCGCAAGGTTGTTTAATATCTTTGAGGAGAAGTTGTGAAGAGAAAGAACAGAGATACAGAGTCATTGTGAACTCTGTAGAGCTTTTCCAGGTGGGCATCAAATGAGTACAAGGAGTGCACAGAAGAAATCTATTTCGAGTTCAGAGAGAAGATAAGTGTCAGAGGAGAAGACAATTACAAAGTTGCTAAACACTCTGGAGGAACACCTGTGCAAGGAGTGCACCAGGCCAAAATGTAGACGAAGTGTTGAAAGACAACCAGTTGAAGCCCAGTCAAAACATAAGGAATGCACGTGGAGAGAACTTGTTTCAATTTCATAAGCATAGGAGGAATAGTACCTTTGCGTACGAAGTTCCTGTAGAAAGAAGAAGAAGGTCGAGACACTTGAAGGTCCAAGACACAGACAAGATCAGAAGAGATAGCGGGGAATTTTTGTATGCAGAGAGGGCATGTTGAGCGCAAGGAATGCGTATAGAAACAAACTTGTGTTAAAGTTTGAAAGATCAGGAGGTTGAGCACAGAGTATGCCAGGAGGGAGTCAGAACGTCTTTTGAAGAAGACACATAGTGAAAGTGTGCGTAAGGGGAGAGATTTAAGTTTCAATTTCTAGAACCTCAGGAGGAGTAGTGGTTTTAAGTCTTGAGAGGAAACACTTAGAAAATTTTATAAGTTTCTAAGAATTGAAGCATTCAAAGGTGAAGCGTAGAAGTTGAAAGTTTGAAGAAGGAACAAGTATAGAGGATTGAGCAAGAGAAATCCTTCAGAAAAGAAGTTTGAAGGTTGGATAAGATTGAGGTTTAATATTCAATCAGAAAGAACCAAAATACTTCAAGCCGTTAGATATCGGAGAAGCAGTGCACTGGTTAGCCATGAGGAGTCATCAAAATTTCGTAGAACCAAAATATTTGGAAGAAGTAGAGTGAAATTCGTGAAATCCTGAAACACGAAATCCTGAAATCATCGGGACCGTCCATTGAAAGGGGAGACATGGCAGGAGATCAACATTTGACTGACTCATAGAGTGGAAAGGTCAAAGGGTGGAGTCGTGAGAATTTGAGAAATGATCGTGGGCATTCATTGAGTTAGGAAATGTGGCGACAGATCAACGTCTCATTGATTCATGAATTGAGAAGTTGGAGGTAGGAGTTGTGAAAACTTGCGATACGCGAAATCTCGACGCGCTCAAAAGGATTGGCCCGAGGACATAAAGAAGGTTCATATGGATGGAGGATAAGGGAGGAGTTAGTACTATCTAAGCCCTTTTCAGAATTTCGAGACTCAGAAGTTTGAAGGACAGAGTTTCGGTTTACTCATATAGCCGATACACAAAAAGGCATCATGCATTTTCGAATAAGAGTGTGGTCACAAGGAATGGTCATGTGAAAAAAAGGCTTGCACTTAACACTTGTGCACGCGGGTGAAAATTTGCAAAGACCCATGGATTGTTCCTTAGAGGTTTCAGTAGAGAATCGAAGACTTCTTCAATTCAGTCTTGTGAAGATCCTAAGACTGGGAGGTCGCGCAGCCCTTAGAGAGAAGGGGGTTCTGCACCAATCATCGATCTTTCCCTCCAACTACACTAGTGGTGTCTAATCACCAATTACAATGGCTATCTACTGAGGCTCATTACAATAAAAGAAAATCTAGCTCGAATCGGATCTAGATCAGCCTACAGCTAGCCATTAAAGGCAAAATCAAGTACAACCTGTACAAATGCATCAACTCGGATCTTCCATACTTACAACATTTAATTTCCTCTCCCTTCCTTGAATGCGCTTTGATGTGATAGAATTTTTGTGTGTGCTGAGGTGGAAAGGATGCTCCTGCATCATACTGCACTGCTGGGAATATCATGAGCTCCTGCTCATGAGATCCTCTTCTCCATTTCTAAAGTCCCCATGGATCACAAACTTCTCTCTTGAGTTTTCCACCTGCTCTTTTTCTATTCTTCTACCGCTATTTATTCCCTTCTACTGTTGTAAGTTCTCCTGTGTTCAACCTCCTCCTACTTACAAATTCTTCTACTGACATCAACATCAGCTTCCTTATATCCTCTATCACTTGTTGCAGCTGATCTATTGGCTGGCTCCAAGTTGGAAGTCTTCCTTTCTACTACATCTCCTCATGTTGATCTAAGGTAAGATCAACTTGATCTCCCACTCTGTTGTTATCCCCTATGGAACTTAATTTCCATTCTGTTGTAGACTCCAATTTTGCAGTCTCCTCACTGAGTTGTTGCTACTCAACGATCTCCTTCGTTAGACTATCTTCTGCTAGTTCTTCTATTGGTACACTCTAAGCTTCTTCCAATTGCTCCTCAGGCTGGTATTCTTCTCCATTTTCTTACAACTTAGCCTCTTGGATGTGATGACTTTGCATTATCACCCTTCTCTCTAGGGCTTCCAATTCCTTGTAGAGATCAACAAATTCCATTTTGTCTTCTTCTTCTTCGGCCACATGTTTAAGTGTTGCAGTCATCTCCTATTCAACTTACTGGCTGAAAATTTTGAGCAATTCCATTGAATTCTTTTGTTCTTCTATTGGGGAATATTCTAATGTCTACTCCTTCTCCTCTATGAAAATCATTGTTGGTTGTCCTTTCTCTTCTATTGCATCTGCAATTTGTGCATTGTCCTCTATTTGGCTAGTTGGCAGGAATATTATGATTCCCCCAATAATGATAAAAAAACATTTGATCCTACTCCATCAACACCCCTTGTTGATTTGAACTCACTTCTGAGCTCCTGAGACTCTCAAGTATTCTCATTTCTTCTCCCTTTGCCACCTGGAAATCTGGGATCTCTCCTCTGCCCTCCTGGCAGTTTATGAGATCAATTGTTGAGCTCTTCTCATTGCCCACCTAGAAATATGAGTTTTCATCACTTCCCTCCTGGAAGTTCATGAGATATCTAACTGATGTCTTATCATCCTCATCACCGAGGCTCTCTCCAACCTCTGGTTCACAAATGCAAACCATCTCCTCCCCTAAGTCACTGAGGTTTTCAGCATGCCTCAACCACCTTTTCAACACTTGTCGCTACTTTCTGAATACCAACTTTTGGACATGCCACTTTCCTTTCCTCTTCAAAGGCCATTCATGTGTCTAGTGCACCTGGGATTCCTGTTGCATATTCAGTGCTAACCTCTCCATTTCTTCTCTTATCTCCTCGAGCTCTTTGTCCCTCTCTTCTTTTATTTTTTGCTAGCGGTCCTTTCCTTGACTACGCCTATGGCCTTCAGTAGCCATCTTCTTCCCTATATTCATCCCACCTGGTTGTATGTTTTCTACTCTACAACTGAGAGTATCTCCAGCTTCTCCTACACCCCACCTGGTTGTATGTTTTCTACTCTACAACTGAGAGTATCTCCAGCTTCTCCTACACCCCACCTGGTTGTTTACTTGACTACTACGAACTTGCAACAATCCTTCACAGAGAATCAACACTCTATCTCCTTTACCTACGATCTGTAGAAAAAATCAAGATCTAATACCACTTGATGTAGACCCCCCCCTTCTCTCATCAGGGATGCTCTACCTCCCAGTCTAGGATCTTCAAATACCTGAGTCAAATTATCTCTTCAGGCCTATAATAGACCAAGAAATTAAGTCACATAGGTCCCTTGATGTTACCCACATAGGTTCTAGTTACCTACAACCCCACTCTTTCGCGCCTCTGGTAACACTGAGTAGTGAGTGTTAGATCCTCCACTAGGCTCTTTTTCAATATGACCATGAGTTATGACCTCTATATATCTCTCTTTGCAAATTCAGGATTCGACGCTTTTGAACGCACCTGACTCTTTTTTCCCCATACTATTAACTGAGGATATCACATGGACCAGATGTATGGTTCATTCTCCTCTTACAACTGACGATTGTTATCTACTTCGAAACTTCAGTGCTCAGGAGTTCTGAACGTTCTAATGAATTTTCCCCCCAATGTGACTTTTCCTGAATCTACGGATCAAGCACCACGTACTCACCTCATTCAACGGTTGAGGTGCATCCTTGTTCCACTTCGAGTGACTTGGAGTCAATGCCCCTTGACCCTCTTTCTTTCCGAGTGTCAATCCTTTGAAGTGATAGATCTTTCACCGTGCGTCCTTTTCCAACAAACGACTCAGATGGACTTCAGTGCTTCGAACTTCAGGACTTTTCATGCCTTCACTCTTCACTTCCTCCAGAGTGACTTTTCTCAGAAGTAAATCTCTACGCTCCATGTGTCCACACAATTGACAGCTAGGATTAAGCTTCTTACCTTTGGAGCTTCGGACGAATTCTGGTCAATGGCTCCACTTCCTCCTCACTCCTTTCCCCAAAGTCCATGATTTGATGATGCGTATCATCCTTAGATCAACGGTCACGATGGACTTAGGTACTTCGTGACTTTAGGAGTTTTTCTCTCTCCACACATACATTTTTCTGAAGTGCTATTCCTCTGAAGTACGCGTATCTTTTCCATGTACCGTTTCCATATCCAACGATCCATATTTACTTTGCTGCTTCAGAACTTCGACAGAAATCACCTTTGGTCCACACAATTCTCCCAGAGCGACCTTTCTCTGAACTGGTAGATCTTATACCACATGTCCTTCTTCACAGACAATTGGGATGACTTCGTGACTCTGATATTTTGGAGTCTTCACACTTCCACACTTTAATTCTTCTGAGGTACCCCTTCTCCGGAGTGCAGGATCTAGTGACACCTGTCCTCAGAAATGGACGACCCAGATCTACTTTGGCTCACGGGCCTTCGAGAGTTCTTCACCCTTTTGTACCTAGTTTCTTCCGAAGTGCTTACCTTCCATATGACACGATCTGATTCCATGTGCTCCTCTTAGCGATCGATAACCAAGATCTACTTTGCAACTTCAACGATTTTTCACATTGCTCACCTGGAATCTCCTAGAATGTGATTCCTCTAGAGTTCCATACCTTCTTCCACCTATCCCTCTAGATGATGGACGGTCCTGATCCACTTCAGGACTTTGTTGATTTTGGTCTCTTGTGCACTTGAGAAGATTAAGGTTCGTGCACTTTACCTGGATTCGATGAGTGTCGATCCTCCATGCTCAGATCTAATGGATGGGATCTGCTCTCCTCCTCTACGTGCTCCTTTTGGTGTCTGGGTGTAGAATTCGACGACCCAGATCTCTCCTTGCAATTGATCAGATGGATATTTCCGCTCCTCCTCCTGAGCTTCGAACTTCTCCCGAATTGTGAAAAATTTCAAGTGTTCAAAGGTTGCGACCTATAAACCTTCTCTTGTGAGCCCAAAAACTGGGTCTCGACTTGTGTTTCTCCTCCTGATCTTTGTATATGACTTGAACCTCAAAGGGTCTTGGTCGTTTTCTTCCTTAGAAGATTTTCTAGTGCCCTCCTGGCCCACTCTGGGCTCTCCCTCTTGAGCTTCTAAACTTGGAGTAAGTTCACCTCTGCACGCTTCTAGCGCTCGACTGAGCCTTCAGACGACTTCCTTTCCACACTTTATCTAAGTGTTGGCCTGGTGCACTCATTGCACAAGTCTTCCTCCTAAATCCTGACCTCCTTTAGGTTCAGTCATGAACTCCTTGCATTTGCTCAATGCACACTTGTAGAGCTCTCCTACAGAGTTTCCAACAAATATATTTTCGTCGACTTCTCCAACACTTCAGAAGGTGTTGGTCCGGTGCACTCTTTGCACTTTCTCCAAGCACTCCTTACTGAGCTTACAGAGTGTTCAATAAATTTGTTGTTTATTCTCCTTGACACTCTCCTCATATAACTCAAAGCAGAGTTCTCTTATGCGCACTTGCACCTGCTCAATGCTCACCTAGAAGAGCTCTACAGAGTATGCAACAACTCTTCCTTCTATGTCTTCTCTGCATAGTCTTTCCCTCCAAGGTGTTTAGTAACCTCGAGGATCTTCTCTGAGTCTGTAAACTATCATGGTGTTCTCCTCTAAACTTGAAGCAGAGTTCAGATACACACTCCTTGCATTGGCTACAGAGTTAAATACTTTGTCATGCACTCCTTGCACAACCTAGAAACCTAGAACAATTTAACAAACTCATTGATAGAGAATTCTATCTGGTCCCTGCAGATGGAACTTATCACATACATCTACAACATATGTACACATAAACACATAGATAACACCATTCATAAAACATATGGAAACATACAAATAATATTATGCAGGAAAAACTGCTCTTCTATGTATTAATATGAATGCCTATTACAATATGTGCATGCTCAGACTACAACAGAGTATCGACTCTTCTCTCCTTGGCTTACAATGATTTTCCTCTCTACTTTCAACAACCTCTACTAGTCATACGATACAAAACTCTATACAATAAGGGCTCATTTCGTTTCCCTCCAACTACACTACTGGTGTCTAATCACCAATTACAACACCTATCTACCGAGGCTCATCACAATAAAAGAAAATCTAGTCTAAATCGGATCTAGATCAGCCTACAACTAGCCATTAAAGGAAACATCAACTACAACCTGTACAAAGGCATCAACTCGGCTCTTCTAGCCTTACAACATTTAATTGCTTTTAATTACATTTAAAAATTTAAAAAGGGAGGGTTGCACCTCTCCCTTCATTGAATGAGGTGGAAAGGATACTCGTGCATCAGAAATTATATTAAATTTATCATAAAACTTAAACTTTGCTATTAAATTTATTTTTTTATTAAATATATCAATTTTAAGATAAGTTTTCATTATTTTTCTAAACATACTATCAAATTGAGAAATTGAGAATATAATTCAATTATAAATTGAGAAATTGAGAATATAATTCAATTATCTTAGATAGCATGATATTATTTTTTATTAATAACTTTATTTTTTTATAATAATAATTCATTATAAACATTTAAATATATTGATAATAAATTGAGAAATTGAGAATATAATTCAATTATCTTAGATAGCATGATATTATTTTTTATTAATAACTTTATTTTTTTATAATAATAACTCATTATAAACATTTAAATATATTGATAATAAAAATGTAATAAAGCAATTACATATGAATAGTGTAATTAAGACTAAAAAAATATGTCTATAAATACTGTAATTAAGACTAAAAAAATATGTTATAATTCTTAGATAAATTGCAAATTAATTAAGCAAATAACTGAATCAATGATGTAATAAGGGATGCTTTTAAGATTTATATTAAATACTAATTAAAAACATTTAACAATATTTCTATATTTTATTTAATTTTTATAAAATATAATGCAAAATAAATTGAATATGATTTAATCTATACACTAAATATTTTATAACATTTACTATCATCTAAGAAATATAATTACTACTCCTATCGAATTCAAAGGAATTTCTCCACTTCAAACCAAGCAATCAGAAAAATGGCGATTGGTTTATGCTATATTCATTGTAGTATTTGCATTGAATAACTTTTAGAAAGTTTATAACATTTACTATCATTTAAGAAATATAATTACTACTCCTATCGAATTTAAAGCAATTTCTCCATTTCAAACCAAGCAATCAGAAAAATGGCGATTGGTTTATGCTATATTCATTGTAGTATTTGCATTGAATAACTTTTAGAAAGTTTAAGAAAGTATACATAACTTACCCTTTTAGATTTGAATTTATAATTTTTTAGAAGGAAACACATCTTCTTAACTATTAAATTCATTCAAATCCTATAAAATGACTAAAAACAGAAATATTATAAAGGAAAAAAGAAAAGGACAAACATTGTACTTTCAGGTTTCAGCTGAACAATCAGAAATATTCTATACTTGGAATTTTCTACACTTGAAAATTTGATTATTGTAATCAGAAATTTCATTTGATTCTATATGAATAACAATGAAACTGTTTTTTTCGTGTAAAAAAAAAAACTATTAAACTCATTCAAACTATATATATAATCATTCAAAAAAAATTAAAATATTAATTAAAATTTATACAAATTATTAATTACAAAAAAAAACTGTATAAATAGATTAGTCAGACATTCTGCTAAGAAGTAAAACGAAACCTTAAAACACATATATCTAAAAACACATATATCGAGATCGACAATTGAATTGAACTTGTTCAAGATTGGAGAAAATTACTTGTTGAAACAATTTGCAGTGTTTTATTTATAAAAGGTCATGTTAATTGTATTATGATACCACATTTTACGGCAACAAATCTGGAGTCAAGGTGTGTACTTGGCATGTGAAAGACAATAATGAAGAACGAGGATTAGCGTTTACATGTTTGAGTTATCACGAGATTATCCAATGTACAAACAGGCCATTTGTCAGTTGTGCACTCTCAATCTACAGCTTCACGAGATCATCCACTTGCTGATTTGCAACCTCCAAGTTTACTCTCTTCTTCATCTTTAATAAATGATTTGTCTTCTTACTTTGTTGATTCATTTGGATATGGTTTATAAAAAATTGGATCACTCTCTCTTAAACACTTTCCATATATTTAATTATCTTCCAATTCTTTCACTTAGAAAGAATGGAAAAGGTTTATGAAAATAATATAAAAACTAAAAGAGCCTTAATTCTAGGTTGAGGACAGTTATCAACCATTTTCAGGTACATCGAGATCATTTTAATTTTTTGTTGCTAGGCAACTGAAAGAATATTTTGGCCGAAAACCTCAAAATGAGATTGTTTGTAGGAAAATGTAAATTCTCTCCATCTTACTTCATCTTTGGAGGTAGCAGACTCCTACAAATACTTAGAATTTAGTTTCAGAATTGATACCAACATTTTAAGAATTGAATCTACTTTCATTGGGTATAAATTGTTTTCTTTTTCATTGTTTTTATCTAATTTTATTTAATTTTATAAAAAAATCACCGCATAATATTTTTAGGTGAGATTATGATTAGGTGAAATTAAAAATCCATATCTCTAAAAATACATAGTGGAAAATTATGGAATTTTTTTATTCATAATCCTTAAATTATTCTCTTCAAAAGGGTATTTTTAGATTTTACTTTTAAGTAAAAATTAAGATAGATACATGGTGAAGGAAAACATGTGTTTAAAATATGTAACTTTTTGAGATTGGTCAACTTAAAAAAATTCTAGAAATTATAATATTCATCCGTTAGATTCAAAACTATAGTCATCACAAAATAGAGTCTTTGTTGCAGTATATTTCATTTGTCAAAAACAAAAGTTTAATAATGGATACATTGTTGTGGGAAAAAATAGCTCATTATCTTTTCCTTCATTTTTAAGGAACATATTGTCAAACAATTGTCAAATTGACATATCAAATCTCAATAAAAAAAAATTGAAAAATAGCCAGTAGAAAGATAACAAAATTCTTCACAAGTTTTGTTTTTACAGTAAATTAAAATTCTAAATAAAAAAAATACTTTTGTTTACCCGAAGTTAAAGACCCTGTTAAGATTTAAAAAACATTGTCATAAAACAAGCAAAAGTGTTACCCATCTTCAAGTGTTACCCATCTTCATGATTTTACCAAATATAAAACCCATGCCTGTAAAATACACACTTTATAGTTTCTAAGACACACCACTAGTGGTTTTGAAGGAGAAGAGGTAAAACTTAGAGGTTTCAAGTTCAATCCTACAATACCACTTCTCGTATAGAAAAGGGTAAGAATATAATTAAAATTGAAGACTTTCTAGAAGTAAGGCCAGTACCCAAAAATTAGACATCTAAATTGAAACTGATCAAAACTATTAAACCATTTCTCAACACCTATATTAAATGTGGTTTGGTGGTATCAGAGCTTTTTGTTCCATTAACCTCCGTTCACTTAGAGCTCTGATATTAACTTTCATCATTGATCTGCTTTCCCTTCCAAATGTTGAATCTAAGCGTTGATCAAGCTATCAACAAATTTCGTCATTTTGGACCAAAGAGGATCCCTACGAAACATGAATTTCTTTGGCTCCGGAATGACCATAGTCATTGATTTCATTGATAAAAATAAAGGACTCTAATTATTTCAGATCCAAAGTACTTCACGTTTCCAGGAGCTCTTCTTTGGTCCAAAATGATCAAAGCCATCGATTTTTTTATCAACACCTTTGATCAAAATAGTTGAGGTTGATTTCATTGGGTAAACTTGGGGCTCTAAAATTTATATGTATATATGTACGTATGTATGTATTCATATGTGTGTATCATATCCAGAACTCCCAAATCAACGATTCACGGGGATGCGGGGCTTTTCGTCTCCAACCAAAAACTAACTATTCCAAAATAGTTGTACTTTTGAAGCCCAAATGACTCGAATATCGGACAACTTGACTCTACCACCGAATCTAAAAATTAGATTATTTAGCACAATCAACGGCCTGCAGGTATTCGGGGCCCAAAACAACCGACCACGATTGTTCGATCTTTCCCAAAGGATTTCGACAATCTATAAGTTTCACCTTGGAACTCTAGGGAACTATCCCTTCTGAGTTTTATCACTTCTGCGAAGTGATCTCCGATGCACACTTGTGTTTCTCTCCTGAGCTTTGACCCTTAGGATTATTATCCTATGCACTCATTGTGCCAACTCTCCTAATTTTTTACCTTTAGAAAGATTGTCTTGTGCACTACTTGCGCTAACTCTTCTCAACTTTTACCTTTAGAAATATTTCCCTACGCAAACCTTACGTGGGATTTATATGCACTCTTTACGCTTTAACTTACTAAAGAGAAAAAATTGAAACTTAACAAATTTCATAAGATCACACGCCCAGAACACACGTATGCAGAAAACACAGTAAACACTATTTCTATTAAGTTTAAGAGAAACCAAAGAAGTTTACGACCTCTCCTCCTTGAATTTGAGAGTCTTTCTCTTCTATTCCAAAAGTTTTTTTTTTATAGCATAGATTACAATGTTTTTAATATTCCCCGATTCTCGATCCTTCTTTTCTAGATACTTCTGATCCTCTTACATCTCATAAATGGATTCCTATACTTGATATATATGCCTCCTACAACTATTAAAGTCAATTACAACCTTCCTGACATATATTCAATGTTTCTAATCTCTCGATATCTATGATATTTGATTGCAACATGATTCAAAATAAATGTCGCACCTTCATTGGAACTCAAAACAGTTCTTTGTGTGTTGAGAAGATATGTTGAGTCATTCCATGTTGTCTTGTCAATTGTCTTCGATGATGATCCTGCATTAGACTCCTTTGGACAAAATATTCATGGGATCCTTTCCATGAGCTCATTAATTCTTTTCCCATGTTTCTGAATTTCTGCTTCAGTCAGCCATCTTGCATCTTTTGTTGGAAGTTCCTTCCATTTGACCAATTATTCATGATATACTTTCCTTCTGGTCCTTTTAGCAATATTTTGATCCAGAATATTTTCTATCTGTAGCTTTCGTGATGTGGGCATCTATTGCATCCACTAGACCTCTTCTTTACCATATGCTTCTTCTGCCCCATCCCTTCTATACTTGAATATAAGTATACTACATTAAATATTGGTGAAATTCCAATGTTGTCTAGTAGCTCAATCTCATAAGCATTTGCAGAAAATTTTCTGAGGATTTTACAAGACCCTATATTTTTCAACTTCAATTTATTATACTCCCCTTGGGGGAATCTTTCCTTCCTTAGATGTGCCAGAACTTGATCTCCAACTTCAAAACTTACTTCTCTCATTTTCTGGTCTACTCCATATTTGTATTTTTGGTTGTTTCTATGTAGCTAGCCTTTGATTTGTTCATGTAAATTATGCATCTCTGTAGAAAAGTATTCTTCTCCTATGCATTGCAATTCAGCTTGTCCCAAGTCTCTTAACTCAAACATTCCCCTTGGGTGCATTCCATATACTATATGGAATGGGCTCTTACCAGTACATCTATTTGGTGAATCATTATATGCAAATTTTGCCTGAGGCAGAACTTGATCCCATTGACTATTATGTTTAGTTACCAAACTTCTTACCAGATTTCCCAAGATTCTATTCACTACCTGAGTTTTTCCATCTTTCTGAGGAAGATATGCGAAACTAATGGAAAAAAAATTCCCCAGCTTCTTCCACAAAGTCTTCCAAAAATGTCCTACAAACTTTGTGGCTCTGTCTGAGTGTATTCTCCTAGGCAACCCGTGCAATCTCATAATATCCTTAAAAAATAAATTTTCTACATGGGTGGCATCACTTGTCTTGTGGCATGGTATAAAATGTGTCATCTTTAAAACCTTGTCAACTACCATTAAAATTGAATCACTTCCCCTCTTGGTTCTTGGTAATCCCATAAAAAAATCCATACTTATAACCTCCCATGTCCTGTTTGGAATATGTAATAGTTGATAGAGTCCTTTATTTTGTTTCTTCCCTTCATCATATTGACAAATTATGATTTTTTTCAAAAACTTCTTCACGTCATATCTCATTCTTGGCCAGTAGTAAGAAGAACACAACTGCACATATGTCTTTTCATGGCCAAAATGTCCAGCTAATCCTCCATTATGCTTCTCCTTTACAAAATTATCCCTCATTGAACATTTTGGAATACATAACTGGCTCTCTTTGAAGAACAATACTTCTTGTATCAGGTACTCCATCCATGGACTTATATCCCCCATCAAATGATTCTCACAAGCCTCATAATCCTCCTTGAAATATGGGTCATCCTTTTACATTCCCTTGAGCTATTTGAACCCCAAAGTTTCCACTTGAAATTTTTGCAATATCAAACATCACCTGCTCAAAGCATCTGCAACTTTGTTAGCACTCCCACTAATATTCTTAGTGAAAAAAGTAAAATTATACATAAATTCTACCCATTTTTGCATGTCTCTGATTCAACTTCTCCTATTTGTTTATCAACTGCAAAGTGTGATTATTAGTGTACAAGATAAACCTTTTTGGCATAAGATAATGCCTCCACTTCTTCAAAGCTTGAATTATAGCATAAAATTCCTTATCATAAGTTTAATACTTCTTCTTAGCGTCATTCAACTTCTCACTGAAATAAGGAATAAGCTTATCATCTTGACTTAAACCTGGATCGATGTCCACTCCACTTGCATCACACTTGACTTGAAATTTTTTCTTGAAGTCTAGTAAAATTAATATGGGTTGTTTTGTTATATTCTCCTTTAATAGCCTAAATCCTTTCTCATCTTATTTTTTCCAATCAAAGGATCCATTTTCTTTCTTTATAGTATCCACTATGGGTGCACAAATAATACTGAAATTCCTGATGAAATTTATGTAAACAATCGCTAACCCATGAAATATTCTTACTTCAATCACACTTCTCGAAGAAGGACATTCTTTTATATCTCTCACCTTCTCTAGATCCATCTTCAATCCATTTGAAGAAATCACAAACCCCAAATACACAAGTTCAGTCTTTATAAAATAAAATTTCTTCAAATTTATCAACAACTTCTCTTTCTGCAATCTCTTCAACACCATCCTCAAGTGACTCTAATGCTCCTCCTTAGTCTTACTATAGACTAGGATATCATCCAAATAAAAAATTACAAACTTTCCCATAAAATATTTAAGTACTTCATTCATCAATCTCATGAATGTACTTGGAGTATTGGTTAAACCAAATGGCATGACAAGCCACTCATACAACCCTTCATTATTTTTGAATTTTTTTTTCCATTCATTTACTCCTCTCATCCTTATCTGATGATAAAATCTTTTCAAATCTACATTAGAAAAATAACTGGCTCCACTCAAACAATCCATAAAATCATCTATTCTGAGTAAAGGCAATATATACCCGATGGTTATCTTATTGATAGCTATGGAATCCATGCACATTCTTCAACCACCATCCTTCTTTGGACCCAACACAATTGGTACTTCACATGGGCTCAGACTTTCTTTGATCAATCATTTGTCCAACAACTCTTGGACCTGCTTCTTGACCTCTTCATTCTCCTTTGGGGTCAATCTATATGATTCTTTGTTTGGAAAATTCTCACCCAAAATAAGGTCGATGTGATGAATAATACTTCTAATGGGAGGTAAAGTATTAGGTAACTCATCCACCACAATGTCAAAAAACTCATCCAATAATTCCTTAATTTCAATAGGTAAATTATTCATATAAGTATTTGTAAGGATATCTCTTGACTTACCTATAACAACAAACTGCTATCCTGGTCTTTCTTAACTTCCTTCAAAAGCTCCTTCCCACTCATGATAAGTATATTCATACTAGCCTCCTTTTTTACTCTCTTATCTTCCAGTGGTAACAACATATGCCTACACCCATTCTTCTCAAGAGTATAAGTACTATTCCTCTCATCATGTATGAATTTTTTGTCATATTTCCATGGCCTCCCCAATAGAACATGACAAACATCCATAGGTATTACATCACATAAAACTTCATTCTTATAACTATTGATATTAAATTAAAATTTAAATTGTTCACTCACCATGACTTGATGTCCTTTCTACAACCATGAAACCCTATAAAAATTCAGATGTGTTTTCATCTCTAGCTTGAAAGTTTCCACCATTTATGTGGACACTAAATTATCAGTGCTCCCACTGTCAATAATCACCTTACATACCCTCTTTTTTGCTTTGCAAATGGTTCTGAATAAGATTTTTCTTTGTGTTGTCTCTTGGAACTCGTTTTATGGATTCACAAGATCTTTCCTCATCATGAGTGATCTTCCCTCTTCAACAACTTTTGTTTTTTCCTCTTCACAATCTTCTATTGAGCCTTAGTAATGTGATCTCCTCTAAAATATCCAATATTGTTTTCAGGACATTCCCAATACATGTGTCATGTTTTTCCACAATCATAACACTTAATATCTCCTCCTCTACCACTTGGAAAAGGTCTCCTTCCCCTAGATTCTCCTCCTCTAGTCTCTTGATTGTTAGAGCCACTAATTTCTTCCCTTGGTTTCTGGAACTTTTCCTTCAGGCTTCCTTTTCCTCTGGTTGGATTCTGTCCCTTGTTCTTCTAGCTCTTCTTTCTTGCCAGTTTTTCTTCTCCCTTCAGGGATACCTGATAATCATCCTCTAAAGTCCTTATCATCACCATAATAATCTCATCTTGAATTTCATACCTCAACCCATTGATATACCTAGAAACTGTATCTTCATCATTTTCCATGTATCCTGCTCTTATATTCAACTTATAGAATTATTCAGTATATTATTTCACTGACATACCATTCTTTCTCATATTTTGTAGTCTTCTAAACAGATTCAACTCATAATATTTGAGTATGAACTTAACCTTTAGCTTAGATACCATTCTATCCCAATTCTTAATTTTGGACTTACCTTTCCTTCTTCTGTCAGCTTGCAATTTGTCTCACCATAAAGTTGCATGTCCCTCCAACCCGGTCACAACATGATTTAATTTATTCTCATCTTCTATCTCCTCATAATAAAAATATTTATCCAAGGAACTTATCCAGTCAAAAAATTCTTCCACTATTTCCTCATAATAAAAATATTTATCCAAGGAACTTATCAAGTCAAGCAATTCTTCCACGTCCATATTACCTTCATACATTGTAACTTCTATCTTTTGCCTGGTTCCCATCTTGACAATGACTCTCAACAATTATTCCTTTGTTCCCCCTTCTCATGCAGCTTCCTCTTCATCTTCTAGATTTTCATCCCAGAAATCACTAACATCTCTAGCATCTGGTGCTCTCTTTTATGTTGCTTCCATGGCATCTAACCTTACACAAAGTTGTCTCATTTCCTCCTCCATATATATGTTGGCTACAAGTATCTCCCTACCTTCATTGAGATTAATTCACATGTGTCTCCTTGGAGACATGGGTCTGATATATCTCCTCAAAGAGATTTGTACTTCTCTGATACGTCTTTGATGCACTCCTCGACCTCTCGGTATGGATCGTTCCCCAAATAGGAGATGGAATGGCTCTTGATATCTCATAGACCCCTGGGTTTTCTCCTTCCACATGCCCCCCAGCCCTGAACTCGTAAACTTTAAAATCCATGAGGGTCCTTTCCCTGACAAGGTTGTGCATGTGACTATGGGCTAGAACCCAGTTCTTAATTGAAAATAATTATGCGACACTTCGGGACTTCGGAGCTCCAAAGGGTAAAAGTGAAGCCAATTTTCCTGAAATCTTTATCGGTTGCATTCGGTCATAAAGTGGTTTGACAGATGGTTGTGGTTTTTACCCTATCCTTCCACTCCTCCAACTCCAATGGCCATATTTTTTACTTGCCCAAGATCGGATAGTTGTTAGGGATTCTTCTCTCTCTTATATCTACAAATTTCATTAGATCCAAAACTCCCAAATCGATGGTTCACGAGGATGCGGGGATTTTCTCCTCCAACCAACAACTAACTATTCCAAAATAGTCTCACTTCTGAAGCTTGAATGACTTAGATATCAGAAAACTTGACTCTTCCACTGAATATACAGCTAATATTAGTTGGGACAATCAACATCCTGCGGGTATTCGGGGTCCAAAACAACCGACCATGCTCATTTGATCCTTCCCAAAGTATTTCTACAAACTTTGAGTTATGCCTTGGAACTATACAAAACTATCCATTTTTAGTTTTATCACTTCTACTAAGTGATCTCTCGTGCACACTTGCGCATCGCTCCTGAGATTTGAACCTTAGGATTATTAGCTTGTGCACTCCTTGCACTAACTCTCCTGAGTTTTTAACATTAGAAAGATTGTCCTGCACACTCCTTGCACTAACTCTCCTGATATTTTACCTTTAGAAATATTGTCCTACACACACCTTGCGTGGGATTTCTACAAACTCTTTGCGTTTTAACTTACAGAAGAGAAACAATTGAAACTTAACAAATTTCATAATATCACACACACACAACACACATATGGAGAAAATACAGTAAACACTATTTATATTAAGTTTTAGAGAAACCAAGCAAGTTTACAATCTCTCCTCCCAGAACTCGAGATTCTTTCTCTTCTATTCCAATTTTTTTTTTTCAACATAGATTACAATGTTTTATACTTTCCTGGCTTCTCGAGCCTTCTTCTCTAGATACTTATGATCCTTTTACATATGATAAATGGATTCCTATCACTAAGTCTATTATAATAAATGTATATTTACGATTCAGATCTAAGTGGATACTCAAGATCTATGCCTCCTACAACTATTATATTCAATTACAACCTTCCTGACATATATTCAATGTTTCTAATCTCTCGAGATCAAGGGATATTTAATTACAACATTATTAAAAATAAATGTCGCACCTTCCTTGGAAATAAAAATGGTTCTTTGCGTGTTGAGCAGATATGCCGAGTCATTCCATGTTGTCTTATCAATTTTCTTTGATGATGCTCCTGCATCATGATAGCTCGGAGAGCCAATGCCTCAGTCTCCGACCTTAGAGTAAGTTGGTGATATTTCGAATATTCAAATTGACAAAGTTTTGATTCAATTACATGTAGAGAAAACAATTTTGTTAGAGGAAAAACCACAACTAGTTTTACTTGGAGAGGGTCTTGAGATGATGACTTCTTAATGAAGCAATATTGAAACAATCTAGACAAAGACCTCTCCTTCGTCTAGAATTTATGTTAATTTTTTTTGATCATTTATCCCTCCTCTTTCCTCCGCTCTTTCCCTTCCTAGGCTTGTTTTAAAAGAACATAAGGTTTTCCAATTCTCTAAGTCTGTTTCAGAGAGCTTGCTCATATAATTCAACCGTTGTGTTAACCATAGGGTTTGTTTGTTGTTGATATAGTTAAGGACTCAAACAATTCTAACTATCAAGTGACCAGTCCTCAAAAGGATTTATCCTTGGATTCTTTTTATGTCTCTTCAGGAAGGGACCCATATTTTCTTAGGCCTAGGGATCCCCCTTAGGATACCCCCATCTCTGTAGGTTTAGGTTGTGATGTTACTAAGGATATTGGACCTGTTAGAGCTGGATGCAAGTCATATCTTAAACATGCTCAAGAGAAATCTTCCTATGAGGTATCGCATGAATGACAACATCTTGTTTATTGGGTTCTTAGAGTAGGAAAATCCCCTTTCTCGGGTCCTCTATGAATCTCTCTTCTATCAATATTCAAGGCCTAGGGGGAGGGCCGAGAATATTTCCCTTAAGAGACTTATTGAAGAAGAGTATCCAGAGATAATGTTTATTCAAGAATCAATGGGTGAAATTGGCTCTTTTATTCCTAAGTTGGAGAAACTTTTTCTAGGTTGAGGATTCTTTGGGAAAATTTGGTTTCCTAATTATGGGCCTCTCATATAAATGCAATTTATTAAACTATTTTTTAATTTCCTCAAGTCTCATTACATAGGTCTTTGACATGGAATTGGACCATAACTTTTCTATTCTCAACCTATATGGATGATACGAGGGAAAGGAGGATTTTTGGTCCAATATTTTTGGATTACAGTGTATCCATAAGGATGGTATCATCATTGGTGGCAATCTCAACTTCAATGTCAACAAGGATGTGATTAGGGGATCCTCGACATGAGAAGATAAATTGGACAATTTTTTTATCGACAATATTGAACATAATGGATTGATTAATGTTGAACCTATTAAGGTTCATCCCACATTGAGCAATAATAGAAGTGAAGAGGAAGAAATTACTAAAATATTGGACCATTTCTTATATCATCCCAACACACTAGAGGAAGTTGTCTTGTATCGTTCATGGATAGGTCGAATTCGTTCTTCTGACCAATTTCCTATCTTTTTTAGAATTGGGTTGGCCCAAAGGGAATCCATTCTCCCCTTTTAAATATAATTCATCATGGGATAATGTGGATGAGCTTAGGCCTCTTGTTCTTGATAACTAGAAAAATATTCAACTTGGTTTCAATATTCCTATAGATGTGCAATTTGCATCAAGTTTAAGGTGACTCAATGGTTTATTCCCCTCATGGTACAAGGATAGATGTAGGGCATATGATCTGGAATTGAAATACGTATAAGATAAGCTAGAGAAATTATATGGCATAGTTCAGGCATGGTAGGGGGATTCATATATGATGGAAGAATGTAGGAGTCTAGAAACCCATAGGTATTATTTATTAGTTGAAAAGGAGTAGAGCTATCAACTGAAAAGACAGGCTCTATGGATAGAATAATGTGATCATAACATGAATTTCTTGTATATTTTTGTCAATTTTCGAAAAAATAAAATATTATTAAGGGGCTAGAAAATTTGCAAGGCAACATAATTCTCAGGTTTCAAAATATTGCAGCTCTAGGAGTTGATCACTTCAATGGTATATTCAAGGAACATGATAAAATTAGGATGGATGATATTCTCAAATGAATTGCATTTTTCCCTTACTCATTCATGAAGTGGTGAAATTCGATCTATATCAAGAGATCTCAAAAATTCAAGGGGTATTATCCTCATCAAAAAAGACAAAAGTCATGGGACAAATGGTTGGATTGTAGAACGTTTTGAGCCTTTTGTTGATATTATGGATGATGACTTGCTTCAAGTTGTTGAATAATTTTGATCGATGGGTAAGCTTATTTAATGCATCAATTCCATATTTCTATCAGTTATTCATAATATGGATCAACCCTCCTCTTTCAATGATTTTAGACCTATCGATCTATGCAACTACCTCTATAAAATAATATCTAAAATCATCGTTTCTCTCTTAAGGCCTATTTTATCCAATTCTATCACTTCAAATAAATTTGGATTTTTAAAGGGACGACTAATCCATGAAGCCATAAGGTTTTCAAAAAAAGGGATACACTCCATCAAGGTCCATAAACGCCCGGTTTTAGTTTTTAAAATAGACCTCTCAAAGGCCTATGATAGGTTTTCTTGAATTTATCTTCATCCTCTCCTACATGTTAGCTTTGAATTTCCACTGGTGAATGGGGATTAAAAGATTTGTGTTCCTTTGTATGTTCTTTGGTAGAAAAATCCCTATGGTATTTTCTAACTCGCAACAAACTTTGGAGGAATATTATGATTTCTAAATACAATGAGTCGAGTTATCTTATGGACTAGACTCACCAACAAAGGAAATATGTAGTTAATGCATCGAATCAGTTGTTGGCGATGTCACAATATTTTCCAATAGTTGGACACTTTTTGGCATGGAAACTCAGATCATGATGATAAGTAATAATTGTAGTTGATGCTATAGATGGATGTGGTGATCATAACTTTCTATCAAATTTTTTAGTGGATCAATTGCAAAAATTGGGGGTATGTGCACTCAACCATATTGGAGATATTAATCTCTCTTCAATTTGGCATCAACATTGGTTTATAGTAGAGGATATATGGATGGACAATATCTAGGAAGAGGAATGGTCTTAGTACATGACAATGCTTTGGAAAGAACATGTGCACTCAACTGAGGATGAATATGAACTTGTTTGGAACTATCCAAATCCAAGTGGCATATACTCTACCAAACTAGGATATCACGTAATGGTAAATGATGATGGCGATGCTTCTTGTTGGTGGTATAAATATGTTTGGCAATTGAAAGGTCCTCCAAAAGGTAAACTTTTATTCCACATAGCTCTTAAGAATCAAGTTTTAACATGGGATAGATTGCATAAATGGGGTAAGTATGATATGGGAATTTGTTACGTTTTCAAGTGTTCCGAAGAAACAAATCATCATTTCATTCTAGAGTGTTCTTTTTCTAGACATGTATTCCATGAACTTGAATTTAAATTGAAGCTTAGTCAACTCTAGACTTGTGGTGCTATGTCTGAAAAATTTATGTTTTTTTTTCATGAAAATCATTTGAAATCATTTTAGACACTCCCTGTCCTAGTCATGCTAGTTCACAACTCTTGTTTATTTGATGGTAAGTTGCATACTAATTTTAAAGTCTCTCAACATGTATTTTCTTTGTTTCCTCTTTACAAGTACTCAATTCATGCTAGGGAAGAACTACTTGGGGTATGGGCCTACTTATCCTTAGAACACCGGTTGGATATCAATCACCTTCATGTTCTGGGGGATTCAAAGATTGTGATAGATTGGTTAAACTTCAAGAGAAATTTACAAGTAACTTATCTTATGGGTTGGATGGCTAAGATTCGAGATCTTATATCCTTATTAAACAACATTATATTTGATCATATCTACAGGGAAGATAATATGGAAGCATATGTGCTATCTAAACACACTTTACTGGTGTTGGAAGGGAGGATCCACTACAACAAATTGTAGGATGGCCACAAGGGCCCCCCACTAACTATGCGACTATATCTATGATCTGGATAGTATAGCAGGGTTGAAAATGTAATAAATATGAGATTTGGAATTTCCTATTTGTGTTGTCTTTTAGTCACCATGGACACTCTATTTTTTGTAATCTGGTTTGGTTTTTTTGTTTAGGTTGGAAATATGCTAATAACACTTATGTAGGACTTCAAGGTAGGTGTTGTTTACTTTTAGGAAAGGTTATGTATACCCCCCAAATACTTTAGGAGTACATCTGGGATCTTTGGAGAGATACCCAACATGATGGCCATCATTTTTAACGTTGTGGTTTACTCATGTACACTCTTCCCTTGCTTCTTCATGAATAGTGCCACTGGATCCATTGGTCCTGTACACACCCGATATGGTAGAAATGGGAATTAATGAGTGTTTTTTAGTCCTCCAACATATTTAATGGTGGATCACTCTCCATCCTAAGCATTTTTATATGGATTTCCCACCAGGTTGATGGTCCTCTAACTCTGGTGTAGAAAATGATATATTTTTTTATTCATCTATATGGTGATTTATAAAATAAAAATCTAGTTGTTGAAACCAATGATTTAGTTTTAATGCATCAAGATCATCTTGGTATGTCTTTTTGTCCATTTTTTCTTCCATATTGAATAAATAATGTGAAGGGGTTTATGGTACTAGAACTCAACTATTATTTCTCAGGTTCTTTCCATCACTCCTTTTTTGGGTCTTCATTATACCTTGGTTTCCCATTTGATTCAATCTTTGAGTTCGAGCCTCCAACTTCTCTGAATGGTTCGAGCTTACTTGTTAGAGCCACCATGAGGATGGACATATTATGCGATATGTCAATGAATTTCTCTTCCATCCTCACAAATCTCTCCTCTACAAGATCTCAAGGGTTTCTATGAATAGACTCATCGACCATGGCTAGGGTTCTGCAACTTTCTTCTTAAATTGATTCTTGGATCCCTCCAAATTTCCATAAATACCCCAAGAAAACCTGCTATGATACCAATATGATCTGTAAGCTTCCATGTATATTATAGTAGATATTTCATCACAACATATCTAATAAAATACTAAAATATTTATTGTTAAGGTTAATTTCCTTTAGATCTCAGATTCTTTAATTACTGGGTTTCTTCTTAAAATATATGAAATAGATGACATGAGAAAAATAGAGTACATAAATAAATACTCACACACCATCCATAAATAAATACAATATATAACCTAGGAAACCCAATATGGAAGAAAACCCAGCAAGAAGGTGAGGTCGCTCTACTCCCTTTTCTTCAAATGAAAGTAAAAAGAAAGAGGTAATCTTTGTGGAGTTTCCTTTAACAATGTGGCCTATATGGTAGCTACAAAATATCCCCTCCTCTATTATTCTCTCAAAATACCACTCCTAGGTTCTCTACTCAACTATGGAATAAATACAATGCTAAAGAATGGAACCCTCTCTCCTCTTAGAAACCCAATATTTAACATCGCCCATTTCCATCTAGGGGTAGGTTTTTGACTTCCACAACCCCCAATTTGTGATAAAGATTTGGACCTTATATACTATTCTTGAAAATACACACATATCTATCCCCATATGCATGAGTAATGGGGGGTTGATATGGCATCCACACGTACCATTGTGTTCAACATGGTAGTTCAACTTGCGAGAGACATAAATTTTGCATATGAGCTCTGATTGACATGATTTTTGCATCAAGGGGTCCAAGAACAAGTTGGGAAAGTTTTGACCCCCAATTTTTTTTTTGATTCCTAAAAATGGCTCTGGAAGGTTTCAAACACTAATTTTATAAACTGGTTCCTACCTTTAAAATGACCTTGCAAGTTGGTTCCTCCAATTTTTTCGACTATGAAAGCATCGAGATATATGAAAAATAACATAATGATCCAATCCATATCAGAGGGGATATGTTAAGGCCCTAAACCTAATTTACTATTAGTTAATTATTTATGGCTAAGTCGGCTTAAGGTAGGTTAAATCATGATCAATTCATATCATATTTATAATAAAGGGGATTGATTTGTATAGGAATATCATGTTGTCTTGTGCATTTCATATATTGTAAACATAGTTTTCACCCTCAAAGTAGATTATTCATTGGATACTTTTTCAAGTTTGGTTCAAAACACAAAATGTCACAGGGTTACAATGGTTCACTAGATCACACCCCATATTCCCAAATAAATAATGGAAATTACCATGATGAGAATTAATGGGTTTGTCACTAAGCCCCAAACATTATATATGCATGTCAACATTTTGACAAGTGACACTCAAAAAATACTTTTCCGTCACTTTATAACTCATCCCATTACTTGGGAATTTAGGATAAAAGCATGAAAATAATACTTAATATATGACTTAGGATTAACTTAATACTTGGATTAGCCCCCTTGGACTAATCCCCTTTCCTAAGACCTAAGCCCCATTTCCCTTTAATGGAGTTATTGCCCCCCATAATCTTTTGTCTAACTTGATCTACAACTATGATGTATTTTATTAATATCATGAGTATGATTACAAAGTACATTGTTAGGCTCATCAACCTTTTAACATATAGGCTCTTTGACCTAATTCACATAGGCACTCAATCCCAAAACATATTGGCTCACTATACTATAAATATATTGTGTACATATACACATTTACAACCTAGGGATCAACCTAGGTGTATGATCAAGGTGGAAATCAGTGGCCATCCACCTCTTCCACAAAATCAACATTTTAGAGCCTATGGTTTTGATAAACCATGGTATACACCCATGGAATTTGAAGGGTGGAAAGAAATAAAATAAATAATAATAATAAAATGGTAAAAATATGTGTACATGACTATTAATTGGTTTTTACCATTAGTCCATGGTATTCACCCATGGTATTTGTAAAACGGGTTAAAACATATAAACCATATTATAGTATTGAAACAAGTGAAACTATATGACTCTTGAGGGAAAAGGCATCTGTAAGTACTATGTATATGACCCCTCTCATTTTTAATTGGGATATTATAGTTCCTTCATGATGTAGCCAACAATATCACTATTTGCACCTCTTGTAATATCTGCACGTAACTGACATCTCTTTCTCTTTAGAGATAAACTACTATCATTCTATACAAATTATATTCTAAATTACTTTGCTATTTTATTCATTAATAAAAGTTGGGTTTCACTATAATTATGCATTTTTTCTATAATTTTGTTTGTCTCTAATTTCAATTTCTATATAATTTGGATCATTGGTATGAGAACAATCTACTCATATTTTCCCAATGCATTTCCCTTATGAGGACAGGGAATAGAGAGTTGGGTCTCAAGCTAGTTTCACTTAGGGATGACCACTCTCGCTTGCCCAAGGAACCTCCCATGGTGGAAGAAAAGAGAGATGGTGGTGTAGGATATCCTTTCAAAATGTTTCTCGAGGAAGCCCTCACGTAACAATGAAATGATATGATGGAAAACTTCACCCAAATCCTTCGAAGACTACCGATATAAAGTGAGACATCTTCAACAAGAAATTGTTTTGTAGGGGTGACACACTTCAAGGTACAAGTGAACTTTGATATCCTTGTATTTGAGGGCCATATAGATGCATATGCTTTGAATAAATATATGAATATGTTTACTCTATTTAAAAAATTTCCAATTCTAAAAAGATCACCTTCTCTCTCCTTAAATCCATTCCCCGTGTCAAATATTGGTGGGAATGTTATTGGTAGAGGTATAATGAAGATTATTTTATGGCCTTTGAGAGAGGACCCACTTTGGAGGACTTTGTTGACGCACTCAAGGAGTATTTCTACCTTTTTGGAAACTATGATGATCAATACACAAGATGGATGATTCTACATCAGGAAAGAGATGAGATAGTGTTGGAGTACACTAAAAAAATTCCATAAATTGCACTCAAAGTTAGGTATCAGAGACTCCAAGTGGCACCTCATTATAAAGTACTACAGTGGCCTACAAAGGTACATCCAAATAGATATGGATTTCTTGGAAATGTCCTCACTGGGAGAAACTTCTCTATATTCATTCAAAATTGAGAAGAAATTTAAGCAGTGAAATAAGAAGGAGTTTGGGTATCTAAATATACAAAAACAAAATCATGGAAAAGGAGGCCCTAACTCACAAAACAAGGGATAGAGAAAGGAATTCCAAACTCAATATAGACATTTAAATACAAGGGAAAATAAGGGTAACGTGAAGATGAAGAAGGACACTGGAAAGTGGTGTGAATTCCACAAAATCCCTTGGAACAACACTGATGAATTCTGCTCAAAAAAGTCATTGTTGGTTGAGATTAAAGAAAAAGAGTAGGGCCCTAACTCACAATTTGATTCAGAGAAGGATAAAGGAAATCATAGAATTGATGTGGAGCATAGTTCTACCATCACAACCAAAAATATCCAACTAGAGTAATTGAAGGAGTCTGACGAGGGAAGCACCTCTTCCATTCATAGACATTGGTGAAAGGATCCCCACTGCATGCCATTGTTGACAGCAGGAGCCAAAAGAACTTGATCTCAGTCAAGATCGTCAAAAGAATTAAGTTTCTAACAATGCGACAC
The DNA here is from genome assembly GCA_009831015.1 of Picea engelmannii. NCBI lineage: Eukaryota > Viridiplantae > Streptophyta > Pinopsida > Pinales > Pinaceae > Picea > Picea engelmannii. The sequence goes on from ML778254.1 coordinate 429,773, forward strand.
CCCCAACCATACATGATTTGTGAATTTTCATGGATATTCCACTGGAATAGTTTGTCACCACAAATCTGATAAACAAAACTGAAATCTACACTAAGAAGGTTAAATTCCTTTAATTTCAAGAATATTTAGTTACCAATTTTTTGTTTATGCATTGTTATTGGATTTTTCCCCTATGACCTTGCGTCATGTCATAGCAGAGCATGACCATATATAAAATACAAAAATATACCCTCACACACAACAATGTTATGAGAATAATAACTACTGTGAGAACTAAAAGAGAGAGAGAGAATGTGAGGAATCACACCTTGTATCCTATGTTTGATGTTCATCCTCTCTCTCCAGCTTCAATGTTTCTCCTCATATCCACTGGTATCAACCTACAATAGAAAACCAATTCTATGTTACAAAATAGGTAGGTATAGATTCAAATCACAAATATAATGTGAAAATACTCAAGTATAAGAAAGAAACTAGCATATATCAATAGATTGAAATTCATTTAAACATGTATGGAGGAAAACAATATCTTTTATCGAAAACGATAAATTTAATGAGTGGTTACAACCTGACTTGAACCACTAGCATTGCCTCAAAGCCAACCACCCAGGTTCCTCCAATGGTCCTTCAAGAATCAACTCATCATAATGCCCCTTATTCAGATGACTCAAAATGGATAGGAGCACACCCTATGGTCATATATGGGAGAAGGAGTATTATAAAGAAAGTTACAGAACAAGGGTATGTTACTCAGACGATGAAGGGAGGTAGGTAATCTTGAAAATTCAACAACATAACTTTGCACCTCAGTTTTCTCCCTCATACATGCCCCAAAAGGTTCCTTTATACCATCCTCAATGAGTTGAGGAGGTTTAATTTCATTGTGTACGGGCTCAGGGGAGGTTAGGAAATATCCTAAACAAACCTCCCCCCCCCCAAAAAAAAAAAAATGTGGAATTATTTTATTTTTCACAATTTTTTTAGGGAATCTACGAGTTGCACACTAGAAACGCACGAAAATCCATGTTTTGCACATTGATTACCCATGGATTGAAATAAAATTGTTTTTTTTAAGATGACTTTGATGCTAAAGTATGGGACTTAGATTTTCAAGCTAGGGAAAAATACTAAGCCATCCCACAAATGAAATGATGTGGAAAATTTTGGTATAACAGATGCCCCCTAATGTGTGAGGTTGGAAGGGAAAACGATGGCTGAAATACATTATAACTCTGAGAGGTGGGAATGCAATGAAGGAAATCCAATGAAAGTTCCCAAATATATGATCCAAGAACATAATATGTCTGCAGATATCAAGTAAGAGTATTCTCTTCCGAAGTTGGGCATACCCATGCTTAGAAGTGAGTTAAGCATGGCTACCAAACCAAGTACACTATGGATCCATGGAATATATGAAAGTATGATTGATTTCCATGGCCACAAATAATACATGGTGGATCGATGTGATGTATAAATTAGAAATCATGGCCATGATGAATACATAATGGATCCATGCAAATATAGATTATGGCCATGAATAGATACATAGTGGAGCTATGTCTCAAAACAAAAATCAGAGGATATCAAGAGTCAATAGAGTGAACAAGTTGATCCTATGTAAGTACAAATATTTGAGGGATGGTACAATATGTCAAGTAGGAGCACAAAATATGTGATTCTTGTACTTCACCCAAAGCTTTCAAAACGGTCCATCATGATACGATTCTACACAATGTGAATGGATGTGTTGGGGTCGAACATAGTGAGACACCATTTGATTACCGATAATTAATGTATACCATTAAAAAACATGAGACGACCTACTGATGATCATAATTGGTGTTAAGGTACCATGGTACAATCTAACAAGTGTGAATAAATGAGTTTGTGTTGAACACCTGGTAGAATATATCGAGTTGGGGACATTGATGTATTCCCACTAAGAATAGTGATGGAACTTTCCACTGATGAATACAAGCCCCAAGGTACCACTAATAACTCCATATCCCTATCCCAAATAAATATGTGTTGAATTCGATATGAAGAGATCTGTTGGAAGGAAGGTATTAAGGCATCCTTCATCATCCAACATGAGGGGTAGTAGAAGGCCAAATATTTGGAGGGACTCAGACAAACATATTGTAAGGACCACACCGAGGTATGAATTTGACATACAACAAATTAAATAACACATGATAGAGACTCACTTAATAGTATCCAATAATGGATACTACTAATAGAGATGAGGAATCCACTAATGGGGTCAAATGGAAACCAATGTATCGCATGAATCCATAAGATTGTTGCTGACATTGAACATAAGGGAAATTGTTTAGTCAGTGACCAATGATGGTTTGTCATATGTCGAGTGCACTATTACCTATCAATAATGAAAATAGGCTCAGGGTTCTACTCTAGGTCATACTCTCAGAGAAATATGTTGGATTCGATAAGAGAAAACCCACCAGCAAGAAGTCAATAAGGACCTTCTATACTAGCACTAGTGAGAGACAAATATACTTGTGATGATGAGATTTACTTGAGTGACATGGGAAGGACAACTTGAAAGGTCAAATACTTTCTATAGAATGGTCAAATCAGGATGAAACCTCCCATTAACAAAATCACAACACATTATGTGACTAAGGAATCATGGATTATAAATTGGGATACATTCATGATACAAAAGGCATAAAAAAACACTCCATATGGTTGGAGGAATAACCAATCAGAGGATATTATACTCAGAAATGAGAAAGATTCTCCTAAATCCATACTAAACCCCAAAATATTGAGACATTGACTCAAAATTGTGCTTTTTTCAAGGGAGACAAGATTGTTTCCTACAAAAGAGATAGACACTTTCCCTCTCTTTTTCTTTTTTTATTTATTTGTATTTTTCATATTATTAAAGCCTGAAAAAGAATAAAACAATTCTATAGTACAGTTGAGGAAATGAGTGTCGCAGGAAAGAAATACTAGTTCCAAAGTGCAAGGAACATACATATTCCCAACGGAAGGAATCATGTGCAGGATAAGGACACTCGAGGGATGCTTCCTCCAGGGTTAAGGTGTTGAGTAAAAAATGCATAAATTGCAAGGCTAGCAACTAGAAGGAATTCAAAGAAAATGGTTCAAAAATAGCAAGTTGAAGCCCACATTAGACCTAAAAGCATGAGTAGTTAATATGAAATGAAATTACAACTCAATAAATTTTGGAAGTCCCATTGGTGATTTATCTAGAAAGATATTGAGAGGAAGTCATGAGGATTCAATGTAAAGACATGGTGGAACTACAAAGGGATTCCAAGTCTACAGGAAGACTATAGCATGGGTTTCAAAAATTTTTGTGAGGTACTAACTAGGGAAGCCATGGAGTGGTAAGATATACCATCCATAAGATACACCTTTAAGAAAATTGAGAGGTGTAGTGTCGCTAACACATGGGGTACACCCTATGGAAGATCTGTGAATGATACAAATAAATGCACAATCCAGGAATAATGACACCTACTCTATATGCCAGGAAGGAACATGATACATGTTGAAGAATCCAAAAAGGTGTTGACATACGTAGAAAAATATGTTCGATGGAGTCCCATAGGTAATGGACATAAAAATATTGAGAAGAAGATATGAGGGTTCAACGCAAGTCATGGAAGGACTAAACAATAATCTCCAGCCTAAGAGAAACAATTACTGCATGGACGCCAAAATTCCAAGGGACTCTAAACTAGGATGCCTATGGAAGGTAGATTCTACCATAAACAAGATGACATTTTGAGTAGAGAGATGGGATTATGTCACAATTTAATGGGATCGACCCTACGACGAAGTGGATATTGCAACTTTTGATGAAAAAAGCGCAAGGTGTATAAGTCTTATTCTGAAATGTCAGTTGTGTGAAAACATTACCTACCCAAAGTCTTGGAAAAGACTCAGTCAACCCAAAAGGACCAAAATATACCCAAAGTATAATTTCACCACCTGAAAAAGGAAACCATAACACTACAAAACTTCATTGACATTAGTTCAATTAAGGAAAGGTGACAAAACTATGGAAAATTGGGTTTAAAATTTTCATAAATACTGACAATTTACCATTTACCATACCATTTTACCCAAAATTGACCAAAACCCTCTTACCTTGGAGAAGAGATTGTGATATCTGGGAGAAATGAAAAATCATGTCGTCTAGACCAAGTAATCTCTTTTCACCTTTCTATCAATTTCATTCTTTCAATTTTTTCACTTGCAAGAGAAATCGAGGGGAGACCCACATTTTACTCATGAAATTTGTGTATACATGGTTCGTTCATAGGTGAATTTCATATATCCACGATTCAATCAAAGGAGAGCCATGAATGTTCGTGACTATCATCACTGTGACCTGCAAATGCCAATGAAAGGAAAGAAAAATTAAAATACTAATCCCCTTTCCTCCTTTTCATTTTTCAGGATGGTTATCCAATGGAGAGAGCGCGAGCATCAAAAGGTTCAAAATTTTGTGGTTGACGATGTAGATTCCAAAAACACTCTTCGCCAATGAAGAATGTATATTTTTTTCTTAACAAGTGGCATGCAGCCACAAAGGAGGTTTCTCAATCTCCTTATAGAATATTGGAACCCTGACGCAGAGGCCTTCATGCTTGATGGTCTATTAATAACCAACACCATGGACGGAATATACTTTATCACTAACCTCTCCCATAGAGGAGAAGTAGTAAATCTTAAAACTCACAAAGGAGGTGGCATGATTGTTGATCAATATATTGTTTCATATTGTGAAGATGGGATTGAGAAATCAAGGACCCAAATACCTATCAAGAACGTTGTGAACCTAGGTTTGAAAGAGATCCTGTACACAATGACATAGATCATGGGATCAACATATTTTCATCTAGATTCATAGTCTCATATGAAATATCGTATTGAATTCTTGAGCCCCACATTATTTTATTAGAGCATTACAATGCTCACCTGCATGAAGAGACAACTCACGGATTGCAAACTGTAGAAGAGAAAAAACTTTGTTCTTGGGAGTGTCTTTGTGTTTTCTTCGAGCGAGAGTGTTGGGTATTAGCCCGAGAGATTTTGTCAAATAACACCAACAACCATGGCCAATTTTGATATAGTGGACTGAGATACTAGCACACCTAGGAGGGGGAATAGTGTTCACTCCCTTTGATGATGAATTTTTCGATTAATGGGCTCGCCATATTCCTACGATCTATGACTATTCATACAATAGGATAGACTTTTCCCACAACCTAGACATGATCGTTCCTCTAAGCGCAACACTTGGAGATATAGGTAACTTTTATATTTTTATTATTTAATTATTTAATTATTTATTATATTTATCTTATTAACAGAAATAAAAACCTATCTTTTTGTGAGATCCATATTACTGACACTTATCTATTAAACATGCATATAGAGCCCCTATGAGACTAACAAGACTCCCACAACAAAAGAATCAAAGATGAGATGCACCAAGGCCCAATGATGATGCAGTGAGGAACTTACAGAGCATGGGGAGAAACATGGAGGATTTAACATGCTTGATCCCTATGGCCACCATAGATGATCTACAAGTAGGGATGCAACATCACGTTATTGGTGTACCCCAGACATGGGTCCACCTGTTCCATCATTTAGCGAACACCATAGTCAACTATGATAGGGCTCATAGACCATTGACCTAGACTTTTATGTGTTAAGGGAAACATTTTGTACTTATAATCATTTGGGGCTAAAAGCCCAACTTTTGTATTATGGACCTCTTTTTGGACATACATATATATACATGTTTTTTGTGTGTTATTCTAATCTACTTGCAACTAATGAATATTTTCATGTGTCAAGGTTGTGTGCTTGTGTTTAATGATGAAACAAATTCCAATCAAGAATGTAATTATCATATGCATGAATTACTAGATTAGTTTTCCTAGGAACATGTATGTATGTAATAAAATCAAAATATCATTCTAGGACATGAACTCTATGGAAGTGATGTAAAAACACCAAATCATAGATACGATATAGGAAATTCAACTGCAACACACCCAACTGAGAGTCTAAATAGACTTGGAGGGAAAAAATGTCATACGACAAATAATCTCACAAAAGTTCAATAATAGAAATGTACTCAACTATATTATTCGTAGTTTCCCTTAGAAAAACACCTCCAACGAACACTAGCTGGTTAGTGGGCCAATAAATCACCCAAGCAAGGGAAGAAAGGTTTTGCATGTGGCGACTGACATCATCTTCGAATATGAAATAAATTGATGACTCCTCTAGCATCTATCATAGAAGCAAAATTGTTAATTAATGCAAATAACTAAAAAACACCTATATAACCTATATACAAAATTTTAACCATATTTACAAGAGAACTAGTACTTGAGTTGCGAGGCTCAAGAATAGTACCTTTTAAGGTAGATCCCATTTCTAGGCTCTGAGAACACTTTACCCTCATAATCAACTAGTTCATAAGACCCTTTTTCCAATACACATCTTTTGATATATAGACTGCGCCATAGGGGGTTGAAATTTTCTACTCCTAATCCATCCTTATCCTAGTCGTAGACCAAAACAAGGTCACCTTTGAAGAACACCCTAGGATGAAAAAACTTTTTATATTCAGAATTGACATGTTTATTATGTGCTTCATTTGCTAAAGAAACATCTCAGCGTTGTTCATTGAGATGTTCCAAGTGAACAGAGATCACTTTCAAGATAACTCATGTCAGGGTGGAGCTAAATAGAAATTCTCAATGAAGGGATTTCACATTCAATCGACAAAACTTCTTATATTCCATTAACAAGTTGAAAAGGAGAGAATCCTGTCACATTTGTTATAGATATTTGGTATGCCCACAATTTTGGATATAACAATGTGCTTAAGGTCATGAAAAGCAAACATCATGGCATGTTGAAAGGTAGATCTAGAGTTTTTAAGGCCAAAGGAAATATTTTTGTATGCAAAGGTTCCCCAAGGACAAATAAAAGTCATTTTATGTTGGTCCGTAGGGTGGATTTGTATTTGGTTATAATAATAAAACCTGTCCATAAAAGAGAAAATCATGCTTCCTACACACTCATCAAGTATTTGATCGATTAATGGCGTAGGTAAATTGTCCATGGGAGAAGCTTTATTGAAATCAAAAAAATCAATGAATACACAAATTGTGCCATATTTTTTTCGACCGGCATGGGGTTAGACACCCATCTTGTCAATGGTATTAGGTAGATGAAGGCAACCTTAAGCAACTTCTCCACCTCTGCTTTAATTACTGTCACTTTCCTTGGGTTGACTAGTGGAAAATTTTGTCGAATAGGATTATCATTTTGTATGTATAAATCTCGTGTTCGACAATCTGAGGATCTATGCCAGGCATTTCCTCATACGACCAGGAAAAAAAATTGCGAAATTCTTTTAAAATTGTTGTATACTGGAAAATTTCTTCTTGAGAACATTATATCCCTATAAAAACATTCTCTACAACAACAAATTTCTAGAAATGTTTATTGGGATGGTTTCCTATATATTCTCCATATTCCCCTTGGCATACATACCATGATTATCTAAGTGTTTTACTGTCTGGTCAACACTTCTACTCACAGCTGACTTGAGATCTCCTCTTTCCACATAATTGACTTTAGGGAGGAAAACCGATATATGATGCATATCCTCCCATGGCCTTTCAGATCCATTCATTGCCTCAATGATAGCCCCGTCTGAAGGAAATATTTTTTCAAGAAAGTCCTGAGAAATCAAAGACTTATGAGCCCATACAAGCTCTAGAAAGAGATCATCTTCCTCTATATGTGCAGAAGTCTCATGAGGGTATGTAGTGGTGTGTTGAATAGTATGGTAAATTATCTTAGCTACAGAAAATCGCATGGCCATGCTGGCATGTTTGCGACCATCGACTGATTTGCATGGCAAGGGTAACACCCATGGATATTGAATATATGAAGTTCTAAACAACGTGACTCTTGTCACTAGAGCTGGGGAACTTGAATTTTGGAAGTTAACCGGGGTGGCACGAATATAAGATATCAGTTCTAGGAAATTAAAAGTTCCTATGAGCGAAGGGAACATTCCAGCACCGATGCTCTCAGTTGTTGAATAAGATTTCTTGATCCACATGAGCATGGATCCTTAATTATCCATAGATATAGAATGGTTAAATTCCATTTGATCGATAGTCACAATCATTCCCTCATGGGGAAAGTATAAAATTTGAAGCTCCGATGAGACAACAATTGTCATCGCGTAAGTCCAACTCCTTCCCAATAACATATTATAGTAGATTGGTGCGTCGACTACTTCTAATTATATGGAGATAAAATTTCATCCTAATCAGAACGAAAAAGAGGAAATACTATCGTGCAACCTAAACAATTGTTCATCAAATGCGATTAACAAAGTAGGAGAAGGTTTGAACTCTAGAGAGTCGATAGCTTTCCAGCAGGACAAATACATGATACACATGGAAGCTCCCTCTTCAAGAATGGTCCTCCTAATGATGTGCCTTACATAATTTACAATGTTAATCTGGAAGGTTACATGATAAGGAAGGTGAGGCTTCAAATTAGTCGCGTGAAAGTTCATAGTGAGAAAACTGGAAGAATTCACTGCTTCGAGCGGATAACAATGTGATGCGTTACATGGGGAAAATTTGAACCACCTCTAAAGAAGACATTGCATATGATGTTTGAGTTAAATCCTCAATAATCGAACATTTGGGTGCATCTTGAGTATTAGGGTTGTGTGACACTAGTTTGCACAAGCCATTTGGTATGAACGACATTGTTTCCTTCCTAGGTTTTTCTATATGGAGAGGCCCTTGAGGATCATAAATTTCTTTTCCTTTTGTTGTTGACTCTGAAATACCATAATCATGATTTATATTCAACAAGTATACCTCCTCTTTTTTCAAATTTGAATAATTAACCATATTAAAAAATGATAAATATTTTTCTAGCAAAGGTGTGCTAGAAGTGTCCCCTTGTGGATTTGAAGTGGAAGAGCCAACCTACATATTTTTTCCTTGCGGAAATGGATTTCAATATAGCTGATTATTGTTATTTTTGTAACTTTATCAAACATTGGGCTTCTTCCATATTTAGGCATTGATGAGTAAGGTGATCATCCCCACAAATCTTGCATGGGAACATCACCTTTATCTTTTCATCCTTTCCCCCACCAACATTCTTGTTAGGATTTTTTCCGTTTCCCCCACTACCCTCCTTGCCTTTGCCTTTATTTTTCTCTCCTTGATGTTGAGGACCCTTATGATTCTTCGATTTCATAGTGTGTACATCCAAGGATTGGGTGGTGGGGGTGGTCGAGCCAGATGCCAGACTAGTCACAATTTGTTGAATTGACAACTACTCCATCTGGTTAGAGACCATATCTACAACTTTGATTTGAGAGGAACCGACAATGTCATTGGAATCTGGTCCTGATTTCAATTTTGATAAGTTGAGGGTTGACCGTGGTGCATCAGGCATGATCTCGTAGAGCAGTCTTGATTGAGAGTAAATTAACTCCAAGTGTTGCACTCTAAAAATCACATTTTCTTCAGTAAATACACCTGAAGTTGCTATATCCTTAGAGATATAAGGAAGAAACAACTTAAGGAACCATTCTAAGAGAAACTTTGGAGAAACTATGGCTTTAATTAAACTCTTTCATCTCCTCCATTCCAAAATATGATTAGAAATGTGCATGGCATTATCTTGTTCAAAGTTGGCCAAAATATCTATATCATAATCATACCGATAGGGATTTGGAAGTGGTTGATAAAAACCATGGTTAGATCACCAAACATCACATACTTATACCTCTCCACTTCTATGTACCATTTTGTGTCACCCCTAATGAGGGTACGCTGGATAAAACACAATTGGTTCAAATCATTGTTAAGCGAGTTAGATGAGCACCATAAGTGAAACGTCATCACGTGATCCTGCAGATCCTCCCCTCTCTTTGGTGGGGATAAAAGGGCAATTTGGTTCATTATGAATGAGGTCATTCATCAACTTAGACAGATATGGAAAATGGAGATTTTCCAAAAAAGGTAGATTGGGCTGCATCATCCACTATTTAACAGCTTGAGAAAAAGGTCTAGGATTGTAACTAGCACAAGGTTTCCAGGAAGAGTTTGTCGATGGACCAAATATTTGGGTAAAAACTTGTTGGATATTGTTGAATGAAGGACAAACTCCATCCATCTCATTCCTGTATGGAAAAATAGGGTCCCCCCTGTAGGACCTCCTTGTGAAGGAACTAGTCCTTGCATGAGGTTGTACTGACTGAGAAACAGGTTTCCCCCTAATGGAATCCCTTGTGAATGGAAATACCCTTTCACGGGATTCCAGTGGGATTGGAAGGGGTTTTTCCCTACTGATACTACAAACGTGGTGAATGGATTACTCACGAATCAACTACATAATGTAGATGAAGTGGAAGTGGATGACATGCTAGCAGTACCCATAGAAACACTCCATCACCCAAACGGGTTAGGACCAAAAGATGAGAAATACATGCTCCCAATGGATGGGAACGATGGAGGAATGTGACCTCCAACCCAAGGGATTTCTTTGTAGGGAATTGAAGAAATCCCTACACCAATGTTAGAAAATTGGGACATTGACTAGGAACCAGTCAATGCATTAAGAATTCCCATCAATGACATACAGAAAGAAAAAACATTTTTCATCGATGATAATGATATGGATGAACTCATAGAAAGAGTAGAACCAATGACCAGTAGAGAAGTGCTAATCATCGGATCATCTATGGTGGAATATGCCACACTAGTCATTTTGTTAGACATACTAGGAGGAAAGATCTCTCTTGTGACTATTTCCATAGTGGGAGTTGTAGGGACTCTCAACCCAAACACTTATGGAGTGCCATCCATAGAATCCCAATGAAGAGGGATACTATCAGTAAAGTATGATCTATTAGGTGGAACTTGTACCATGGGTGATGGAAAATTTCTAGTTAGTTGATGTTTTAACATTGGAGCATATTCTTTGACTCCGAGATCTTCAATAGTTACGACCTCTAGTTCTGAAACGTTAACTTTTGAGGGTTTTGTAGCTGAGATATAAACTAGACCAATGGGTACAAAATCACCAAATTGATCAAGACAACACCTTAGCATAGGCAAGAGATAATTATTTATAATTTATTCTTCTGGTGGAAGACCTTGAATTCTCCTAAATCTACGAGGCTATTGATCAACCACTTTGAGTTGTTAACTCTAGGTGAATATCCACATGACTTCTTAAATAAATATATGACCACCAAGAAAACCACTACAAAAATATTATAGGTGACAACAAATACAAACTAATTTTGCAATATCTCAGCTCAAGTGGATTAGGCCCTGAAACTGTAACAGTTACAAAGTAAGGAAGGGACCTTCCAGATGAAGGCCCGGGTTGATCAATTACCATGGACCAATGAATGAAGGAATGAGAAGTGTTTATCCCAAAATACACTAACCAACCTTATCCAATGAAAGTACCCATGTTTTTCAGGGCACCCTCCAGCAGTATCGAACAATGTGATACGAAATTTGCCTTAGGTACCACAACAAAACCCTATAGTCACCTCTAAGATCCCTAGGAAGAGAAACTATGTTTACCAAATCACGGTCATTGTCTGAGTGGATAATTGAGAGTCAGGATTGAACGTATGGGCATGGTAACAAATCTCGAAGCCTCAAAAGCACTGCCTCTCATGGAAGTAAGGGAATTGACGATACCCTCAATATATGATCTCTGCACTACACTCGGCTAAGATTTGGAGGGTATTATACTTGGATATCCCTTACCCGACATCATGATTAGATCTTATGTGATAGGATTTTCCCATCCACACCTAAACGATAGTTGGATTTTACACTCCCTATCTAGAAAACAAGACACCTTAGAAAACATGAAAAGGTACAGGAATCAAAGACAACACAAGACACCCTAAGAATGCCCTGAAATAGGAGAAGTGATTTCCTAGTATGGTTGCCAATTATATTATGGGATTTTTCCCCTATGACCTTGGGTCATGTCACAATAGAGAAAAACCATATAGAAAAGATAGAAATACACCCTCACACAAAACAATGCTATGATAATAATAGCTACTTTGAGAATTGAAAGAGATAAAGAGAGAGATAAGGATAGGCCTCACACCTTGTATCGTACGTCTGATGTTGATCCTCGCTCTCCACCTTCGATGTTGCTCCTAATATCCACTAGTATCAACCTGCAACAAAAAACCAATTCTATGCTGCAACAAAGGTAGTTATATATTCAAATCATACATATAATGTGCAAATATTCAAGTATATGAGAGAAACTAGCATATATCAACGAATTGAAATTCATTTACACATGTATGGAGGAAAGAGAAACTCTTTTATTGAAAATGGTAAAAATGAGTGGTTAAAACATGACTCAAACCGTTGAAACTACCTCGAAGCCAACTTCACAGGTTCCTCCAATGGTCCTTAAAGCATCAAATCAACACAATGACCCTCTTCGGATGACCCAAAAGGGACATGAACAGACCCTATGATCATATAACAGAGAAGGAGTACTGGGAAGAAAGTTCCAAAACAAGGGGGATTCTACTCAGAGGATGAATGGAGATAAGTAATCTTTCAAATTCAACATCATAACTTTGCACATGGATTATCCCCCTCATCCATGCCCCAAAAGGTTCCTTAATACCATCCTCAAGGATTTTATTAGGTTGAATTTTATTGTGTACGGGATCAGGGGAGCTTAAGAATGATCCCAACCTGATGCAGGAGCATCTTATAAAGACAGAGACACACACCTAACCAAAGGAGATAGTTGGAAAAGCACCAATGCACATTTTGAAGTGTTTTGAAGATTATTGAATGGACATTAATGTATTAGCTAGGGAAGCGTAATTACTTTTGTGTTTTGGAGACTGTAAACAGATCTTGAGTGTTTCTCTCATCTGTCAAATGTAGAGGCATTTATGTGTATTGAATGCAAGTAGGTATATTTAATTTAATAGATTAGACAGTTTTAGGAACGTAGGAGGTAGGAGGGAAAATGGATGATAGACACCCTCAACCCTTGTATCATTGTAACATAATTCACAATTCATAAGCTGTAGAGCTGCATAGAGGAATATAAGAGGACAGACAATTTTATGCATTTTAGTTGTTATTGGCCATGTATAGGAGCACTGGATTTAATAGAAGAAAGTTTTGATTCCAATCTATGTGTTTGTTATGGTTGTTGGAACCACCTGTTAAATGGTATGTTGTGGGTTTGTTTGCATTTTTTGTGTGCATTCTATTTCAATGCCAATGTGTGTGTGTATGCTCTAGAATTCTATGTTGAATGTTTGAATTATGGATAAAGGGTGAATGAGTTTGATTTGTTTCTCTTTCTATTAACTCCTGCAAAGAGTGCAGTGGAGGGTCTGTAAGGAGTGCATCGACTAGGTTCTGTGTTTCCTCTCACGACCCTCAGAGGAGATTCAAATTGTGTCTTTATAGGCAAAGAGTGCTAGTAGAGCACAGAGCTGTGCAAGGTGTGCACAGGCCAGGTGGAGTATTGGATTTTACAAATCCAAGAGAGAAATTGAGAAACTATTGTTGCAAGGAGTGCACGAAGTCAAAGACCCTAAATAACCAGAGGTTATTTGAAAGTTTCCACAAGGAGTGTGTGCAGGGCCCCTTTTGGAGGTCTTGAGGTTACAAGTGGAAGCTCAGGAGGGTTAGAACCTCTCAATCATTCCAAAGGGAGATGGAGGATGAGTTGGTTCATAGGAGTTAAGTTTTGGAGGAAGGACGCCAAGTCATTTGGCTAGAAGTCGTTGAGAAGTTGAATCAGACGGTTGAATCGCTTTAGCAGGAAGTGTCAAGATCCCATGAATTTTTGGATCTCTTAGAACAATGAAGAGATTAGTACTGAGTGCCTTTTCAACACCCATAAGCTCAGGAGGAGTAGTGACCATTAGATCCAGATCAACAAGGACCGTTGATCTCGTATGTGAATTCACGTATCAGAATTCGGGGAATCGAGTGACCAGTGGTTTGGGTCAAGCGTTGTAGATTTATGAGAGGTTAAATCCCGATACAGACAAGACCATTTGATCAATGTAGGTGCACAGTCGTCGATCTTGCCGAAATTACAATTTCGGAGTCAAGGATCCATAGAGGAAGAGGAACGGTTGTTGGTTTCCCTCTTGAGTTGCGAAAGTCAGAAAATCCATGTGGACAGGTGGCAAGAACTCACCCTATAAGAAGAGTAAAGAATAAGTGATAGGTGGCATGCACCCGTCACTTTGAGTAGAGTCAATCTTCATTGGCGGACCGTGTTTTGGGGATTTGCAAGGGGAGGGCACAAGAAGTTGGTGCTCCAAATCATGAAGTTGCGAGTTGCGAAAGGTGCTTGCATAAGGCTTGGCTATGGTGCTATAGGAAAAGGAGATGAAGAGAGGGGCTTACACTTAAATTATCCCATTTGCATTTCACGTTTCCTCTATTGCCAAGGGCCAAGGCATAGTATTCAAAGAGCCCCAACTCGCGAGACCCGAAATCCTTTGCGGGCTTAGGCAAGGAGTTTAATTAACCCTTGTCGAGGTTTAGAGAAGATCCTGCGTGGATATTGGCCTGAGGGAAGGAGGTATGCACCAGTTGTGGTATCAGAGCCCAAAACAAGTTCTTTTCTTTCTGTAGTAGAGAGAAAAGGGGAACTTTATAGCCATGCCATTGAGAAGAAGAGAAAGGGAAATGCCTGATCCTGCAGTGGAAAGAGAAATGCATGAATTACGTGCCAGGCTTGATGCTATGGAGACAACACAAAGGCACACAGTTAACGTTGGGGATATCAACGAAGATGAAAGTGAAAATGAAGCTGAAAATGAAGAAGTTGTAGTTGAAGATGCTACGAAAGAATTCTTATTCAAGGTTGTTGCTAGGATAGGTGTTAGGGAGAAAATGGACATTCCAATGTATGAAGGCAACTTGGATGTTGAAGAGCTTCTAGACTGGATTAGAGCTCTAGACAAATACTTTGACTATGAGGATGTCGAGGAAGACAAGAAATTCAAACATGTCGTTACTAGACTTAAAGGGCATGCAACACTGTGGTGGGATGAACTGTAGGCTGATAGATGTTGCAAGGGCAAGCAGAAAACCAAAAGATGGGATAGAATGGTTTCAAAAATGAAAGCCAAGTTTATACCTAGAGATTATCAAATAAATCTGTTTTAGAGGATGCATAATTTGAGACAAAAGCTGATGTCAGTGAAAGAATACACTAAAGAGTTCTATAAGATAAACATCAGAGCAGGTCATCGGGAATGCGATTATGAGAAAGGTTTTAGGTATATAAATGGTCTACAGTATGACATTCAGGACGAGATGAGCATGATGACCATCCAAACCATAGAAGATGCTTATCAGATGGCTCTGAAAGCTTAAGAGAAGCTGAGCTGAAAGTAAGGTTAAAGAGGCTGAGGCAGAAGTCAAAGAAGAGGCAAGACTATTTCCCAAGACATAACTCAGAGACCTAAAGAAGAGGGGAAGAAACCTCAAACTCAACCTAAGAGAGGAGGAAGCTCACAGGGGAGGTAGTATGATGATAGAAATACTTTTCCTTGAGTCAGAGGAAGAGGAAGAGGCAGAGGAGGCGAAGTGAAATGATTTGTCTGTGGAAAAATCGGACATAAATCCTATGAGTGTCCAGATAGGAAGAAATATGGTGGTGAAACTCACATTGCTGAGGCTCAAGGATGGAATGTTGAGGTAGAGGATGCTGAGGGTAGAAGATCTTTGATGATGAGGAAAGTTCTCTTGAAACTAGAAAGGGAGCTAGAGAACCTATCCCAAAGAAACAATTTGTTTCAGACTGCTTGCAAAACCAAAGATAGGGTATGTAAGGTCATAGTAGACAATGGTAGCACAGATAATTTTGTATCTACGGAAATGGTAGAAAAAATGGAGCTGGAGACTATTGCTCATCCAAGCCCATACAAAGTTTCGTGGCTACAAAAAGGACATCAGGTAAATGTCACTGAACAGTGTTTAGTTGAATTTAAAATATGAGGATATAAAGATGAGATATTATGTGATGTCATTCCCATGGATGTTTGTCATCTATTGTTGGGTAGACCATGGAAATATGACATAAATATGGTGCATGATGGGAGAAAGAACACATACACTCTGGATAAAAGCGGTAGGACGCACATGTTGCTGCCGATTAAGAACAAAGAGGTGAAAAAAGAGATGAGAAACACTGTACTTCTCATGAGTGGGAAAAAACTCCTTAAGGAAGTCAAGAAGAAGGAATACACACAATTCATTGTGGTTAGGAAGCCCATAATTGTTCTAAAAAATACTAGGATAGATGATTTACTTGAAGAAATCCAGGAGTTGCTGGAAGAATTTGCTGATATAGTAGTGGACGAACTCCCTTGTTCGTTGCCACCTATCAGGAGTATAAGCCATCATATTGATCTTATACCTGGAGCCAATTTTTCGAACAAAACAGCATATAAGTTGACACTACAGGAGAATGAATAAGTTAAGAGACAGGTTTAGGACTTAATAGACAAAGGATTGATTCAGGAGAGATTGAGTCCATGCGCTGTTATGACAGTTCTCAGCCCAAGAAAGGACGATGGCTAAAGAATGTGTATAGAATCAAGGGAATTCAACAAAATTACCATCAGGTACAGGTTCCCATTGCCAAGGATGGACGACTTGATGGATTGCTTGAGTGGAGCAAAGTTTTTTTCAAATATTTATTTGAAAAGAGGATATCATCGGATTAGAATGAGAGAAGGTGATGAATGGAAGACAACATTCAAGACAAATGAAGGGCTGTATGAATGGATTATCATGCCATTTGGCTTAACAAATGCGCCCAGTACTTTCATGAGGTTGATGAATGAAGTCCTGAAGGATTTCATTGGGAAATTTGTTATTGTACATCTTGATGATGTATTAATTTTCAGAAAAACTAAAGAAGAACATTTAAATCATTTAGTTGCAGTGATGAGGAGGTTACAGCAAGAGAATTTGTTGATCAATATGAAGAAATATTCATTTATGAGGACATAACTCATTTATTTGGGTTTTGTTATCTCTGCAAATGAATTGAATATGGATCCAGAAAAGATAAATGCAATTAAGGATTGGCCATTGCCGAAGAGCGTGTTTGAAGTTCGAAGCTTCCATGGTTTGGCTAGATTCTACAGGAAATTCATCCAAAACTTTAGTGGAATTAGTGCATAGATGATGGATACGGTGAAAAAATAAAAAAAAATATTTTCACTGGATGGAGGAAGCCGAGAAGAGCTTCAACCTGATCAAGAAGAAGATCACTGAGCAACCAATTCTGGTTTTGCCAGATTTCAGCAAGACATTCCAGGTTAGGTGTGATGCGAGTGGATTTTCCATTAGAGCGGTCTTGAGCCAAGACAACAGGTCAATTGTGTATTTCAGTGAAAAATTGAATGAAGCAAATATCAAGTACTCCACGTATGACAAATAATTCTATGCGGTCATACAAGCGCTAAATAAATGGAGACACTATTTGGTTTCCAAGGAGTTCATTTTGTATAGTGATAATCACGCTTTGCAATTCATGACTCAATAGGAGAAGTTGAACTAAAAACATGCTAAATGGGTTGAATACATGTAGAATTTTACTTTTGTGATTAATCATATTTCTACAATTGCTAACAAAGTTGTTGACACTTTGAGCAGGAAATGTTTTCTTATGCAGGAATTCAGAGTCAAGACTTTGGGTTTTTATAACCTCAAGGAAATGTACAGGGATGATCTAGACTTCAAAGAAGCATATGAGGTACATGAGAATCCAATTCTCAGGGATAGAAGCCAATGGACTAAATACATGATCCAGGATGGATTATTGTTCAGGGGAAATCAGCTATGTATTCTGAAATTCTCCATGAGGGAAAATTTGTTGAAGGAAAAGCACAACAGAGGATTGGCCGGACACTTTGGTCATGAAAAAATGTTCTCAAAGTTGAATGGCTCATATTTTTGGCCAGGGATGAGGACAGATGTGAAGAAATTTGTGGGTAGGTGCATAATTTGTCAGCACATGAAAGGAAAAAGGTAGAACACAGGGTTATACCAACCATTACCCATACCGGAAAGGCTGTGGGATGCCGTGACCATGGATTTCATATTGGGACTGGCAAGGACACAAAGGGGATATGATTCAATATTTGTAGTGGTAGATAGATTTTCAAAGATGGCACATTTCATACCATGCCAGAAAACTAGTGACACAACTCATATTACGAACCTGTTTTTCAAGGAAGTCGTCAGACTTCACGGCTTGCCAAGGAGTATCATTTTTTATTGAGATACCAAGTTTGTAGGACATTTCTGGAGGACCTTATGGTAGAATTTGGGGACAAATTTGTCTTTTAACTCAGCATATCATCCTCAGACAGATGGATAGACAGAGGTTGTGAACAGGAGCTTGGGAGATTTGTTAAGGAGCTTAGTGATTGAACACCATAGTCAATGGGATCACATTCTACCACAAGCAAAATTCGCTTACAATGATTCACTCAATAGAAGCACAAGGAAGAGTCCATTCCAAATTGTATATGGAATGCATCCAAGGGGAGTTTCTGAATTGAAAGATTCAGAACAAGCTGAATTTAGGAGTGCTAGTGCAAAGGACTTTGCAGAAGGAATGAAGGAGCTTCACAGCAGAATTAAGGAGCGATTGCAGAGTTCAAGTCAAGAGTACAAGCATAGAGAAGATCAACACATGCGATAACTTCAATTTGAAGTTGGTGATTTGACTCTTGCACATTTGAGGAAGGAGAGGTTCCCAAGGGGAACATACAACATGTTGAAGATGAAAAAGATTGGACCGTGCAAGGTCATAAGGAAATTTGGGACAAACGCATATGAGATTGAATTACCCAATGGTGTTGGAATCTCACCGATATTCAATATCACGGATTTGTACCCTTACAGAGATGAAGAAGAAGGAACAGAAGATAAACAAGAAAATATTCAATGGACAAAACAAATGCCTGTAGTTGAAAAGCCATAGATGGAAAGCATAATTGACAAGAGGATTAGCAAAAAGACTAGGAGAAGAGAGTATTTTGAATACTTGGTTGAATGGAAAGGACATCCAGTTGAATATGTCAGTTGGGAGGATGAAACAACAATTCAAAAGAATGGACGAACAATGAACTCATGAACAGGAGTTCATGAAAATTTTCAAGCGAGAGAGTATGATGCAGGAGCATCGCATAAAGCCAAAGACACGCACCTAACCAAAGGAGACAGCTGGAAAAGAACCAACACACATTTTGAAGTGTTTTGAAGATTAATGAATGGACATTAATGTAATAGCTAGGGAAGAGTACTTACTTTTGTGTTTTGGAGATTGTAAACAGATCTTGAGCGTTGCTCTCATCTATCGAATGTAGAGGCATTTATGCGTAATGAATGCAAGTAGGTAGATTTAATTTAATAGATTAGATAGTTTTAGGAGTGTAGGAGGTAGGAGGGAAAATGGATGATAGACACCCTCAACCCTTGTATCATTATAACATAATTCAGAATTCATAAGCTGTAGAGCTACAGAGAGGAATATAGGAGGACAGATAATTTTATGCATTTTAGTTGTTATTGGCCATGTACAAGAGCACTAGATTTATTAGAAGAAAATTTTGATTCAAATCTATGTGTTTGTTATGGTTGTTGGAACCACTTGTTAAATGGTATGTTGCAGGCTTGTTTTCATTCTCTTTGTGAATTCTATTTCAATGCCAATGTGTGTGTGTATGCTCTAGAATTCTATGTTGAATGTTTGAATTATGGATAAAGGGTGAATGAGTTTGAGTTGTTTCTCTTTCTGAGAACTCCTACAAAGAGTGCAGTGGAGAGTTCGCAAGGAGTGCGTTGACCAGGTTCTATGTTTCATCTCAAGACCCTCAAAGGAGATTCAAATTGTGTCTTTATAGGCTAAGAGTCCTAGTCGAGCACAGAGTTGTGCAAGGTGTGAACATGTTGGGTGGAGTCTTGGATTTTACAAATCCAAGAGAGAAATTGAGAGATTGTTGTTGCAAGGAGTCCACGGAGTCAAAGACCCTAAATAACTAGAGGTTATTTGAAAGTTTCCACAAGGAGTGCATGCAGGGACCCTTTTGGAGGTCTTGAGGTTGCAAGTGGAAGTTCAGGAGGGTTAGAACATCTCAATTGTTCCAAAGGGAGACAGAGTTTGAATTGGTTCATAGGAGTTAAGTTCTGGAGGAAGGATGCCAAGTCATTTGGCTAGAAGTCCTGGAGAAGTTGAATCAGACGATTGAATTTCTTCAGGAGGAAGTGTCGAGATCCCGTGAACCGTTGGATCTCTTAGAACAACGAAGAGATTAGGACTGAGTGCCTTTTCAACACCCATAATTTCAGGAGTAGTGACTGTCAGATCCAAATAAAAAAATACCATTGATCTTGTATGTGAATTCGCTTATCAGAATTCGGGGAATCGAGTGACCAATGGTTTGGGTCAAGTGTTGTAGATTTTTGAGTGGTGAAATCCTGATACAACTAGGACTGTTGGATCGAGGGAGGCACAAAGTCGTCGATCTCATCGAAGGTACAATTTTAGAGTCAGGGATCCATAGAGGAAGAGGAACGACTGTTGGTTTCCCGCTTGAGTCGCAAACGCTGTAAAATCCATGTGGACATGTGGTAAGAACTCACCCCGTAAGCAGAGTAAAGAAAAAGTGACAGGTGGCACGCACCCATCGCTTTGGGTAGAGTCAACCTTCGTTGACGGACTGCGTTTCGGGGATTCGCCAGGGGAGGGCACGAGAAGTTGGTGCTCCAACTCACGAAGTCACGAGTTGTGAAAGGTGCTTTCATAAGGCTTGGTTGTGGTCATATAGGAAAAGGGGATGAAGAGAGGGGCTTACACTTTAGTCCATTTGCATTACGTGTTTCGGCGTTTTCCAAGGGTCAGGGCATAGTATTCAAAGCGCCCCAACTCCCGAGACCCGAAATCCTTTGTGGGCTTAGGAAAGGAGTTTAATTAACCCTTGTCGAGGTTTAGAGGAGATCCTGTGCAGATCTCGGCCTGAGGGCAGGAGGTCTACACCACACCCAAAATCCCCACCCAAAAAATGTGGAATTTTGTTTTTTCACATTTTTTGTGGAAATCTGCGAGTTGCACACTAGAAAAGTGTGAACATCCATAGTTTTCACACTCATGACCCATGGATGGAAATAAAATTTTTTTTTAGATGCATCTGATGCACGAGGATGGGACTTAGATTTGCAAGATAGGGAAATGACTAAGCCATACCACAAATGCGATGATGTGGAAAATTGTGGTATAACATGCATGAAATAGATAAAATGTCGAAAAATAGAGAACAATAAAATACAATCACACACAATCCACAAGATAACACAAATATTCTCTATGGGAAACCCTTATGGGAGAAAAACCAACTAGAAGGTGAGGTTACTCTGCTCTCATTTATTTGGTATGGAAATAATGAAAGTACAAAGGAGAAGGAACTCTCTATGGAGTTACCTGAGACCAGTGGCCTATTAGGATACTACAAAACATTAACCGCCTCTATTATGCTCTATAATTTCCCAATCTGAGTTATTCTTCTCTGTTATGGAACAAAATACAATAGCATAGAATGGAATGACTTGTCATCCTAGTGGCCCAATATTTAACATAGCCTGGTAGCCATCTAGGAGTAGGTTTTTGACTTCCTCAACCCTCAATTGT
This sequence comes from Picea engelmannii, assembly GCA_009831015.1. NCBI lineage: Eukaryota > Viridiplantae > Streptophyta > Pinopsida > Pinales > Pinaceae > Picea > Picea engelmannii. The sequence continues at coordinate 451,601 of ML778254.1, forward strand.
GATAGGGTTTTGAACCTTCTAGAGTCTTATTGAAATTCCTCATGTGCCTAGCCCCATATGCATGAGTAATGGGGGTTGATGTGGCATCCTCTTGTACCATGGTGGTCAACATGATAGGTCAACTTGTGGGACACATAATATTTGCATACAAACTATAATTGACACATAGGCTACACCATTTGAAATGAGCCAGGGTGTAGAACAGTGTCAAAATAGTGTACATAAGTTTCAGACACCAAAAACCAAAAAAACGTTATTTAATGCCTCAAAATGGCTCCAAACGATTCTTGACCATAATTTTCCAAACTGGAACCTGCCACTAAAATGATCGTGCAATTTGATTCCTCCAATTGTTTCCTCTCTGAAAACATCGAGATAGATGAAAAATAATATAATGATCGAATCCAGATCGATACACCAACAGATGATTGAACAAGGGATGAGACATCCACATCATCCAACAATGTCAACTATTTGTTGGCAGCCATATTAATCTCTATCTTTTTTACAAGCTGCCTACACAAGGTTGTTAAACCCTCACTAATCGTTGCAACTGTTTAAATGATATCATTATTCTTCACTTTTTGCATACCTTCTTTTCATTTTCGTTTTCACGACTGCAAGCGTGAAAACCCACAGTTGGAATTCATGTTGATTAGATCAAAATGATCATTCAATTTATCATGAACCCACTTGTTGATTTGGTTATAACTCCTTGAACTCAAACACACCACTGGTCACATATTTATTGAAACACCAAACATTTATGCATTTTATTATTGTTAATATGGTGTTGATTTACAAAATCTTCGACACAATGGTTTCATTGACACGTTGATTTTTAGGTCAAATCGTGGTTATGTAATGGTTCATTTAACATGTTGAATAAAATTCTTTTGGATATGCATTGTTATGATTTGAATGTACCATTACAAAAAGACGCCATTCCAAGTACAAACCGATATGATGTTCTTGCATGGCCTCGATTTACACCACTATCCACGCACGCATAGCATTAACACTCCGCCCTTGCATTTCGGGTTTCCTTTGCTTTGTGTTGGGGAAGCTTTAGAACAATGGTTCTATGTCTATCATGTCAAACCCTATTACCGAATACCTTGTTGGTTTTGTGCTATTAGCTATGGCTCCTGTAGTGAGAATAGAACCCAATGGTGTCCAAACTTTGTTGTTGTTTGATAATGCCAGAGAGGACTTAGAGAGGAATGGTTGGCGGGTCTTTGTTGAGAAGTTCGAGGGTCTTAACCTGGCAATTTATCAACAATTCGCGCTAACGTTCGATGGTTGCAGAGCCAAAATTGGGGACGTCCAGCTCGAGTTGAACAAAGATTTCATTAGCTTAGCCACTGGTCTGCCAGCCGTGGGACAAAAATGGTTTAAAAATTCGAAGGTTGACGAAGTACCCTGGTCACTATTGTTTACCTCAAGGAAGATTAACAACTGCGACAAAGGTATGCTCGTTACAGCTCTAAAACCTAGATGGCACGATTTGTTGGCTATTATCAAGCAGTTTGTTACATCTGAGGGTAGATATGGTTTAGTTTTATTATACCACTTACGGTTTCTCATGAGTTTCATAGGTTTTCCCTTAAACATGCCATATTTTCTCCTTCGGAGTTTATACAAAATGGCTAAGCGCTTCAAAATGGAGAAATCCGACTCCAGCCTCTTCCACCACTGTTTAATTAAAATTATTATGGTTCATCAGTTGAAGTTGAATGGCGATTGTTGGGACGCTTTCTTGTTAAGGAATGGTTTTTCCAGTCCTGAAATAGAACAAGTTGACAAATCCGTTGTTACAAAAACCCTTGTTGGGCCTATCATTCCCCCTCCTTTTCTCTTTCCCTTTGTTGAACCCTTGACCTACTCGAACACTACCCAACCCGACACCCTACCTGATTCATGTCCAAAAGATGGTGGTAAGCCTGTTAAAAAGTCTGCAAGGAAAAAGGGTAAAGGTAACAATGATATCAATTACAAGGGTAAAAAGGTTGCTCACTGGGTTTCACGGTGTGCTCGTAATAAACCTAAAGAAAACATAGACCAAAAACCAATTATGTTAAGTGAAGATTCTGATTCCGAAATCGAACGGTTTATAACCGAAGAGTATCCATACTCACACAGACTTTTCTCAGTTAAGCCCTATGACTATGTAACGAACCTCCCACCGTGTCTGAGAGATGACCCCAACTTCCTTGGGATCAAACTCGACAGATAACCTACAGGTCAATTAAGAAGTTCCTCATCTGTGAATACACAGCCTGTTCAACAACAATGCAATGAATGTCAATCATGGCTCGACCGATATTATACAGACATCCCTTTGCTCATATCTCGGATCAAATCCTTGGAGGACCGAGTGAATGTGCTAACTAAGGAAAATGACCGATTGCAAGCTAATGATACAAGACATAAGACCACATGCTTTGTTGTCTTTAAAAATGTGGAGGCGGCCACTGCCATTGTCAATTCAAAAATAGCTTGATTAAAATCCCTAAATCCGAGGTATGGTATTTTAAAAGAGATTTTAAGATGATTTTGTTTTTGTTTTGAATTAGCATACAAGATTTGTTTTCTCAAATTGCATCTATTTATGTTTTGATTGAGTTGATAAAACACGATTCTGCTTAAAATTAATGACTAGCTACAGAATCGTGAGATTCTGTAGCTAGTTACTAAAATTCCAATTTCTTGATTTTACAACTAAAATGCAATTTGAAATCATGTATTCTTGTGCATTTTCAGGTACATATGAATTCTAAAGGAGATTGGATCGCTAGTGGAATCTCTGAACATGCTATTTCTTTACATGGTTTTAGATTAGGCTGTTAGTTTTGGATAGAAGTGGGAATTTGGGAGATTGTATTCCCCACGATTTTTGGAACAAATTTGATAATTTCCACAGGGAATGTTTTGATCCTGTGACCTTTATAAATGTATGATTTTGTAAAGAAAGACCATCGCTTCCTGGGAGCATAAACTATGGATTTGTGATTATCAGACTTGAATGAAAGTGGATATTTGCAGAGCTTTAGCTTCAATATATCATATTTTTGTTCAAGTTTTTCTCATTTCGATTTGTAACCAAATTTTGACTACTTTAGATATCATAATTTGTTACAGGTTGATGTGATGGGATTTAAATAGTGTCCATATTTTATGTCTCTCATTTTATATACAACAATTAATCTATTTACATTTGATGATTAGAACGTTGATCTTGTTTATTCAATGAACAATTATATACAAATTGTCATACTCAGATTTATCTTAATATGATCGTTTGTCAAATGATAAATTGTTGTTGCTACATATCTTACTTGTTCTGTCATTAGCATTCAAAGCATTACTGCTTCGCATTTATGAGAAGCATTGGGAAAATTTGGTGTGGGTTGGCCTCATCAAACAACAAATGTAGATGCTAAGCACAGGACATATATGGATATGCGATTACAGGTTAGTTTGCTAATAACATTCTATTAGTTTAATTAATTTTCTGTAGTTTAGATACACAGTACAAATTGTTATTTTTATTTCTTAGCTAGATAGCTTCCATTTCATTTCCTATTTATAAGAGTTATAAAAAATAAAAAAAACAACAGCTTCGCTGTCATAAGTCAATTCATATATGATTTTGCAGATTTCGATCAAAACTTGCATTTTGTGAATATTGTACATATAATAGAGATTTAATCATATTGATACACTGTACATTTAATAAGTAGGATTAATATTAGTTAGCAAAATGTGAATATATTAGATTTATATATAGTTTTCAGTAGTCGTTTGTCATTTAGTTAGTTTCTTTAGTTTTGTTTTTTCACTTTCGTAGGACTTAGATCGGCTAACGGAGCCACTAAACCCATCAGAGTGGATTAATCCAAACGGCTTGGGTTATTTAGACAACCCCGAACTGGATTCACTCCTCCAGCTGACGAGTGGTCAATTTCGTTCGTCAACAAATGGCGCTAGAAAGAGGGCCTGCAAATTATTAATGGCACGAGGCAGTCGTAAGACTCCTCCACCACCCAAACACTCACCTATAGTGACAATAAGTCATTCAAATGACAACATTGTCCCTCAAACAACAACCACATCAAACGACAATCTACGGATCATAGTCGAACTAGTAACTCCAAATCCTACAGGTGGTGACATACAAGAGATTGTCTGCCAATCTCTCATAAGAGCACATAGTGCCTTCGCCCATTTAAGACAACCAAACCGACCTTTGGACCAACCATTATATTTCTTTGATATCAGAGATTAACGTGGAGGCACTAACCTCACTTTAAACCCTACAGATCCAATCCTCACTCTTGCAGCAGGAGGATCTGGAATACCACCCTCACCACCTCCTTCATCCCCTTCTTCTTCTGGAGAATAATCTTCTGACGAAGGCAGTTCCTCATCCCAGCCTTCAACACCCCCCACACCAATGGCCAACCAGAACAATCCTGCCAGACCCTGGCTCGACAAAGATGTAGTGGCCGTACCCGAGCCTCAGCATCCCTTACCCAAACACCCTGAGAAGTGGCTCCCTAAATTTGACCCGGACTCTAAACAAATCACTGAAGATCACATCAAAAAGTTTATGTTAGCCATTAGACTCCATAATGTCAAGCACAAAGACATGGTCTGTAGATTGTTTCCCTACACCTTCGAGGGCAATTCCTTTACCTGGTACTTTGCCCAACAACCCCATACCATCGTGTCATGGGAGAAGTTTGAATCCTGTTTTCTTGAGAAGTTTGGAGACGACAAGTCCCCATAAGTTCTAGTCATGGAGATTTCTAGTTTAAGAATGAACCCCAAAGAGAAAATCAAAGACTTTAACCAAAGATTCTTAACACTAAAGAACCGAATCCCTACAGATTCGATGCCTACTGAGAATCTTATCATAGCATATTATACGAAAGCCTTACATCAAAGTATAACCATTTGGGTAAAGAGATCTAAGAAATCCACATTGTTAGAAGCCTTCGAAGAGGCCAGTCAAATCGAGAAAGACATCCTTAGCTTAAAAGACACTACTAGCAACGAAATAGAGACTAGTTCATATTCCAAAAAGAAAATCAAAATCCTCCCTAGACCTGCCCAAAACAAAACGCAATCGGAAAACTTTGATCTAGAAAACTTACAAAAGGTGGTTTTGATGAGATATTGGCAACCCTGCATATTTATTAGAAATTCCATTGATGGGAAACATTTTTAAAGTTCCCTACATTTTGGAAAAATGAATACAAACCAATTATTCAATGTTCATTTTCAGTCGGAAGTGGAATCAAGGATGGATACAAAAGTTCTATGGAAAGGGGTTACTTTGACAGGTTTTGATTCAGAGGTGAATTTTTTTTTTTTTTAAATATACACTCAATTGCAATTTCTAGGAGAGTTTCTTGCTGGTTAATAGGTTGTTGGTTATCCAGGGTAGTGCATAGCAAACTAGCAACATATTAATCATAGATTTTTTTAAAAGAAACACCCTATTAACAACATGATCAACATTGAATTTAAACTTAGTTTTGGACAAGATTTATAAACGTAAACCATCTCATCAATTGCATGCTACAAGAACAAATATTTAAACAATTTATTTTACATAGAAAATTCACTGTTGGAGGTTATTGTTTGAGCAGTTCATTTTGAGATATTAATATGAGATATTTCTTTTTTGAAGGTTATCATTGTGGCAGCCTAGATTCAACATTGTGATGTAATTATCATGGCTAATCCAATGTTGGAGGTGGCTAGTAAACAACAAAGTCAAGTTTATTTGGTGTATATTTGTGACTCTAAGATTGATATCAATAAGGATGTTGTTTTTTCCTCCTTTTGTAATATTACCCAATGACCTTGGACGATACAAGAACTAAGCTCAAACCTTTAATAGTTTGTGTCAATGAAAATTTGATGAAAAATCGAAATTGGTGTACTTATAGTGAAGGAATGGATTTCCTTTGACTATAAAACATGCTAATGAGACTAGAAATTCACCTGCCTTCTCTATGAAGTGAAATTACAAGCTTGGTTTGATACTTTCTCCTCTCTTCTCTGGCCTTTTAAGTTGTTTCCTAATCCATATTGTATTTCATAGATTATAATGGAGAAAACAAGAAGAGGAAGAGGAAGAGGAGAAGAAGATATTAGGTAAGTTGAGATGGTTATCAGAATTCTTTCATAGGAAAATGTATTTTTAATTATATTACATCAATGGTTATGTTACATTTGACCTCATGGTTTTGATAAACCATGGAATACACCCATGGTATTTGAAGGGTGGAAAGACATAAAATAAATAATAATAATAATATGGTAAAAGGATGTGTGCATGAGTATTAATTAGTTGATACCATTGGCCCATGGTATTCACCCATGGCATTTACCCATGGTATTTATAAAATGGGAAAAAAAAACATATAATAATATTAAAATAAGTGAAATTATATGACCCTTGAGGGAAAAGGCATTGACATATTTTTCTCTTTAGAGATAAGTGACAACCATTCTAGCCAATTTGTATTCTACATTATTCTATTATTTTATTCATTAAGAAAAGTTAGATTTCACTGTACTTATGTGTTTTCCTGCTATAGTTTTGTTTGTATCTCATTTTGTTCTCAATATAATCTGGATCAGGGAACTACACACCCACTCTACTCGTTAGTAGTAGACTACCACATATATGGTTGGGTGCTAAGGTCATGTTCCCTATATGGCCAAATGGCTATCTCAAACTTCTTTTGTGCATAATTTTCCATCATGTTCAGGAAGTGGGGTCACTTTCTACTAAATAGGAAAGAATGCCACATCTAGTAATCATTAAAAGGTACTATTAATTTTTAGTAATCATTAAAAGGTACTATTAATTTTTAGTTGTAAGATAATGAAGGTATGGTTAAACTTGAATGCTTTGAAGTTTTGGGTTATATTATTTCTTGTTTTTTTAATTTGGCTTTGTCAAGTTTAATCAAATTGGATCTTTTGTAACTCATATAAGAGATATTTTTTTTTGGAGGAATAGAGAATGAAAATCTACTTGGTACCAATTCTCCTATGTGCTTTTATTTACGAGTTTCTATCTTTAACATTTTCAAGTGCATTTATTATTGCAATATGTTATGTTTATCATTTACATGTCTTTGGCTTATCACTTCATAACATGTTATACTAAAATATAAATGTTCAAATGACGCGACTACATATATTTAGTTTTATGTCTTTGGCTTATCACTTCATAACATGTTATACTAAAATATAAATGTTCAAATGACGTGACTACATATATTTAGTTTTATCTCAAATGTGCTTGAGGATGACATTATGCAAGGAGATATACTGGGATCACATAAATTTGGTATACTAAAATATAAATGTTCAAATGACGTGACAACATATATTTAGTTTTATCTCAAATGTGCTTGAGGATGACATTATGCAAGAAGATATACTGGGATCACATAAATTTGGTATATTGGTGGAAAACATTTTGTTTCCTTGTAGTAAGAGCTCCCTATTAGTAAAACCTTGCAAGAAAATATTTTGGTCAATATATAAAATGTTGGAACAAAAATAGAACTTTATTGCAAGTTCAAGAGCTTCACAAAGAACTTGTTGGAACAAAAAATAGGAACTTTCCTGCAAGTTCAAGAGCTTCACAAACAACTTGAAGTTTAAAGGCATATAAATGAATCTGGATTATTATTTTCACTTGGGAATAATTTTGTTGGTTATAGAACTATTACCTTAATGTTCTCGAATGATAAGTGTTTAAAGTAAGCATGTCGAATGGCCTTGATTTTGAAATTGATATCTATAAAGTCTTCACACAATATTTCACCCACTCCAATCTTTCATAAGAATATCTCATAAGGTGTCATATTCATCAATTAGTGCACCTTAGTGGTGTTCATTAGATATGAAGTTGATAAAAATAAATATTATCACAATCATAATTGTAAGCGTCCTTCTAGTTAGTTACACCCATAAAGATATAGATGTAACATATGAGATATTATTAGCTCAATTAGAAATACAACATATATTATCACCACTTCATATCATTGATAATAATAGAATGGTTTAAGATGAAAGTAAATTTAGTCCATACATAGGTTCGTAGTATTAATGACTTTGTGGGTCAACACTTATTGGATAGAAGTTACACGATATTGTGAATTAAATCCCATAATTACTTCAAATTAGTATGGTTTATGACATACATATCATGCAATATCAAGATACTATTAGGGTTAAACATTGTTCTAATTGCATAAATGTATGTAAAACAAAGTTTAATTGCAAACCAAATTTACTTGAGGAACCTACATTGTCACTATTCAAAACACTAAAAGAGATGCAAGACTTTGAGAAATGAATAAATTCATATACGTTCATTTCATTGTAGAAATGGATGATGGACGTGAATAAGATTAACATATTCTAAAGATAACATATTGAGAAAATGTTATGAAGGCTTTAGATGAGTCCTTAGATAATTAGGTGAGGCCAAGTTTTTTTTTTCACCAAACACAAGAAAATAGTCATATCTTAACATTGATAATCATAAAAAAACTTATCTTATAGATGTTTACTTGAAGAAAATGGTCATTTTTATTGATAAAACTATATGTGGGACCTTCTTGTAACATGGATAAATAATATTTTTATATAATAACATACATGAAAAATTTCCATATGCTCATTGTAAACCAATTCATAATAATCCAATATGGCTAGGAAAGGGATCATGTGATTGTAAATAAATATATGGATGATGTTGAGAGATATAAGGTTTTGGTTCAATGATTGAAAATCAATGGAGGATATGTTAATTGGGACAAAAAATTATAAGAGTGGATAATAAGTTGGAAGAGGGAAAGGCATCATCATTTAGGTGGATAGCATCATATGAACATATAAACAACAAGAGACATAATAAAATAAAAATATTAAAAGGACATGTGGAAAATAATATATATCAAGAACAAGTGGAAAATGTATGTGATAATGAATGAAACATTCTTGCTAGTATTTGAGAGATATAATGAGCCTGCTATCCTAATTTTTTTTTTCCATAGAAAATTTCACTTTATATTTATATTATATATAAATTGTTCATAAAGATGATAATTCAGCATCAAATGATAATAAAATAATTTTATAATTGTCTATTCCCCACAACAAAACACAAAACTATAATCCCCCAGCTTGTACTCTCTTCCAAAATATACATATCATTGAGGGTCAAAATACATAATCCACAAAAAAGGACGACAACTAGACTCCCAAAAAGACACAACATTGATGTTCCATGCCACAGCTCCAAGACTTCTAGAATAGATCTAGAAACATATGAGGACCCTCATGATTCACAAAGATAGTAAGCTATTTTCCCGGGATCCTTTTGGAGAGCCTGTTTTGAAAGACCATATGCCTCTTGATTTTCTTCTTTGAAGACATGTGTGAAGGAGAGTGTTTGGAAGTGATTGATAATTTCTAATATCCTATCCTTCCAACATTCCATAGAGACCACCTGAATTCGTCCCTTTCCCCACAACCATTCTATAACAATATTTGAGTCCCCCTGGACAAGTAAATCCAAAATTGATAGCCAAGAAGCCAATGTAAGAAGGGCCCATGCCCCCAAAATATATTCTCTAGTTTTGATGCTAGGTCCACAGTTGAAGATCCATTTATAATATCGTTAATCGATGATCCTTATTACCCCGCCAACCCCAATATTTTCACCAGATTTTTTAGCAACCCCATCAAAACATCCAATAGTGCCACCACCTGCAAACAAAGAAAGAAATTTCCTCAGGGCAAAAGCTTTCAACTGAATTTTGTAATCACCCAAAACAATTAAAGTTTTGAAAGACACCTTATGAAAAGAGGGATTTCCATCTTTGAAAATAGCATAACTCCTTTCCAACCATATATACCAACATATGAAGGTCGGAAAAGTAGGATATGATTTATTATGAGACCTCCAATTTTTGAAACATTATGTCACATAGGTGCTGGCCGACGCTCTAATATGTTTAATGGCCAATTTTATCCTATACCAAACTACGATCATGAAAGGGAAATATAAAACCAAATGTAAAACATTTTCCTTACTGTTCCTGCACAAATATCAAAGGCTCGGTCCGCTATGACCTCTGTGTTGTAAATTCTCCCAAGTGAGAATTTTGTTCTTTGCAACTAGCCAAATAAAATATTGATTTTTAAAGGACACTCCCATGAACAAAGAGTCTTTCTCCAACCTCCAATAGAATAATTCCAGATCTTTACTTCAGTGGAATCATAAACATTTTTTATTGTTATCTAGCCCAATGAGTCATCTCCCATTCATTTAAGTACATCTGGCATCACTTGCAACTGTACACCGGAATTTATTAATGCACATCGAAATGTCTTCCATTCAAGAGTTGTTGGTCCCTCCAATTCCAAGTCATCACTTGTGAACAAGTTTGAAAAATTCATTCCTATTTGTGGCTCACAGCTAGCCCGATATAAGTAGTAAACCCCTATCTGATTAAGGATTGATATAAAATCTTTAGATAGGATGGTTGCATCCCCCAAACCCATAAGTTGGTATTTTCTAATAAAAATAGGTTCACTCGTCCCCCAGACACCAAGCTATCCATTGCAGGAGTAGGTGAAATGATTTAAGTATATTTTTCCATGACTGTGAGCTGTTTTCCCCCACCATAGAAACCTATTGAAGCAATCTCGCTACAGAATCAAAAGGAAAATATTTTTCTTTTATAACTCGGTGCTACAAGCCTTTTATCATCAATGCCCTCCATAGAGTATTCATCGTCAAGTCTCTATAGAAGATAAATATATTTCTTAGACCCCAACCCCCATGCATTTTTGGTTGTGCAATGTGCTTCCAATTGCATATATGGTAGCTCTTCTTTTGTTTACTTCCTGACCAAAGAAAATTGAAGACCACTTGGGGAATTCTATTGAGAACATAAGAAGGAATATGAGACAATGTCAACCAATAGATTGGTTGGCTCTCTAAAATAACCTTAATTATAACTAAGCGATCGCCAATATATATCCATCTATTTCACCAATGATTTATTTGCTTCTCAAATTTTTCAATAAGCCAGTGCTAGTCCTCCACTTTGTACCTGTCAATTTTAAGATAGTAACCAAGGTACCTCAAACCTTCAGTAAGATCAGAAAAATTGAAATGAAAGGAATCTTTTAATGTATCTAGAACATTTTGTTCAACTCCATAATGGAGGAAAGACATTTTCCAAGCATTTATCAAGAGTCGAGTAGCACAAAAGAAAATAGTGAGAATCCTATTTATCTCCTGCCATTCATCAATAGAGGCATTTTACATTATAAGAATTTCATCAACGAAAAGAGGATGGATGATCCTAATTAACCTTGAAACCTTTATACCAATTAGTGTGCCTTCAGCTTGGCTTATTTTAAGTGCCAAACTCAACCCTTCAATCACCAGAATTAATAACAAAGGTGACAATGAATATCCCTATCATAGCCCTCAGCCACGTTTGAAGAAATCTGTCGGTTCACCATTAATTAAAATAGAAAAGGTTATTTTTGTGATGCATCCCATGATCCACTTTGTCATAGACAAACCGAAACCGCATTGAAGGAGAGTCAAACCGAGAAATTCCTAACTTATATAATCATATTCTTTCTTTAAGTCAATCTTTAAAATTAAAGCTTGTAGTTTTTTTTCTTTGATACTGTGAAGGCACAACTGTGATGTTCCGATGGCGTCAAGAATTTTCCTTCCTTTTAAAAATCCTAATTGCTCCTATGATAGAGTACGGGACAAAATAGGTTTGATCCTCTTTGTAGTGATTTTTGCTATAATTTTGTAGTAGAGATTGCACAATGCAATCGACCAAAAATCCCTAAATGATGCAGGTCCATTGAATTTTGGTATAAGAGAAATAAAAGTCAAGTTCAATGACCTGTTAACCTCTCCACATAGTTTGGATTCCTCAATAGCCTCCATAATATCTTTCACAACCATCTCATAGAAGTGTAAAAATAAATCAATAGCCCACCCATTGGGACCTAGACTTTTGTCCTTGGTGAAACCCTTTAGGACTTCTAGAAATTCCTCGCTAGTACACAACTTCCCAATTAATTGAAATTCATCTTCAGAAACCATTCTTGGGAAAAGTCTCATTGATGCAATCTGGTCCTCAATCACATTTTTCCCCGAGTCTTGATAGAACAAATTGAAAAATCTCAACGCTTCATCCTTTATAGCCTCATGACCATAATGTACCTGATCATACTCATCCTTTACTTCCCACAATTTTTTTTATTTCTTCTATAATTGTTAAAATGCTAGAAATATTTTGTATTTTTGTCCTCGCACTGAATCCAAGTAGCCCTACTTTTTTTTACGCCAACATTCCTCCTCTTCTAGAAGAAATTTATTTCATTCAACTTCAAGTGTTTTCAATCGAGGATCACGATCAATACAATGATCATCATTTAATTTTTGTTTGATAAGAAAGGAAATCTCTTCTTCTGTGTTTACAAATGCTTGTTGTTCCTTTTGTTTCCTTTTATAAATCCAAACCTTCACACTAACTTTTAGCCTATTTAGCTTCCTGACCAGACTCCTTTGAGCTCCCTCCTCCTCATAATCCTGATGAGTGTTCCACACTTCCTGAACCAAATTAGTGAATGAATCGTCTTTTAAAGAGGATGGGTTAAATTTAAACGGATAAGCTACAAACATGTAACCAAAATCCAATTGACAGAGAACTGGTGCATGATCGGAAATAAATGGGAATTCCACCCACGATCGATATCTGGCTGATGCATTTAGAGTAGAATCTGAGGCATACAATGTGTCTAGTATCTTTTGTATCCCATCCACCCCAATTCTACCATTTCACCAAGTTGGCATCACCTCTGCAGGAATTATATCAACCAAATGATTATTTGAAAAAAGATCTTTAAAAAAAAGGCTAGGGAATCTGATAATGTTGACACACCCCATACTTCTTCTGAACTAATCGTAAAGTTTAATTCCCCTGCTAGAATAAGATAACCCAATGTGAACAAACCTTTTTCTTCCATCTTTTCCCAAAACTATTTGCATCCAGTGCACGAGACATCTACATTTAAAAAATAAATCCTTCTTTTGTCAGGTAGTCGAATACTGGTTAATAAAATCCCACCAACAGTTTTAAAAGGATTTAACTCATAAAAAATTGGATTCCATGCCACCAGAAGTCTACCTGACTTCCCTATAGAACTGACTGCACAAATCATCCAATTAGGACATAAAATGTTCATGAATTTTCTAGCCTTCTCCTCAACTACTAAGGTCTCTTGGAGAAAAATAATACCCGTCTTTGAGTTAGAAAGGATTCTACACATGGAGGGAAATTTTAGGGGACCTCCCACCCCTCTGATATTCAGGGAGAGGAGGATCATGATTTATCCCTTGCAAAGGATTTCATGCCTCTAATCACCCCGCAATCATGTGTAGAAACTAAATGTTGATCAACAATAGGAGGATTTTGTCCCAACTTCTTTAGAGCAATCCTAGTTTTTATTGGTGATAACTCCAAACCCAATACCCGAGTATAGGCTAAGTCCTTCCCCGAACCTTCCCCTAAACTTGTAATCGCCACAATGACTCCACAATCGACTTTTCCCTGAATGGCTTCCAAGCCCAAATATGTTTGCAATGGAATAGGACTAGTGGTCTCCCTATATGTCAAGACCAAGGAGGTTATCACGTTTTCCAGTACTTGTTCCACCACTGGTTGAATGAGGGCCTGCAAATCAGAATCGTGGTTGTCATAGAAGGTTCTTCAGGTAAGGATATCTAGGTATCTAAGGAAACTGGGCTAAGAGGGGTCCTATCAGAGACAATAGAGCTACCCTCGGGTTCTATCATACCCAAATTTCTTGAAACCACTACTTGAGTAGGAGAAGAGAGCGATGGGAAATAATTGTCTAATAAATCACGTTCCCATGATGAAAACGTAAAATAAAAAGCAGGACAATATGTTTTTAACTTACCTATGAAGGTGTCTGAGATAGGACCAGGTGATTCTTCAATGCTCCCTGTAGCTAAGATGCACAACAATTCAGAGTCTTCTTTTCTCACATATAAATCATTTTTGGAGGTTTCCAAAGAGTCCTCATACTCAGAGACCCCTGTCGTGTAATGATATTCTTTGCGCAAGTGACTCGTTCACCTGCAAGTAGAGCAATGGAAAGGTAACCCCAAATATTCCAATCATTGGATAATAACTTGTTCGCACCACTCCAACTCTATTGATTCCAGGAGGCCAGAGTGGATGTCCAACTCTACAAGGACCCTCGACATTCGCTTATTTGGTGAAGGTAGACCAGCTTCAACAACCTTTAAGAACTGACCTAGCAGGTCCCCAATCGCCTCGAGGGATTTTTTGTTCCAAAGTTGACGCGACAGTCTAGGGAGTAAGACCCATACATGACGAAAGATAAAATATTCAATAGCAAGGTCGAAGCGTGTTCGCCAATGCTTCAACATTATGCTTCCACCCTCATATTCCCAGAATATGTCCATAATGAAAGCAGAATCCTTCGGATTTCTGAAACCAAACCAAACCGCCCATGCGGGAGGGTCAACAACTCCAAAGAATATCTAATGAGTGGAACCCAAGTAATCTTCATCCACTCATTGAATGGTAAATTACTCTTGTCCTTGTACGCAAACCTCTCATCCAACACGCATAGGGAGAGTTTACAGGACTCATCCAACTCCACATCCATGCTCATAATCAAACGATGCTTTACCTTATTAGGCTTTCAAACATGGGTGCATTTCTTATATTGTACTTCCTTCACTCGCAGACTACCTCGCGGAAAACTCGTTGGCTTTGGATCATTCTTCACCTGTTTAATATTCGCTTTTAAGCTTGCCACTGGGTGTACTAAACCTAAGTTATTCCCCCCTACAGTATGGTACATCATATCCACACTACCTTGACCAACAATTGAACTACTTTGCAACAAATCATGTCTGACACTAGGAAAAGACGTAGTGTTCTCCTTTGGAAAAGAATGGAAAGATGTGTTCCACGTAAAGGCCACTGAAAGAAAGGAAGGGTCATAGTGATAGCACCCACCACCTTTTAATTTGCACAGTTCATCCACTGAACTGAAAATACCCTCCCACTCCCACACCTCCTTGTTAGTTGTGCCCATGAGGGAACTGACCTCATGAGACATTCTGAATGGCTCGTCGACTTTCTAAGAGCCTTCCAGCACAAGATCAAGTTAGTTCATGGTTGTAGGGCCATTCCCTGGGATCGGTGCCAAATTAAAGACTAGTAAAGGCTCATTAAAATAGTTTTAGAAATCCCTAACAAATCTCTCAGTTGTCATCCATTGGTAGTTGGAAATTGCCAGCTAGATAGGACAACACTAAAAGAAGAGATGCAGTGTGAATCTCTAAAAAAACAAGGCACAAAAAACCTCCGACAAAGTACTCCGCCTAACACTAACTTCTAAAAGCCAACAACTAAAAATAGTGACCCGCCATTAAAACTACAAATAAACCCTCCCTAAACCCTTGTCTATCAAGGAAGAGCACTTTCGAATTACTTGTTCCAAGAGACATGAATCAAAGCTCCTGAGAAATATATAGATATCATATGATGTATATATGTATGGAAGCAACTTGATTATAGGAAAACGTTTTATAATATGGTTTAAATATCAATACAAATCAACATATTTTAAAGATTCAATCAACTTTTATGGGCTATTTCTTTCAAATAAATGTACATTTGCAAATATGTTTCATAATAATATAGGACATGGTGTTAATATTTAAATACACATCTTAAACTTGTAAAATCATATAATTATAAATTATGAAACTATAATTTTAGAAAATGACAATCCAAGATTTTGAAACCAATAATAACACAATTGGAAACTGATAATCACACTATCGAAAACCCATAATGATAGTAATAGAAATTGGCAATCACACTTTTGGAGATCAATAATCACACTATCATAAACTAATAATCACACATTTGAAACAAATAATTGCACTTTTTGAACACAATATATTTCTAGATTATCACTAAGATGTCTAAATAAATGAAATAAGTGTTTGTTTTCAATGTGTTAATTGTGTATCAAGAACCAAGCATGATATTGATTTTCAATGTCGTTTCTATTTGTTCAAAGTCTTCTACTTCTTAAAGATTCCTTCCATGAGATAAGATTCATGAGATAAGATTCCCTTGAATAGTTTGTAGTAATAGTGAATGTATCTAGACACCATCTATTTTCTATACAAATACCTAGACTTATTTTGGGTGGGATTTTGTTTTCTTAGTGTGTATGCATTCTGCTTAAATACTGAACATGTATTATTAAGACATGAAAACGATACTTTTAATATGATGTGGTTGGTTTACTTTTAGGTTTAAACTATTAATCTAATAGCTTAGATGGTTGAAACTAGATTTAATATTTTTCCTCCAAATCTTTTTCAATATATTAGATTTCTACCATACTCGTAAATATGACTAAGATATTCATCTGTAGTGAAACTACATAAATTTATAAAACTAATTATACAAATTGAAAATATATATTTTTGCAATAAATATCGTAGTTTCCAAATATATGTATAGTTCTTCATCTTACTTATGCATAAATCTTAGAATAAAATTATCCATTAAAAAGATACATATATCTTCATATGCTTAGATTGTTTTTTTTTTCATGGCATATAATTTTCAATTAAACCATTCTATATAAATAGATATCATAGTTTCAAAATATATATGTAGTTCTTCATCTTACTTATGCATAAACCTTAGAATAAAATTCTACATTAAAAAGATACATATATCTTCATATGCTTAGATTTTTTTTTCCATGACATATAATTTTCAATTGAACCATTCTATATATATTGTTGAGTTTATTTACAAGGATTCAACTCCTATGTTTAGATTACATAATCCTACAATTCATTAATCCACATGGTGCTACTTCCAAATGATGAATTATTTGTATCGTGTAATGTTGAAATGTTGAAAAAATGTCAATTCCGTTGAATTTATTTTAAACACTCAATTTCTGCTTTCTCTATCTAACATCCTAGAGGTTTGACACCATTACAAAACATCATGAAATGAAGATCTTACTTTTAACTTTTAATGCTAAATTTTATTTAATATAATTTAAATATAAGTATAAACAAATTCTTGGCAAGATGCTTTAAGAGTCTTAATAAAAGAGAACACACCACCTATAAAGAGGTGATATATTGTTTGAAAATTATAGGTGTTACTTCCCTCCAAATTTAACAAGTACATCTTTACTTCTTTGCAATTCCCCTGTTAGTGTGTTGACCTCAATGTAGCCATCTCACGTCATGTTTGTGAAATTGAACATGAGTGGTGAATACAAGCATAAGGTAAATATTAACATTAAAAGTTGAGTAAGATTATAGGAGAAATATTGTCTTGGCCAACTTGACTTTTATGAAAGTTGACTATGGTAACACACTTGGTAATGTCACTTGACAATATCATCAAATTCAATTTCAAATACTACCTTCTTGTCAATGTCAATTTTTGGACATATACATGTTGAACATATTATCTTTGACTATTCTCCCTTCATCCTTATTCTTGTTTTCATACTTATGTTGGGAATTGTCCCGTTAGCCATAATAATCTTGTTGACCATTCTCTCATCATCCATACTCATATCAAACATACCACTGTTAACCATTCTCCCATTGTCCATACTCATGTTGGAATTGATAACTCATTATATTTATTGTCAATTCCCCCCAAAAAAATTTTAGACAATCGACCTAGGTTAAAATCTTAAAAACATCATGCACAGTAACTATTAATTGATCGAGATCAACAAGCTATCAACTAACAATTAGTCCTTATGATGAATCTCAATTCAAATTCGAAACTTCGATCACAAAAATGACACCCACTGTGAATTATCCGACAAACAACTTCGAAAGTTTTTCTTTATTTGACAGTGGAGGGAGTTAATGAAAAAACTTTAACTCCCCAATCCAAGTCTCATGGGAGTGGGGTTATATCATAATATTGCATTTTATAAAAATTAACATAGCACAACATATATAATGTTTAGGTTTGGCATACAATGAGGGTTTTTTTTCTTTTATGTATATCCATATATCATTAAATCGAAATATAGATCATAGTATTAAAGGTGAATGTGTCACTTGAAAGGACTGATTTCATAGCATTTAATGGATATCTTCGTTGATATAACTCTTCATTCCAATTACACAAAATTACCGTATATTGGTCAAAGGTACAAATGTTTGCATCGTTTTCTCTAAATTGCAAATCTATCCTAAAAGGGATCTTACTTCCTCGCACAAATCAAGCATGTCTATATCGATTTAAAACTTACCTCCTCCCTTGTTAGGAGTACCTTTTGATTTTGCTCCAAGTTCATTAGATAGACGAAATCCTCAATCAAGTTAAGTGAAACAAACATTTATATTCACATCTACTTTAAACCAAAAACTCTTTTAACCAAGTTAAATCAAAATCTTTTTCACAACTTTCTTTCATCGAAGTTATAATTAAATTCATGTTACACAACTTCTCATTGAAAAACAGTTTACTATTCTTTGCTAAAAGTGGATACATTTAAGGTTAATTATTAATATATGAATATCCCGGTCACATATTAATTGTACATAAATAAGGGAAAGTGATTCGAAATGAATTTGAAATATTTCATCTTCCAAAAATTTGTAATTATTTTTTCGTAAATTGTATATTATCCAAATAGAGTTCCTCCCTTATTGTTTGTCAAGCCAATCTCAATAATATGATTATTACTAATGATTTTAGATCTTATTCATGCTCACATGAAGAATTTTGTCATTACTATATTACTAATATGATATGCTACTAATGATTTTAGATCTTACTCATGCTCATACGAAGAATTTTGTCATTACTATATTACTGAAATTCAAACGAATTTTTTCATTTCTATATTATTGAAATTCAAACTATTACTCATGCTCATATGAAGAATTTTGTCATTACTATATTATTGAAATTCAAACTAATTTTGTCATTACTATATTATTGAAATTCGAATCTACTTGCTTAATGAGAGATATAAGATTTAGAGTGATGTAAAAATTATAGAATGTAGAATGTTTTATATATTTTAATTAGGGAAAAATGAAGTATACATACTTTAAAGTATAGAAATATTAATTTTTTTTTATTAATTAATAAAATGCTAAACATAAAAATTTTAGAAATATTTTTGTAAAAATATAAAAATTGCTAAGGATTTTATATAGTTTCAAAAAAAATTGGAAAATTTTTAAATAGAATACTTATATTTTTTTAAATTTGAGAATATAATAAAAAAATAAAATTGGGCAATTATTTTTTGGAAAAACAATATGTAAATTCAGCCCCAAATTTTTTCCATAATCCCACCCTAACTAGTGTGATGTAATTAAAAAGGCTTCCCAAAATGAAAACTCATAACTTGGAGTTTGAAAACAACAAGACTAAAGGAACAATATAAATATGAAATTTCAAGGCACAATCTCTTGGTTAATTATGTTATCCAAGTGGCCTTTAAAAATAAATAAAATGGGTTGACACAAGATGCATGCAACCCAAGGTTAAGAAAGAGATAGTAAAAAAATATTTCATGTATCTTGAAGGCTAGAAATATGCATCACATGTTATACATCAATAGCTACTAATTAACATCACTAAAAAAGTGGAGATGTTTCCCTTGAGTGTTGGGTGTTGTTGAGTTCTTGTTGACTAAAATGGATGTTGCTTGGTTGAAGGGCATGTTCTCTTTAGAGAGTTTTAGTTGGTGTTCTACATCAATTCCTCCCATATTAGGTCAAAACAGTCCCCACTTTCTCCCATTTTAAGGATGAAAGAACTGAATAAAATTGTTTTGTATGCCACAACTGAAGATGGAAATGGATATACATAATGAATGTTATGGAGCTCTATGAATATGGAAGAGTAGTAATGATGTGATGTGGGAAATATGAGACTCGACTAGTGGATGCTACTATAAACAAGAGAGTTGATGAGTGTGTTTTCATTAGGATCTGGAGCTGGAACATAAAGGATGTGTTGTAGCCAAATGAGGCCTCCCAATTTATGAATGAAACTATATAAGAAAAAACGTAGTTATGGACTATAGAAGACTACTAAAGATGAATATACTACACACACGATGTTGTCGCTGTGTAAACAAAGAGACCAAGTGTTGCAATGGGGAAGGTGGGCTACTAACGAACTATAGAACCAAGAAAGAAAAGGTCATACTATGAAACTACTCCCTACTTGGAGATATATATTGTATAGAAATACTATGAGAGAGGTTCAATATGTTTATGGAAATAGGCTACTACTATAGGATGGATGAAAAATTTCCCAAGTAGGGATATGATATGGTTCCAAAGAAAAAATGATGAATCTTAGTCAAATTTAATGGTAGCAACTATCAATAAGTTTCCATGGAGATATAGAGAGTTCTTGATACATGATCTGAGATTGAGCATGGATAATCTAAAATTTCCAATAATGATCTATAAAGTGAAAAATGTGTGTGTTATAAGTGTTGAGCCATGGAAACTAGGCATTGGATTTCTAAAACTTTTGTAGGAGGAACAACATTCTTATTGCATTGAGCAAGGCTTCTACTTTGAGTGTAGAAGAGAAGTAGGGAAAATTCCTTGCACTAGGAAAATAATTTTTCATGGAGCAAGGATTCTACTTCAAGTGAGAAATTGAAGTAGGGAATGAGAAAAAGTAGGCATTGATGTATCACTCAATGGGAGGGCACACTCCACAAAACTATATTTGAATTACTTCTACCAAATCTGGGTAGTCTATATGGGGCGTGGATACAATGAAATATAGGTACAAATATCATCTTGTTGAAGTAAGGGTTCCACTTCAAGTGTGGAACTAAAGAAAGAAAATAGCAAAGAGAAAGTGCCATTCTTAGTTCTGGGTTGTAAGGCACACTTTAAGAAACCAAATATGAAACACTATTACCAAATATAAGCGTTCTAGGTGGGGAATAGGACTAAGGAACCAAATCTACAATTGATTCCAAGAGAAGTAGATGTGGAAGGAAACTTTCAAAGATCCCATCATTGTATGAAAAAAGGATCCACGAGGTTTCAAATATAGTAGAATGGGCCATCAAATACAATGAATGGATTTTGGGTACTGCAAAGCTTTTGTGACTATAAATGTTGAAATTGGTCAAGGAAGACTCTAAGAAATATTCAGATCCTTCTTTAGAAAAAATTGAATCTTTAGTAAATTGAGGCCTTCATGCACTAGAATGTCAAACTCCCACCAACCTTGGCCTATTAACATTATCACCTCCATATTGTGAAGTATGCACTCCAAGATGCCATGCTTTGAAATTGAAGTTACTGAAATCATTCTCCTTCATTTCAATATTCAAAATAGGTGGCGGTGTTATTTTTCTTATAGAATTATGAATTGAGGAAATTGTGAGCAATGGAGACAATTCTTGATATGTGAAGGTCCATTTACTATAGAAAAAAATTATGATTTATGACTAGTTCACTAGTTTTGTGGTCATAAGGATTTTAGAAACCACTATCATGAGCATTGCAAGTTGGACTTTCTTGAACATGGTATACTTGGTATGGATTGTTGTACGCCTAATTTGAACTACGTTTCTATATGTCATAACTCATATTCCATAAATGTAATTGTCCTAGATAGTTATAGAAATATCATATATAGCATCAAAAGATACACCAACATCACAATGGAAACAAACTATTGCATGGAAGATTTATAACTAGTGAGATCCAAGTACAATAAGGACACTATCCTAGCTATGGTACCATTTTCAGATGTAGATGGTTTCTCATGCATGATGAAGTAGCCATGTGAAATGAGAAGAAAATCGATGAAACAAGTTATTTCCAAAATATATACAACCACAAAGACCCCAAGAATAATGAATAATGAGCACATGCTAAGCTAAATATTGTTAGGAAATGAGACACACTTTCGTGCTAAACCTAGCAGGAGAGAGGAAGTAATATTTAATCAAGAAATTAAATGGCACAACAAACACACAGTACACAGATATTTTACCCTGGAAACCCAAACCGGGAAAACCAGCATTCCTTGAGTGTTTTTCTCTCTTGTTGTCTTATTCATTTAGAATAAGAGGTTACATGTCTAACCTTGGTCCACACCTAAGACACAATCGGCATCATACCCTCTTTCATACATAAGAGAAACCCTCTAGAAAATTCGACTTACATCTACATGACCAACAACCTCTATGACTATTGATTCCTAAAAATTATCTTTTACAACCTTACAACATGCCTTATTTATAGGCTTTACATCAGGAAAAACCCTAAAGAAAAGGTGCCAAAAAACAATTATAGACCCATGCAGATCATTGGCTACAAATCTCATGAATCTCGTGATTTTGTTACAGTTCGACTACCAATCTAGATTACCTATCGAATACCATTCGGTCTTCATTCAGTCTTTAGTCGATTTCCACTCGCCCACTTGTTGACCTCTTGTCGGTTGACATATTCGAATTGATTTAGATGTCTTTACCATGTCGAACCACCTCGACCTTCTACATTGACACACGGTTGACTCACCTCAAAATTTGACTTCGAATATACCTGGTTGATCTTCTACTTGTTGTCTTATTTGTTGAAAATAGGAGACCTCTGAACTTCTGTTCAAATATCTAGGGAAACAATGCCCATTGCCTATTTGCACCAATAGAACTTCACAGCACTCACAATCTTGGTCAACGAGTCTACTATGTTTTCCAACATGTCTACTTTATCTAAAAACACCTTTTTTCTTTCCACCATGTCTCTTACGAATTGGTATTGTATATCAATGCACTTAGTCTTATAATGATAAGGAGGGTTCTTTGCCAGAATAGTGCGTTTTGACTGTCGAAATTTATTTTCATAGATCTTTGCTCAAACTCGATTCCTAAACACATCCTTTACAACCATACAACTTCTTTTTTTTCCATGAGTGGCTTCCATGTATTCAACTTTTGTTGTTGAAATGGATACAACCACTTGTCACTTACTCATCTAGTTGATTTCTCCACCAAACATTTTGAACACATATCCACTTTTCAACCTCTGTCGATCCAGATCTCAATCCCAGTCAATGTCATCAAATCCATGTACATTTAATTCATTATCACCTTTAGGTTTTCCTTGGTAGCATATAGCATAATATTTGTGCCAAACAAATACATGAATACTCTTTTGACAGTTGTCAAGTGCTCCTTCCTAGGTGTCGACATGTATATTCTCAAAAATCCAACTACATGGGAAATGTTTGGTCGAGTGCATTCCATCACATACATTAGACTACCAACAACACTTTCGTAGGTAACATGTTTCATGTCCTCTATTTATTCCTATGTCTTTGGACACTGTCCACCAGTTAGCCTTTCCTCCCACAGGAATTGGCACCTTCACAGGTTTGCAAGATTTCATGTCGAAACGTTTCGAAATTGTTTCAATATACTTATTATGGTTCAAACATATATTTATAGTTGCTTGATATCTCTTAATATACATTCCGAGAATGAAGTTAGCTACATTGAGATCCTTCATGTAAAACTTGGAGGATAGCTTCTTCTTCGCCTCCTTTATTGCATCCATGCAGTTTCTAAAAAACAACATGTTGTCAACATACAATACTACATATATGAAACACCCACCTTCTTCTTTGGAATATATGCAGTGGTCATCTTTGATTCTCACAAATCCAAAACTAAGGATGTATGTTTTAAACTTTTGGTACCACATCCTTGGTGATTTCTTTATACCATAAAGGGATATTTTCGGTTTGCACACCAAATATCTCTTTCCCTTTACTACAAATCCTTCAAGATGTTTCATGTATATTTATTCTTCTAGGTCCCCATGTAGGAAATTTGTCTTCACATCCATATCTTCTATTTCCAAATCAAATGTTTCAACTAGAGACATTAGTACTCTAATGGAATTTAATTTTGCAACAGGGGAAAAAATATCATCAAAGAAGACTCCTTCAATTTGGGAATATCCTTTCACTACCAGTCGAGCTATGAATTTATCGACTTGTCATGTTTCATTCATCTTCTTCTTGAATACCCATTTTCTACCAACATGATTTCTTCCACTAGGTATTTTTACTAAGTCTCGTGTATCATTCTTGTCCAAGTATTCCATCTCTTCGACTGTGGCGTTCTTCCATAGTTTTCCCTTTTCTGAGTCGACTACCTCTCCGACCGACTTGGGATCATCATAGGTGGAATTTAACACGTATGTGAAACAAGGGTCAGGTGGACTATACCTTTCAAATAGTTTTATTACTCTTTCTAACCTCCTTACAATCTGGGTTGGTGTTCCACATCTTCTTATGATTCAATCGACTCATCTGAATCATATTCTTTTTTCCTCAGGTCAAACCACATTGTCTTAGGATTATTCTCAGTCTAAAAAATTTCTTCAGGCTCATACTTACTTTCGACTTCTTTGAAGACCACATCTCGACTATACATTTTTTTCCTTGAAGCAATATCCCATAGATTGTATCCTTTCATTCCTTGTTTGTATCCAATGAAAATACATTTCACTGCCTTCTTGTCCAAATTGATTTTCTTTTCCTTGGGAACATGCACAAATGCATCATATCCAAATAATTTGAGATGTGAAACCGAATGATTCTTACCATACCATACCTCATGTGGAGTCATGTTGATTAGCACCCACAAAGGAGACATATTCAATAGATATTTTTCATTGTCGACTGTCTCTGCCCACAATTCTTGTGCGATCCCAACACCACTAAGCATGCTCCTTGCCTTGTCCATCATTTTTTTGCTCATTCTCTCGGAAAATCCATTTTTTTATGGGGTATATGGTGTGGTAGTTTGGCATGCTATGCCACATTGCTTGTAGAACTAGTCATTTTTTTTTCCATAGAATTCACCACCGTTTTCAATTCTCATCACCTTAATCTTATTATTTGTCTGGTATTATACAAGAGACTTAAAGTCTTTGAATTTCTCAAAAGCATATGATTCCTTCCTCAGGAAATATATCCATGTCTTCCTGGAAAAATAATCTATGAAGGAGACATAATACAGGGATCCACCAAGTGAAGGCACTGAAATAGGGCCAAACAGATCACTATGAACCAACTCTAGAATTCCATTTTACCTTGACGAACCAGAACGAAACCTTAGCCGAATTTGTTTTCCATATATACAATGTTCACAAAACTCAACTTCTAAATTACATTTAGGAAAGTATTCGACCATAAAAAATTTATGCATAGCTCAAAGTCCTTTTTTGATCCGGATTTATGCAGGAATGCAACATAATACACAAATAACCATAAATACAAATATGCATAGGAAATAACACTTCATTTCATTAATATCAAATAACTGAAATTTGTTTACAGACAGAATAGAAATAAACTAGCTAAGGTGTTGGTAGCTTATCTCTGAGAAGCGATGTGGTGGCTACATGTCTCTGAAATCTTTGTTGCAATGAGGCTCAAAGGCCTATATATTATTGAGAAACAATGGAAACCCTAAACATCCAAAAAACCTAACCCTAGGAGATGAAACACCAGAATATGGGCCCCGTCGGGGTAAATTGGTACATCAATTTCTTGGGGTCGTAACTTTGGCATATTATCTATGTTTGATGCATATGATACATCGTTAGAAATATCTATCTGAGGACTACAAGTATTAAATGTGAATATAATAGTTATATTCACCGATCGATTGATGCCCAAAAAATGTCGTTTATGGCCTCAAAACAGCTCCGAAAGTTCAGGACCAGAAAAATTGCCAAAAATAGTAAATTGTGCTACAATTAAGGAAACTAAAAAATTGAAAGAAACAATGGTGTGGGTCCAAGTGGAATAGGAGGGTGGCCACCAATATCCACCTGGATCATTCCTCCCCCCTTAGGAATAAGTGGTCCCCATTGCGTTGAGTTCCTCCATGAGATAAGGAAACTTCTGTTGAACTTGGTCCGTAGTGAGCCACTTGCCCTGGTGAAGGAGTTGGCTTGCTTTGACAACTTGATATAGCTGGATCCTTTGTTGGCAGGTGTTCTTGGTCTATGTGTCCATAATATGATCAGTTGTGTCTTTTTCCATGCATTCTGGGTTTAACTATGTTGGTGTGAGTTGTTATACCATGTTAGATGTGTCTAGTAGAGGTGGAAAGTAAGGCCGAAGGTGGTCCACCTTGAACACTGGGTGCAGACCAAGGAATGGTGGGATACTGAGCTCAAAGGAATTGTACTCTACAACCTTGGTGATGGTGTATGGCCCATACCGGAGCAGGAAAAGCTTGCGGTGGGGTCCAATGAGGCGCTCCTTCTGCAAATGTAGCCACACTTTGTCGCCCACCTAGAAGTTGTGTTGCACCCAATGCTAATAATGTCCCTGCTTGTACTTAGCATTGGCTTTGTCCAATATTTCATAAACCTGTTGGCGAATGTGATGAATGCACTCAATGAAGTTATTCTCCTTGGAAGCGTTAGACTGAACATGAGCCAAATCAGCATGGGTAGATGCAAATGGTATGGCTACGCCAATGGGACATAGTGGCTGGAATCCCAAGCCCATCTGGAAGGGGCTATGGTCGGTTGAGTTATGGAGGGCTTGGTTATAGATATGTTTTACATAGGGGAGGCTCTCATCCCATGTCCATGGATTCTTTGAGTTGTACATGCACAAAATTTGTACGATCATCTTGTTGATGACCTTTGTCTGGCCATGAGTTTGGGGATGGAAAGTTCTGGACTCGGTGAGCTTGGTGTCCATCATTCACCAAAGGCTGGACCAACATGTATTGAGGAACCTGTTGTCTCGATCTAAGATGATAGAATGTGGGATCCCAAAGTGTACCCACACTCGTTCAAGGAAGAGTTTATCAGTGGATTTTGCTATGATATTCTTCTTGTAGGACGCCATAATGTCCATCTTCGAGAATATGTCGACGACCATGAAAACAAAGTCGTTGCCATTCTTAGTAGAAGGAATTCCTGACATGTAATCCATGGAGATGGATTCCCAAGGTTGACTAAGGGTAGGCAATGAAGTATAGATGTCTTGCTTCTTGATGGTCGGTTTGGCAATGGCACATGCAGTGCAGGATCTGATGTACTTCTCGACATTCTATCGAAGGTTTTCCCAATATAAATACTTTTACAGTACTTCCACTATTTTATCGACCCTGAAATGCCCAATGACCAGACTATAGTGTGCTTCCCAAATCATCTTGGCACGCTTGCTTGAAGGAACATAAAGGTGTCCCATGTGACATAGTAGTGCATCTTGGAGGTGCAAATTTGGAACTCGGTTACCCTCCAAGAGAGTCTTGTATGTGTGGCCAAAATATGAATCTCTCTTGTAGAGAAGTGGCCAATCATAAGTCTCGTGCCCACAAGAGTTGAGCATGGTGTTTATCACCATAATCGATGGTCGGCTGAGGCAATATGCAACATTATTGGTGCTCCCCTTCTTGTACTTGATGTTCAAATGAAAATGTTGCAGATATGTGGACCACTTCTGATGGAAATCGTTCTGCAACTTCCCTTGTGTCGGTATGAACTGCATGGGTCGATGGTCTATGTGGATGATCATTTCCTTCCCCAAAATGTAATTCTTCCACTCTCGGAAACCCTGTGCAATGGAATACATTTCTTTGTCATAAGTGGGATACTTTTGGACTGTGTCGGACAGTGTCTCACTGTGATATACCACTGGATTCCCCTATTGAGTAATAAATGCCCCAATAGCATATTCAGAGGCATCTTTCTCGATCTCAAATGGTTGTTGCAAGTGTGGTAATGTGAGCACTGGGGTGCAACAGAGGCGATGTTTCAATTCTATGAATGCCTTCTGTTGAGATTCCGACCAAAAGAATTTTTCTTTCGTTCCTCCCTTGGTGAATTGACTCAAGGGCCAAGTGATACGAGAGAATACCAACACAAACTTGCGGTAGAAATTAGCAAGACCCAAAAATCTGCGAAGCTCTGTTAGAGTGGTTGGTGTTGGCCAATCCCGAATGACTTGGATCATGGTTGGATCCACATGCACCCCACACTCATCAGTAATATATCCCAGATACTGAACCTGGGTCATGCCAAAAGTGCACTTCTCCAAATTGGCACACAACTTGTGATTCTGTAGTGTTTGGAGGACCTGTCAGATGTGGTGGAGGTGATCTTCCCAAGTCTGGTTGAAGATCAAGATGTCATCCAAACACACTACTACAAATGAGTTGGTGAATGGACACAATATGTCATCCAACAGCCTCATGAAGGTTTCAAGAGCATTCATCAACCCGAAAGGCATGACCAACCATTCAAAAAGGCCCTCCTTGGCTTTGAAGGCTATCTTCCACAGATCAGATGATTCAATTGGTACCTAGTGATACCCAAACTTCAAGTCGATCTTGCTGAAATATTTCGCTCCTTTGAGTTGGTCCAGAATCTCATCAATATGTGGGATCGGGTACTTATTCTAGACAATGATATTGTTCATCACCCGATAGTCAATACAAAGTCTCCAAGTCCCATCCTTCTTCTACACCAGCATGATCAGGCTCCCATAGGGATATGAACTTGGCTGGATGCGACCTTTCTATAGTATCTCCTGAATTTTTCACTTGATTTCATCGTTTTCTAGAACAGAGCACTGATAGATGGGTCCATTGGGCAATGACGCACTTGGGGTCAGATTGATAGGGTGCTTGACTTGACAATGTAGAGGCACTCCTGTGGGTGAGGTGAATATGTCTCAATACTCATCCACAACCTTGTCCATTTGTTTTTATCATGAAAAGGATCCATTTTTGGAGGTCGTGGCCACATTATTCTTCTTTCCCTAAGGGTGGATCATCAGGAAAACAAATTTCCCAGTTTGGGAAATTAGCTTACTGCATTGTTTTGCAGTAACCAAAGAGATAGAGACATGAGGTGGTACCTCTGGTATGTTTTACAACTTATTTCCCAAGGTAACAATAAGGGCACGAGGTTGGGACTCATACACAACATGTCACTTCCAAAAGTATGGTTGGCCTAATAATACATCACAAACATCAAGAGGAGCAATGTCACATAATACCTCATCGGTGAAGGGCTTGATGTTGTGGGGAAAGAGAAATTGTTGGCTAATGTAGATATCTCTTCCTTGGTTAAGCCACCTGATGGTGTACGACTATGGGTGTGATGTGGTTGGAAATCCCAACCACTTCACGACCTCTGCTGAAATGAGGTTCTTTTGGCTCCCACTGTCATTAATGAACTATAGTAAGGAACCCTTTACCCACATCTGGGAGTGGAAGAGACATTCCTCCTCCTTTGTATCTTTAGGTTCTTCCTTTTGGATCTTCATGGTGGCAATGATGGCATTGGGCTCTTCATTGATAATCTACTTCCCTCTGTCATTCCCCTTCTCGGGTTTTGATTCAGTGTTAGAGAATGCATCTGATTCAGAAGCCCTCATCTCGGCTACTAGTGATTGTTTGGCCCGACACTCACTTGTGTTGTGAGTGGAGCTCTTATGGAACTCACACCACTTTCTTGTGTCCTTCTTCGGCTTCATGATGTTGTTCTTTGATTGCAGCTTTGGCAAGTTGTCTTGAGCCAACATGCCTCATATTTGTCCTTTTTTCTGCGTTTTGGGGTCACCTTTCACTTGCTTTTGATTCATAGATCTAAAGTCTCGCTTCTTTTGTCTGAATTTCTGCTCAATATTGGTAGCATACCGATATGCCATACCAAGCAAGGATATGTCGAGGAACTCCATTTTCTCCTGAATGTATCTATGTAGAAAACTATTGTATTTCAACACCAAATGTTTCTCTAAATATTTGATACCCAACTTTGTGTGCAGGGTATGGAATAGATTCGTCAACTCATGCACATCTTGATCCCTTTGTTGTCACAACATAGTCCATTGTATGTACTTGTCCTCATAGCTCTCCACAGGATAATATTGTTCCTTGATGGTGTCTCGGAAATAATTACAAGTGGGTACGACCGAGAATAGGGAGGGTTCCTCCTTGTCCTTTTTCTCACAATAGGTTTCCCACCAGTCCTTGAGATGGGGGGTGTCTTTGAGTAGTGAAAAAATAATATTCTCCCGGTCGAAAAAGTCATGAACTGAGAAATATCCTTCTAATAGATTCAACCATCTATCTACGACGTTTGCATCTATTTGACCATCAAATATGGGAATGCCAAAGTTTACTTGTACCTTAAAAGGGTTTGTCCCTGCAGAGTGGTTGTTGGATGCAGATGCACCGCCAATGGGAAATCATTGAAGGATCTGGGCGAAGTTATCCATCATCGCGTTCCTTTGTTTTTCAAGAGCCTCCTCGAGAAATATTTTGATAGGATATCCTACTCCCTCATATTTATTTTTGTCCCCCATGGGCGACCGTCGAGGTTTTCGAGGTTGATCTTGCAAATGTTGAACCAGATCGAGCCCTAACTCTTTATACCCTAACCTCGTTGGGGACATGCAAATAAGGATCGAGAAAGAGCATATCGCTCTAATACCACTGATACGGATTTATGAAGGAACACAACATAATACACAAATAACCATGAATACAAATATGCAGTGGAAATAACACTTCATTTCATTAATATCAAAGAACTAAAATTTGTTTACAGACATAATAAAAACAAACTAGCTAGGGCACTGGTAGTTTATCTCTGAGAAGAGATGTGGCGGCTATAGGCCTCTGAACTTTGTGTTTAAATGAGTCTTGAAGGCCTATATATTATTGAGAAACAATGGAAACCCTAAACATCCAAAATACATAACCCTAGGAGATGAAACGCTAGAATATGGGCCCCGTCGAGGTAAATTGGTACATCAATTTCCCAGGGTCGTAAATTTGGCATACTATCTTTGTTTGACGCATATGATACATCGTTAGAAATATCTATCCGATGACTACAACTATTGACAGGGAAAATCACTAAAAAAATATTCAATTGATTGATGCACAAAAAACATCATTTAGGGTCTCAAAACGGCTCTGGAAGTTGAGGACTCGAAAAACTGCCAAAAATAGTAAATTGTGCTACAATTAAGGAAACTAAAAAATTGAAAGAAACAATGGTGGGGGTCCAAGTGGAATAGGCGGGTGGCCACCAATATCAACCTGGATCATTTTTCTCCAATGTGTCCTATCCTCTCATGCCATAGTATGGTTGGGTCGACTTTATGATGACTTGTCCAACAGGTTTGAATCAACTCATCCTGAGTCGAGTTGAATCAAGTTGAATTTGAGTCGACTTCAGGAACAATGAATATGTTGCATCCAATCAAATCAAAACTCCCTAGTAACTTGTATAGGGTTCCAATCATAACTCCTTTCATTAAGACCATCGCACCTATGACCATCGTGCACGAATCATTCTAAAATAGAATGTGCACCCCTGCATCACTCATCTTGCTGACAGATATCGGTTTTCTTGCCAAACCCAGAATGTGTAGCACACCTGGAAGGTTTCTACTCCTCCCATCCTGTAGTATCAATCAAACTCTTCCTCATCTGACAATTTTGGTTTTTGACTCGTCCCCTAAGAACACACTTCCTCCTTCATATAATTCATATTCACAGAACCATTCTCTATGTGGTTTCATATGATTAAATGTTCCTGATTCGATCAACCAAACATCTTGATTCAACTGTGTATTGGTCGATGCTAGGTACACATCTCCTCCCTTATCTGGAGTTTTATTTCTCTCAATCGACTACTTCTCATCATATCTTGTAGTGACTTCCATTTCCTTCGACTTACAGTCCTTTTTGTAATGCCCAACATTACCACATTTCCAACATATTCTTGTCGATTGAACGAGGGATTTAGATATACCCTTCGACTTATAATTTCTATCGGATAATTTTCCTTTATCTCTATCAATCGGTTGACCTATCCCCACTAAACCATCTTTGGTTGATCCTTTCATGTTCTTCCTTCTCATTTCTTCTAACAATAGAGATGAAACCATGTCTTCTATAACTAATGTGGTTGTATTACTCCCGATAGACATGACTACGCTATCCCAATCGTATAGAAAAGAACATAATAGGCTAATACATTTCTCCTCCTCAGTGATTTTAATATCCATATAAGACAACTGGCTTATAATGGTATTAAAAAAATTTAAATGCTCAGTCACCGAAATACCATCACTCATCCTCATATGATACATTTTATTTATAAGAAACAACTTATTTACCAGGGATCTCCACTAGTACAAGTTTCCCAACTTGTCCCATAGTTTCTTGGTTGAATATTCACCTGATACATTCAATAGCACTAAATCTGCAAGACAAAGTTGAATCATACTCCTTTCTTTTCTCTCAAGTTTCTCCCATTCCTCCATTAAAATACCTTCTGGCATGGTACTTGGATAGAAAATTGTCCATTATTCTCGATCTACAAGGAGATCTTCAATTTTAAGCTTCCAAAGCTCAAAAATTTGTCCATTGAATTTTTTTATGTCTATTCTTGAGTTGCTTACCATTCTTTAACACAATCTTTACATATTTCAGACTTACGACTCTTACTAAACCTAGGGTCTAGCTAAAATCTAAGGTTGTTAAGCCTAGATATGATACCACATGTTAGGAAATGAGACACACTTCCACACTAAACCTAGTAGAAGAGAGGAAGAAATATTTAATCAAGAAAGTAAATGACACAACAAACACACAGTACACAAAGATTTTACCCCGTAAATCCAAACCGGGAAAACCAACATTCCTTGAGCGTTTTTCTCTCTTGTTGTCTTATTCATTCATAATAAAAGGTTACATGTATAACCTCAGTCCACACCTAAGCCACAATTGACATCATACCCTATTGCATACACAAGAACAACCTTGTAGCCCATTCTTCTTACATCTACATGGCCAACAACCTCTACGATTATTGATTCCTAAAAATTATCTTTTACATCCTTAAAATATGTCTTCTTTATAGGATTTGAAATAGGTAAAACCCTAAATAAAAGGCTCCCAAAAATATTTACAGATCCATGCAGATCATTGGCTACAAATCCCACGAATCTCAGGATTCTATTACAGTTCGACTACCAAGTCAGATTACCCGTCGACTACCAGTCGGTCTTCATTCGGTCTTTAGTAGATTTCCACTCGCCCGCTTTTCGACCTCTTGTCGGTTGACCTCTTCGAATTGTTTTCGATTTATTTACCATGTCAAAACACCTTGACCTTCGACATCGACACCTAGTCGACTCACCTCGACCTTCGACTTCGAATTTACCTGGTCGACTCACCTCGACCTTCGACTTGTTGTCTATCCACCTCAAATTTCATTGCAAATAATATAATAACCCAACAAATATGGGAGTACCGGAATACTAAGGACAAGCCAAGCATTAGACATCTCATGATAGGGATAGTTTTTATCATCCACTATAATTTTTCATCCTAATAGTGACATTTAGACCAAGTAGTTAATACCCATATGCATACTAATAAGGTCCACAACAAAAATGAACCATTTTTTCTCATTCTATAATTATATTGTGTCATAAACCTCTATTGTTAGATATAAAAATGAGAACCCTAGAAACACCCTTGAAATCTAGGTTTTTTAGAGCCACTAGATAGATGACCCCATACTATCACCTATATTCTTAAGGATATTCTAATTGCAAAAATGTAGTGGTATTCTTATAAACCTAACACACAAAATGAATTAGGGATACATCAAATCCACTAATATATAATGTTAATGCATCTAATCAATGAATGTGTCCTGGTAACAATAGTTGAGTGTGTTTATAGGATAGTGTGGAGAGAATATCCATGTCAAAGACATTGTTGGATACATCAGGGTATTCAATTGTCTTCCACTTTCATTGAGTTGGAAACATGCTATAAAATCCAATGCTCCATAAGACAACATTGAGTGTGGGATCTATGGAACTTTATCTATGCATCTCTTTGATCTAGTGAAACCCATAAACTGAGGCCATGTGTAGAGTAGTAATACAAATCTAAAAATACTTGGAATATGAAAGGAGAGTCACCATGGAGATCTATATCTGAGGATTGATACTTCTAGAGCTAGTAATGGAATTAGGATTTATGGATTGAGGTTATTTGTATAAGATAGGGTGGATGATAGCTATGTTCGTTGAAAATCCTAATCCCAAATATTCATTCAAGGGTAAGAGATCCTAGGTAAGGAAAATATGATCAAATAAAAGGGGAAGTAGGGAAAGCAATCTTTGAAAATATGACTTGCATTGAAACTAGTACAAATCTTTCATGAGCTCTTTCTATCCTTGAAGCTAATTCTAATGCTATGGCCACACTCAATGCTAATATGTTCCTGAAGATCAAAATCTACGTGGGATATACTCATTTCCCCTAATATCAATGCATGAGCCTTGAGGGTGATGTCTTCATGATATTTTTATGTATAGACTAAATATGCAAGATGTTAAATTTATATGAGAGACACCCCATAGAGAGCATAGAAGCAGTTGGATTCAGGGAAAATTTTAAGGATCCATACTTATATTGAAGTGTAGAAACCTTGGTGAATCTTATTAACTATTAAAATGCCAACCATAAAATGTTTGGAGATATTTTTGTAAAAATATTCAAATTTCTGAGGATTTTACATTGTTTGTATAAATTTTTAGCGAATTTTAGAGTAATGTAATTTTATCTTATAAAATTTGGGAGACTCGTTTTAGAAAAAAATGGTTTAGGAGGAGGCTCGCAAGGTCTCCTCCTAAAAAAGTTTAGGAGGAGGCTCGCAAGAGGAAGAATCGAAGGTCGAGACCTTCGAGACTTAGAAAGTATTCTAAGTCAAAATCAAGTAAAAGATCAGGAGGAAGAATTCTTTTGAGCATTGGATCGTGGTGGAGAATCCCGCAGACCATCCAATTTGAGGTAGGAGCATAGACTTTAACACTGTGTAGATCCAGGAGAGGAGATCTAGAAGATCTGAATGGATTGTGGAGAACTCTCGAGGAGAGTCACAGAATACCACAAGTCATTGGATCAAGTGGAGTTGCAAGGAGGTCAGTGACGAGGAAGAGATATGACCGTAGATCTGGAGGGCATTGTGAGGCGTTGATCAAGCACCTCGAACTTTCAACATTTCAGCAATCGGGAGTACAAGGGCCAATAGTGTGGGACTCTCAACTGGTGGAACCCCGAAAAGATCAGAGCCTTCAGATCTAGCACCAAGAGCCGACAACCTTCGGATCTGGAAGAAGGTGCGCGAGGTTTAAGCCTCATATTAGGAGAAGGGAGAGGACTCATCAAGTCCTGAAAGCATTGAGACCGTTCATCTCAGAGGACGCATGTCAAGAGACCCACATTTCGGGGATTCGGACACCGGGAGACCGAGAGTGAAGAGTCTCCAAAAAAATCGCGAAAGGAAAATTCGCAAAAGGACCAGGACTTTCCATCAAGGAGGACATGTGGCAACTGGTCGGCGTTTCGTGGAAGTTCCCGAAACGACCAGGACTGTCCATCAAGGAGGACACGTGGAATGCGGTCAAGGTTTCAGGGAAAGGCCCGAAAGATTTTGAGTCGTTGATCTAGTGGGGTCGTAGATGTTGGTTCCAGAAGGGTCTGGGTCATTGATCTCTCAAGGCAGAGAGATTTCATAATTTTGTGGACTAGGGATTTTGAAAGACAAAGAACAGGGGAACGCTTGCATCGTGATTCCCCGAATTATGAAAGCCGGTAGCACTTTGGCATTAAGCCTTTTCAGCATTTTGGGGTCCGGTAGGTTGAAGGACCAAGAACCGTCTCTAGCTGGAATCGCAAAATCATGAATTTCGAAATCCCGAAAAGTGGACCATGGTCACGGGTAGATTTCATCCTTCTGGGATCCGGGAGTTTGAAGGACCAAAAAAATGTTGCATCTGGAATCACGAAAAATCCGGTAGCGCTAAGGGAGGATTCGGAGCCGTTAAGCCCTTTTTGGTGTTTCAAATACCGGGAGTTGGAACGACAAGGAGCCTGGGAGAGCTCGCATGCAGGTGTCCCGAAACCCCGAAACACGAAAGGTGTGTTGGTTCAGAACAGAGAAGAGCACTGAAAGCTGAGTGTGTGCATAGGTTTTCTCAAGGCCTATGCTAGAGGACAAAGGGACCTGTGGATTTGTTCAATGGGTTCCAATAGGATCTTGATGAGCTATTTCGGCTCAGAAGAAGAACGATCCAAAGACTGGGAGGTCACAGAACCCTGCTGAGGTGGGGGGTCTGCATCAGTTTGTTATGTTGGCCAAATGGAATTTACAATGAATTACAATGGGTCCACACAATATTCACACAACCTGTTAACGATAAAAAATGCACCGCTCCTTCTTGATTACTTTGACCAGAAATCCTTTGGTTTTCTGCTTCCGGACATGCAATACATGATACAAATAATGTCATTCATTCTTTTTCTAGTATATGCTATAGAGAATATAAAACATAAAAAATGTATCATCATTTTATTTGTATGTTTATATCTGATAGTATGGAAAAAGAAATGTATATGTTCATATATACTAAGTTATAGGTCAAAGTTTTAATTCAATGTAGGAACTAAACAGCCTTACTATCCAGCGCACTAAGCTATGAGATAATTAAGCCCACATGTCAAGGCTAAATACAAGCACTAAACAGCTCGAGTTATGGTAAGGAGTCATAGGAGGAAAATGCATGTATTTACGTGCAAATCTCTCCAGTGTTGATTCAGTGAATCAAACCATCTGTCAGGTCAATTCACATGCTGATATGTCCAAGATATACGCACTGAGAAAGTAAAGAAGATATTCAGTTGTTTGCAGATATCAAAACGTGTATTTTTTATGGCAGACCAGTGCCAAGTCAAAAGGAAGATACACGAATAGGGTTTTCCGTAGAGATGATTAAAAATTTGTTGAATTCATTATTAGAAGGCAAAGTTGTCGTTTATCTTTCCTTCAGTTTGATTCCCTTCATACAGAAAATGAGCCATCATGGCCTCACTGGAGATAACCTAATGGACTGTGCGATTTCTTATTTCTATTTCTTATGCTTAATGTGCATTAGATTTAATTTGCAAAATGTTCTATGATTTGCTCTGCCTAGAGATGTTGCAGGCGCAGGTTTGATTCCAGTTCCTGATGATTAATCAAGTCGAATGAATCAATGAAGGGTTTGGAATTTTGCAGAGTCAAAAGATAATGTGTTACAGGAGATAGGGAATTCGTTGTTAATGAGAACTTGGGATGTTTGCACGATGCCTGTGTGTTCCACTTGTTTCTATCAGCGTGGGAAAAGAAATTTAACAAGGAAGAGAATTTGTGCTCAGTTGTTTTGTGTTTACAGAGGGTTAGTAGTTATTACTAGCAATCTCCATCTGCAAGCATACAGGATTGATTAGAATCAGGGCCCTGAGGTTCTCTACATTGTTTCTGTTCGGTTCAGATCTATCAGATTCCGCAAGTTTTCTCTGTGATTTGGCCGGGGTTTAGCCTCACAGAAGGATCGGCGGTCTGCATTTCACAGTTTGAAACCATGCCTCTCCGACTTGAAATCAAGAGGAAACTTTCCCAAAGGTCTGAACATGTAAAGTCGGTAGATCTTCATTCTACAAAGCCATGGATGCTTGCAAGTCTATATAAATCATACACCTCCTGTCCTTGACTCTTTAGGGAAGGGTCATAGAGGGGTCTTCTTAGGATGCATAGTTGGGTTCAAGTAAAGAAACGTTCAAATGGATTGATGAGAGAATTATAAACTATGAACTTGCAACATCGGCCTGTAGAAATTCAGAGCTTCTGCGCACGCTCCTCTACTCCTCTATTTATCCAAGCAGAAGTAATTACTATAATACTGATCGGGGTGGAAGTTCTTACTCTTCATCCCTTTATGAAGGAAGCCATTCATTGGGGAGATAATTCAACTGTTTTTATCAGTTCAAGTTCCTTTCCATTCACATCGAGTTGTTGCACTTGTATATTTGAAAGCTATCACTCGTTATGTGCTCTTTGTCCAACAACATGTTGAATATATTCCTTTAATCTTGTCTGCATTTCTTGATCAGAGAGGTATTCACCATCCAAACCAAGATGTAAGTGGCCAAGCAAGCTATCTGTTCATGAGGATTGTGAAAACATTAAGGGCACATCTTGTACCTTTCATAGATGAAATTTTGCAGAGTCTGCAAGACATATTATCTCATTTCACACAACTTGATGTGAGCTCAAGTCAGGCAAATACACAAGGTTTTGAAGATGGAAGTCACACATTTGAGGCCATTAGCTTGTTGATTGGAATGGAGGAGGTGTTAGTGGAAAAGCAGTCTGAATATTTGTCAGCTTTACTGGTTCGACTCTGTCAACAGGTCAATACCTTGCTTGCTAATGCTTCAATGCAGGAGCCAGAAGAGTCTGCTGCAAAAGACTTTCTTTAATTTTCTGCATGTGACAACATCATACGACTTAAAAGGCAGATAAGAAGCTTAAAGAAAAAACAAAAGCAAAAATCCCATCCAGACTTGAAGGTACTTGCTCAAGTTGTTGTTAATATGCAAGGTGAGAGAGATGAAACACACTGAGTTTTGACGGAATCAAAATTTTGAAGGTGAAAACTCGTTTTGGGCGCAGTCTGATCTTTCACCAGTGCAAAATGATATTTTATGACATGTTAGCTGTTGAAAGTGGCGACTTTCAACAGCTAACCAACGAAATATTAAACGAGTTAGCTGTTGAAAGCTGGAAAAGTATTTTTTGAAGCCAAGGACAGAACAGATCATTTTGAACAGGTTTTGAAGGAGTTCTAGAGTATCAATGGACTATCAGATCGCATGCAAAGGGCTCAGCATCAGAGGATTCGAGAGAATTTTGGAAACCACATGCAAAACAACCTCCTCAAAAATCGACCAAGAACGTTGGGGAGATCCAACTGTCCAGACAGGTGTCCTGTCATGTTTCATCACATTGCAGATACGAGGAGCTGAAGGATGCAGATGGCAAATCTTGGAGATTGAAGATAGTTCGGGTTCTAAGTTTAGTTGTTAAGACTTTATTTTTCAAGTTGTTGAAATAGATTTGAATTGTTTTTATTAAATACAGATCCATGTTTTTAGGATCTGTAAAACAGATTGTAAAAGCCTATAAAGGCCTACTTTTGATATGAGATAAGGGGTTCAATCTTGGATACATTTGGCCTATGTACTTAGACTCTTATTTTGATATGAATCACAGTTTTCTTTTGCTACTAATATCAGATTTTCTCATGTGTTTCATTGCTCTGTAATTCAATTCAATTTAACTCAGCTATTAAGAACTGTCATCTTTTTATTTGGCTCATGAATTCGAATTGAATGAACTCTTACTATCTTGTATGACCCTGCATGTTAATGTACTTGGTTATCTAGAATAGTGTTCTTCATACCCCATTCCAAATTACTGCATCTGATTATTGGTTTCTAAAAGAACTG
>ML778254.1:491828-599481 GCA_009831015.1 Picea engelmannii
TCTGCATTTCACACCCAGCATTCAGTTAGTATTCCTTCTGATTGTGAAGATGTTGGTGATAGTCATATTGTAGACACATTTGTCATTGATTCAAATGTCTCTTATAGTTTTGACTATGGGATTAAGGATGCTTCAGATTTTGACAAAGAAATTACTGATATGAATTCAGTATCCCAAGAGCTTCAGAGGCAATTGATCTTGCCTTTACCACTGATATCCATCATTCTTGATTTGGAATCTGCAGCAGATATCAAACAATCCATGATTAGTACATAAATCAATCTACAACCATGTTCAGATTTACAGATAGCTGAAAGTGCCAACCTGCATGGGAAAGAGAATATACAGAAATTTTTTGATTTCCAGCTCCAACAACAGGAAGAGGTTTTTCTTTACAGCTTCGTTGATCCTTTTGCTGATTATTTCGATTCTTTGAGTAGAACATATGTCAATTTGTTTTTGTCAAAGGAAGGTTGGTTCTGCTGCCCTTTCAAACTCCATTTCTGTATGATATTTTTCAGTTTGGGATCAAGATCAAGAATTTTGTCAGCAAATAAATTTCTTACATGGCTTCATTGGAAGTATGAGTTTACTTGATTAAGAGGCAGTACAGTTGGTTGTGTAGGGGTAGGTAGAGGAATAAGCTCTCCATACGAGCAGTTAGATCTTTTTTAGTTACTGTTGAATAAGTAGAACAGGCTGCATGAAAGCTACAGGTTTATAGAGGGATCAGTGCTAAAGACTTAATGACTCCATTGCCCAACACAAAAGGCAACTGGAACTACTGAGTTCTTGGAAA
Source organism: Picea engelmannii (assembly GCA_009831015.1). Classification (NCBI taxonomy): domain Eukaryota; kingdom Viridiplantae; phylum Streptophyta; class Pinopsida; order Pinales; family Pinaceae; genus Picea; species Picea engelmannii. The sequence continues at coordinate 492,628 of ML778254.1, forward strand.
CCTCGCAGGGAGGTTTCCATCCCAGTTGGAGCCAGATGTTAATGATAAAAAACGCATACTTTGACCAGAAATCCTTTGGTTTTCTACTTTCGGACCTCCAATACATGATACAAATAATGTCATTCATTCTTTTTCTAGTCTATGCTATCGATAATATAAAACATAAAAAATGTATCATCATTTTATTTGTATGTTTATATCTCATAGTATGGAAAAAGAAATGTATATGTTCATATATACTAAGTTACAGGTCAAAGTTTTAATTTAATGTAGGAACTAAACAACCTTACTATCCAGTGCACCAAGCTATGAGATAATTAATCCCACATGTCAAGGCTAAATACAAGCACTAAACAGCTCGAGTTATGGTAAGGAGTCATAGGAGGAAAATGCATGTATTTACGTGCAAATCTCTCCAGTTTTGATTCAGTGAATCAAACCATCTGTCAGGTCAATTCACATGCTGATATGTCCAAGATATACGCACTGAGCAGGTAAAGAAGATATTCAGCGGTTTGCAGATATCAAAACGTGTATTTTTTATGGAAGACCAGTGCCAAGTCACAAGGAAGATACACGAACAAGGTTTTCGATAGAGATGATTAAAAATTTATTGAATTCTTTATTAGAAGGCAAAGTTGTAGTTTATCTGTCCTTCAGTTTGATTCCCTTCATATAGAAAATGAGCCACCGTGGCCTCACTGGAGATAACCTAATGGACTGTGTGATTTCTTCTTTCTATTTCTTATGCTTAACGTGCATTAGATTTAATTTGCAAAATGTTCTATGATTCTCTCTGCCTAGAGATGTTGCAGGCGCAGGTTTGATTCCAGTTCCTGATGATTAATCAAGTCGAATGAATCAATGAAGGGTTTGGAATTTTGCAGAGTCAAAAGATAATGCGTTACAGGAGATAGGTAATTCGTTGTTAATGAGAACTTGGGATGTTTGCACGTTGCCTGTGCGTTCCACTTGTTTCTATCAGCGTGGTAAAATAAATTTAACAAGGCAGAGAATTTGTGCTCAGTTGTTTTGTGTTTACAGAGGGTTAGTAGTTATTACTAACAATCTTCATCTGCAAGCATACAGGGTTGATTAGAATCAGGGCCCTGAGGTTCTCTACATTGTTTCTGTTCGGTTCGGATCTATCAGATTCCGCAAGTTTTCTCTGTGATTTGGCCAGGGTTTAGCCTCACAGAAGGATCGGCGGTCTGCATTTCATAGTTTGAAACCATGCCTCTCCAACTTGAAATCAAGAGGAAAATTTCCCAAAGGTCTGAACGTGTAAAGTCGGTAGATCTTCATCCTACAGAGCCATGGATGCTTGCAAGTCTATATAAATCATACACCTCCTGTTCTTGAATCTTTATGGAAGGGTCATAGCGGGGTCTTCTTAGGATGCATAGTTGGGTTCAAGTAAAGAAACGTTCAAATGGATTGATGAGAGAATTATAAACTATGAACTTGCAACATCGGCCTGTAGAAATTCAGAGCTTCTGCGCACGCTCCTCTACTCCTCTATTTATCCAAGAAGAAGTAATTACTATAATACTGATCGGGGTGGAAGTTCTTACTCTTCATCCCTTTATGAAGGCAGCCATTCATTGGGGAGATAATTCAACTGTTTTTATCAGCTAAAGTTCCTTTCCATTCACATCGAGTTGTTGCACTTGTATATTTGAAAACTATCACTCGTTATGTGCGCTTTGTCCAACAGCATGTTGAATATATTCCTTTAATCTTGTCTGCATTTCTTGATCAGAGAGGTATTCACCATCCAAACCAAGATGTAAGTGGCCAAGCAAGCTATCTGTTCATGAGGATTGTGAAAACATTAAGGGCACAACTTGTACCTTTCATAGATGAAATTTTGTAGAGTCTGCAAGACATATTATCTCATTTCACACAACTTGATGTGAGCTCAAGTAAGGCAAATACACAAGGTTTTGAAGATGGAAGTCACACATTTGAGGCCATTAGCTTGTTGATTGGAATGGAGGAGGTGTTAGTGGAAAAGCAGTCTGAATATTTGTCAGCTTTACTGGTTCGATATTGTCAACAGGTCAATACCTTGCTTGCTAATGCTTCAGTGCAGGAGCCAGAAGAGTCTGCTGCAAAAGACTTTCTTTAATTTTATGCATGTGACAACATCATATGACTTAAAAGGCAAATAAGAAGGTTAAAAAAAAAACAAAAGAAAAAATCCCATCCAGACTTGAAGGTACTTGCTCAAGTCGCTCTTAATATGCAAGGTGAGAAAGTTGAAACACACTGAGTTTTGACGGAATCAAAATTTTGAAGGTGAAAACTCGTTTTGGGCACAGTCTGAGCTTTCACCAGCGCAAAGCGATATTTTATGACCCGTTATCTGTTGAAAGTGGCGACTTTCAACAGCTAACCAGCGAAATATTAAACGAGTTAGTTGTTGAAAGCTGGAAAAGTATTTTTTGAAGCCAAGGATAGAACAGATCATTTTGAACAGGTTTTGAAGGATTTCCAGAGTATCAATGGACTATCAGATCGCATGCAAAGGGCTCAGCATCAGAGGATTCGAGAGAATTTTGGCAACCACATGCAAAACAACCTCCTCAAAAATCGACCAAGAACATTGGGGAGATCCAACTGTCTAGATAGGTGTCCTGTCATGTTTCATCACATTGCAGATACCAGGAGCTGAAGGATGAAGATGGCGAATCTTGGAGATTGAAGACAGTTTGGGTTCTAAGTTTAGTTGTTAAGACTTTATTTTTCAAGTTGTTGAAATAGATTTGAATTGTTTTTATTAAATACAGATCCATGTTTTTAGATCTGTAAAACAGATTGTAAAAGCCTATAAAGGCCTACTTTTGATATGAGATAAGGGGTTCAATCTTGGATACATTTTTCCTATGTACTTAGACTCTTATTTTGATATGAATCACAGTTTTCTTTTTCTACTAATATCAGATTTTCTCATGTGTTTCATTGCTCTGTAATTCAATTCAATTTAACTCAACTATTAAGAACTGTCATCTTCTTATTTGGCTCATGAAGTCGAATTGAATGAACTCTTACTATCTTGTATGACCCTGCATGTTAATGTACTTGGTTATCTAGAATAGTGTTCTTCATACCCCATTCCAAATTACTGCATCTGATTATTGGTTTCTAAAAGAACTGTCTCATTCGAATGCATGATAAGTTGTTCTTCTCATTAGCCATCCTCAGTCATCCCATTGATCCACACACATTGATTATTGATTTCTTAAGTTACCAAGCATCCTTAGCCTACAACCCTAAGGAGTTTCTTGGAGAGATAACACAACCCAAGGTTGAGAAATAAATAATAAAAAACTCATGCACACAGCCTAAAGGATGGAACTATACAACTACATATTACATATAACTAACTACTAGCTAACACAACTATAGATTTTTCCCTAAAGTGTTGGACGCTACTTAGTTATTGTTGACTAAATCAAATGTTACTTGGTTGAGGGCTATGTCTTTCTTGGTGTGTAGGATATCAGTTTACCCAAGTCTCAACCTAAAAATTTCTTTCAAAACTATTCACTAGCGGAATGTAGGAAGGAACTTGAGATATCAATGGGATAGCCAACTAATCATCCAATAATTTTATTAAGATAACAATCACTCACAACTTAGCCACATTAATGGATATAAATCAAAATAGATACTAAATGGAATTTTTTTTAACAACAATGGAAATCCATTGTTATATTGATTTTAAACATTTCCAAGCTTATCTAGATAGAGGTTTTAAACTGTGTAGATATTATAGAATGGTGGACAAAGATCTATTCTATCTGAAGTGTTTGTTCATATTTGTTCCCAACATTATTTTAATGAACCAATTAAAATGGTATTCAACTATATTAATTCCCCTAAGGCCCTAACACTAATTTATTATTAGTTTATTAGTTACGATTAGGTCAGCTTAGTGGTAGGTTACACCATGCTCACTTTATATCCTATTTATAATAAATGAAAATAATTTGTATAAGAATATCATCTTATTTTGTGCATTGAATATATTGTAAAAGTAGGTTTCTCCCTCAAAGTGGATTATTCATTGGCTATTATTTGGAGTTTGGTTCATATCATTTGTTAGCATACAATCCCAAGGTTTCGCTCCTTCAATAGAGACATCTTGGCATTTTTGATACCATTTTTTTTTAATGTTTCATATAGAAAAAAAATTATGATCCCAAGGAGAGATATTGTAGTACATTTGGTAAAACATTTAGGTACTTGTTCACTATAATTTCGGGGATATATCCTATGGAATTTAGGGTTTGTGACTAGTCTTGAAATCGGTTTTAAACGAGACATCTCAAAATTTTTTCTATAATTTTTTTCAGAATAGTTTTAGACTATGAAATTTTCAAGACCCTAAGGAAACATAATGAATTATTGTGATAAAAATTTCAAGTTTTGTATCACTTTAATTTCTAAGATATATTATATGGAAGGGAGGGGTATTTTACGAGTCCTAAAACTAGTCTCAAACATGTATTATTGGTAGAAGTGACATATATAAAGCTTGGAAAGTCTAAATTGTGTGCCACCAGTTCCTTTGAAAACAATATAGACAATGTTGTTTTAGGTTAAAATTCCATAATAAGATATAAATATTGAACACATGGCATACCATGCAAGTTATCTATCTAGAAAGGGATAAGAGTCAACATGTTACTTGGCACATAAAATTTTAGTTAGAACTTTGTCATTGTAGAGAATAAATATTAGAGTACTATAGGCCAAAATTTCAGACTTAGAAGGGACAAAATATTAGAGATACATTAGGAGAAAGATCATCTTGCAAGATTGTCTAAAAAATTAGGGTTTTAAGGTACATCACTTACAATTGGCATAATTTTTTATTGGAAGATTTGTTTTTGGTGATTCAAAATTTGTGACAAATATTGTATATATTATTATTATTATTATTATTATTATCCCATGTGGATCCAAAAAATTTTATAACACCAATTAAAACTCCAAAAATCTCATCTTTAACTCGTGAAGAAAATTAGGAGATACATAAAAAGCTATCCAAATTGGAGGACCAACTTAATGATTTGAGTGCTAGGTCAATAATAGGTAATGAGGTGGTAAACACACAAATAAAAATTCAAGATATGAAAAATAAGACAAAACAAATGGAAAAGAAGATGGATGAAAATAGGGACCAAATGGAAAAGAAGATGAATGAATTTAAAATTTTCATCCTGCCAACCCTATATGGGAGGCTTCCTAAAAGTGACATTGTGACAATGTGACTCGTGAAAATAAAGGTAGTATTCATGTTGAATAACCTCCCATTAATAAGGATTTTTCAGGTGGAATTAAATCTAATGGTGGAGTTTTATGGATGGGTTCCTAAGGGTGTCAACTTTCCCAAGTTTGAATTAAATAAGTTTGATGGAACATAAGTCTTTACATGGGTAAACCAAATAGATAAATACTTTGAATTGGGTAATATTATGGATGATAAGCAAAGGATTTTCATAGAAACCTTGTACTTTGAGATAAAATCCTATCAATGGTATTAATGGGTACTTAAACAAAATCCCCCTTCTTATCATTATACTAGGAGTTTATTTACAAGAGACTTAGAAACACAATATGGAAAAGTTTGGGAACAAGACTACTTTAGTCAACTGATAAGAATCAAGCAGTTAGGTGATATTGAAGATTATAATTCATAATTTTAGGTGTGGGCCACAGGTTTTGATGACATAAGCGATGAACATTTGTTGAAATCTTAATTATAGGAAGACATTGAACATGAGCTTTTCTCAAAACATCGTGAAAATATTATGGAAGCTATGCAATTTGCTCGTCATATTCAAGACAAGAATAAATCTACACACAAGTCTACCACTGGAACATATGAAGGAAGAAGATATATGTTTGGGGCTCACAGCGAAACCATACTTCAACATAGTTGAATATCACTATCACCAAAGGAAATAGAAAGAAAAATAGAAAAATGAATATGCTTTGATTGTAATAAAAAATGGTCAAAATGACGTAAATTTCAAGAAACAAAATTGTTCACCCTGGAGAATAATGATGAAGAGGAAATGGAGGCATGTGTACAAATGGATGAAGATGAAATTGTCAACTTAAAAAAAAAGAAAAATATGTAAAAAATATGAACAATAAAAAGTGTGAAATATTTTTTCATGCATTAGCAGGATTGCCAACACCTCAAATCCTTAAAATTGCAGGATACATTAAGAAGAAAAGAATCATAGTCCTTATTAAATTAGGAAATACCTATAAATACTTTGACAAAAAATTAGCAAAGAGCCTCCATTTTTTTTAATATCTAGTAACAAATTTTCAATTTTTAGTTACTAATAAAGATAGTATTGTTTACCACAAAATAAGACATGTATTGCATAACCATTGACACTATGATGATAAAAATGAGATACTTCTACCTTAAAACCAACATTTTAATAATCACTTTTAATCTACAACTAAGTCATGTTAACACTACACAAGCGTGTTCTGTCTCATCACTCATAAGGGCCCGAGCCACAAGTAAGCTATGTGAAAGCATGACCACGTTATATAGCCAAATCAATTGGTTCTTCAACAATATCAATTAATCATACATCAACTTTATTATAAAACATAATCACATTTACCCTCATTCTTCAAACATTCCGAAATTTTTTTCTGATTCTTCAAACATATCGAAAATCTATCCTCATTCTTAAATATATCGAAAATCTATCCAAAATTTACATGTAAACATCATTTTCATATCACACCAAGCATAATCACATTCAGGGATGATTTTAAGGATGAAAATTTATTTTAAAATATAGAAACCTTGGCGAATATTACTAATCCTTCATATGTCAACTATAAATGTTTGGCGATATTTTTTTTAAATATTCAAATTTCTAAATATTTTATATAGTTTTTATAATTTTTTGGCAATTTTTAAGGTAAAATAAATTTATCATATAGAATTTGGGTGAATCATTTTTAAAATAGCGAATCTCGTTTTTGGAAAAAACATAGAAAATTAACCCATAAGCAAAATTTAACCCCTAAAATCATCCCGGATCACAATTACCCTCATTCTTCAAACATACCCAAAATCTCTATCTAAAATTTAAATGTAAACATCATTTAATATGTGTATGCCACACCTTGTATATTTACACGTCACAAAAATGCATATTTATCCATAATCAAATGGTCATAATTTTAATAGAGTCAAACTTAGTTAGCCATTCCCTAACCCATTTATAATGTTCCAAAGTACGAAGCCGTTGGTTTTATTATAACTTCTGATTTCTTCGACCATTTCAGAAGGAAATTACCAATCCCTACCCAAGTAACAAAAGTCATTACACAATTCCCTTAAGCATCGTAAATGTACTGGATATCATTATTTCAAGGGTTTTAGAGTTTTAGTCACTTTCTTAATTTTAAAGTATTTTTATTAAAAATAATGGTGCAAAAATGTTCGCTATATCTCTACAAATTTTGATAGAGGAACACCATAATTTTGTCTTTAAAGTGTTGTTAGCACGTAGGTTTATGTATTATATTTTGCATAAAGAAACTTTGTTTAATAATATTTAGAAAAATCTTCATAAATAATAATTATATATTATAAAAACAAAATATATTGTTTTACATTTTGTATCTTTACACTTTCTTCAATTGATTATGTAAGTATATGATAATCTCTCTTAGTCATGACTTTAATTTTTTTTTTCTCAATACTAACAAATATATCACGAGAAATCATCATAAAAATAATACCTTTTTGTGTAGCCTTTGTTAGTAACTTCAGAATTTTTGTCCTTGTACATGCACCTACTCCCAAAGGAACAAAAGACATAAATCTAAATGAAAATTCTAGTAAACCATCTTTACATGATTGCATAAATCAAATGATCTCAACAATTCATTGATGTAGAGAATGAGAACATTGTATGTTTAGAAGTGTTGAATGATCATAAAGAATAAAACATGAATATGAGCTTTCCTTTTTTAGGTGGTAGTTATAAATTGTAAAAGACGCCCTTCGAAGAGGAATGGAGAGACTTCATGAGTTCAATATCTCTAATTCTTGTTAGGAATTGGTTCCCTTTTCAAATGATGATGGTGTGAAAATACTTATAAAATATAGTTAATCACTATAACCCTTTTTTTAAATGCATTGTGCACCTAATAAATTTAATTTTCAATTAATTTTTTATTTGAAATGTCATTTTTTTCTTTAGAAAAAAATTAAAAAATTAAAAAAATCTAATATAAACTTAAGGATTATATATCAATAATAATATTTTTGAATGAGTTTATTTGTATAGGGAAAATGTATTTTAATAACTCTCCTTCTCATAACCACTTGGGCTTGGGCTTGGGCTGCATCTAATTACCTCATCAATAACTTAATTATTTTAGTAAATGTTCTTTTTATTTTTTCAATTTATATTATAAATGTGAGGATTAGTTGAAATTTACCAATTTTAATTGGAAGAAGTATTTGGATCTACACATCCTTAATAAAGAACATAAATAAATCATTTTTTTAGTTTAAGATAAGTTATCATGTGGGGTAGTATGTCATTGAATAGTAAATATGTATTACAATGTTGCAAAATCAATTACATTATATCTAATATGTAAACATAATAAATAATGAAAAACTAAATACTTTATTAACTCACAAATTGATTTAATACAGAGCAACAATATTTGTTTATAGGAAAATCCAAAATGGGGTGATTAACTTTGACTATGAAATCCCCTTTATTTCAATAATAAAACCTAACTACTTATTAAATGAACTATTATGCTATAGCATCATTATCCTCCAATGTCTTCCTGTCTCGGAATCCATATTATTTCTTTTATATTTGAAGATGCAAGTGTTCCCACTTAAGAAATGAGATGATGGAAATATGTATAAAATTCATTGTGTAGAAACCACTTAGCTTGGGTAGTTAGTTTACACTTGCTTCCAATAAGGTACATAGTGATAATTCCATGATAAGTGGATTGGTGGCACACCTCTAGAAAGGTGTCATTGTTAAGTGGGGGATGAAAATATAGAATGTTTTCCATTGGATGAGAGATGGGACTGTATCTATCTAGTTCAGAAGGATCATACAGTTTGAGTTGGGAAACATTAACTACCATATGAGTAACCAATTTTGATGGAATCTCTAATTTGAAGGGATTTTCATCTACATACTATAAAATCTAATGTGGTCCATAATGGAGTGGATGAATCTTGTGATGTTTATCCCATGAAAGTATTTTTTCTAAAGATATATATGTTGGTGTCTTTAATTTTCTTGTTAAAGCATCCAATACATCAATTGTCAACCCAGGGTAAGTATTTTATTGCAAGGTTATCATGCAATGTATATGTAGGAAACAACCCTTAACTAACACTATCTTGAAACCTAAAGGAAAAAATTTCACCAATCAACTTGCAATGAAAACAAGATATTGCTAAGTAAAATGAACCCCTACTTACATAGATGAAAAGCAATTTTTTGTAAATTAAATCAAAACCACTCTTACTGGAAAGGGAAATTACTTAAAAGGGAAAAATCCTCACTTTTGTTGAAACAGAGACAATTCCTCTACCTTGCTAATGTAAAATGAAATGTTTCATATCAATATCAATTAAATATAACCTTTTCATCCATCAATCGAAACCTTACACATTGACTGTAATAAAAAGAAGAATTGATTTTCATTGCTGGAAATAAAATTAATTCACTATTTCAATGAAATAAAACCAATTCACTCTTGCAATGAATAAAATCAATGCACTCTTGCAATGAAATAAGAAACCTACTTTTTGGAAAGGAAATGGAAATGAAGAGAAATGAATAAAAAAACTTGTTGGAAATGAAGAGAAAATACATTGCTGAAAACAGATCACATGTTGAAGAAACACAAACAAATCATGTTGTTCAAGATAAGAAAAAACAACCTGTACTTATGAATACCTGTCAACACCATCTATGGATGATTACTAGATTCATAAATCTCATCAACAACAGAAATAATAATGCTAGAGATAAGAATTGAAACTATATTACATATGAGTTACAACACTTCGGATCTACACCAAAACATAAATCTAAATAATAATAACAGTAAAGACAATCCAAGCAAAAGAAACAAGGTACAACTACCTACTATACAATGGTATAAACCCTACTAAAGTGGAGGGCCCTTCCTCCTTAGTTGGGGTTGAAAAAGCTACAAGAACTACAACTTAATTGCACACAAGATAGAACCACAAACTTGCCAAATCTTTATTACTCAAAATAAGGAGGTGAAGATACAAATTTTGTTCTTCATCATCCAAAAAGGATTGTTTCCTTTCCTAAAACCAGACTAACTCAGGAGCACAGATGCTTTGTCTATTAAAAATATCCCTCATCTACATAATCTTGGAATATTGCAATTACTAACAACCTTGAGAATCTTTCGATTCTCAAGTTGTTCAATGTTATCTTAATTAAGAAAATACAATATTTCTTGTAATCGATTACAACTACATAATTACTCGATTACAATTTTTTCATATTGACCTATGTTATTATTAAGGCCGACGAACCAACTTATGACATATAATAATCGTGACTCAAGAATAGCCACATCACCGAAGGGGGTCTAGTCATTTCCACAAATGTTCATGGCTCAGTGGCCTAATCAACATCAACACAACAAGCTTGGAATATCATTGACATTGTTAAGAGTAGGAACATCCCAGAGTAGCAACATCTCATAGTAGCAACATCCTAGAGTAGCAACACCTCAGAGTAACAACATCTTGAAGTAGTAGCACCTCCGAGTAACAACACCTGTGAAGAAACAACATCTATAGAGTAAAAACATCTCAGAGTGTCAGCACCTAAGAGTATCAACAAATTGGAGTGGAAACACCTATATTAGCCAGTTCTTCTGCAAGGTTCTTAACACTTTTTTAGTAATCACCAAAAACAAACATTATCCTTCCCATAATGCAAGAAAAACTTAAAGAATCAATTCATCAAGTGGAATTATCATATCGGGATCAAAAGGGAAAATATTATGGGCATAAATGGCTATGAAGAAACATGAATAATAGAGGAAGGATAGAAAATTGTAACATATTAGTGACAAAAGAGTGTCAATTCCTAAACTCAACAGTATCCATACCTTATCACTGACTTGGAATGATGTAGGGCCCTACTATGGTAATCACATGGAATATTAACTTTTTCTTGGTTACTCTTAAGAGTAATATGTGTGGGCACACTTACTTATACTAAGAGGGGGGATGAATTAGTATAGGACTGCTTTTCATTTTCTTGTTGTTATATACTTATTAATTCATTACTTTTCAACCATAAGTAATCAATAATAAATATATATAGACACATAGTGCACATTACACAAATATTTAACGTGGAAATCCAAATGGGAGAAAACCACGGGAAACTTATATTGAAATATGTTAACATGAAACAACCTCCTATAGAAACCAATATGTTACAATGTTTACGGGAACCAACCTGAAAGAGACACCAATCCATTCACCTAAGAACCAACTTAACAACACATGTATGCACCAACCTACAGTTACAATATTTGCAGACACCAACCTATTGGAGACACCAATCCCCTTAGTTGGGCACCGACTCAAAAGCACATCGTTGGCAGGCGAAATTGACCATCCGTCAACTAGAAGAACAAGTTTGGTCTGGGGTTGTCTAAGTAACCCAAGTCGTTTGGTGTACCTCGTTCTAACGGGTTTAATGACTCCATTAGCCAATCTAAAATCCTAAAAGAAAAATAAACAAAAGAGAGAAATAACTAATTAATTGCTAAACAATATATTATATATATACATATGTTCTAATGTAACTATGGTAGGTGTATTTAAGAAGGAAATATATGAATCTCACTTATATACATCATTTACAAATTGCAAGCTTTGGTCGAAACTTACAAAATCGATGTGAAAATAATTGCTTCTAAGAAGCAAATAAAGAAAGAACATATAAATCTTTTATGTTTTCTTTTATAAATCTACCTAATCTAGAATCACATAAAATATGAAACACATACGTGTGGGTAGTCAAAAGCTGAACCATACATCCCGGTTTCATTAATATGTAAATGATAAAATTGAGATATACAAAGGAGCTAACATGTTAGTTAGTTAGTGAGGTGTATCAAAGCATCTGCATGAATGGAGAACATCTAACTGCCATGTCCAAGAGAGAAATCTGAAATGAACTTTATGACTCTTCTAAATAAATTTAAAACATATATTGGCAGCTTAGGTTTAATGACAGAGGAGGAAACACAAATATAATTTTGTGATCTTATAGTTGCACATAATTACAGCAAAGATAAAATTGAAAGTAACTTACGCATTTCATCATTCAATTAAAATTTAAAGATAAATCCTATGATTCTAATTGGAGATATGATCACAGTATATTATATCTAGAGCAGCAAATTATAGACGATCTTTATAATATAAATCTCCCAAACATAATAGATCATCAAGTCTAAAGCTATCAGACCCATTAATGTATTACAATTGAGAAAAACAAAAATGAAAACATCATTAACAAAAGGCTAAAGCCAAAATGCATATGTGATGTTTCAGTAAGTCTTATAATCACTCGTCCATCTTCTGCCCTCATCCAAGATGATTTCCATCACAAAATATGGAGTATTTAAAGAGTATGTGAAAACTAAACTTCCTATCTTCTAAGATAGGATCAGATTTTAAAAAGATCTAAAAGTTACAAATATAGAGGGCTTAGAGCCACTCAAGATCAAACTAAATCTTCCAACTTTATGAGAATTTTCTCCTATTTACAAAATAAGCAAAAAGAATATATTTGATCGACTAAGTCCAGCATGCTTCATCCCATGATATCAACATTAGATACATCCCATCTTGAAAGAAAAACGAAATGAGCAAGTCAAATATTTTATTAACTAACAATTCCTAAATTTTATATAAGAATTGACTTGTCTACAAAATCTCTCGATTTTGTAGCCAGTCTTATTATTGGTAACAAAAATCTAAATTGATCTAGATTTGATTAGAAAAATAAGAATAAACATAACTGTGATAAAAAACAATCTTACCATTCAACTAATAACAAAATTCGAATCACAATATCTCAGAATTGATCACAGCCTTGACACCGTCAGCACTTTTTATAATGATATTGCTTGTCCTCTTCAAATGCTTTGCTTTTCTTTTTGCATTGGCCTTGAGTTCATGGTTTTTCATTTTCCAAGAATTCATTGAGAGTTGTGAGAGATTTGATCCTTGCTTGAAGGATGGGGATGTCTGTGTAGAACTGACCTATCCAATGTAAACAAACTTCGCAATGTACAACAAGGGCAATCGGTTGAGTAAGCATGTAATCGTGTGCTAAAAAACCACTACTATCCATTGTCGACCTTTGACCGAGCTTGATACCTGTGAATTCTTTGTTATCTTTTAAACATTGTGGGAGATTATTGACATAATCGAATGGTTGATTAAGACCCGGTTTGGAACAATTCTGATCTTCCTCTGCCAAAAACCTTTCAATCTCGGAGTTAGAATCCTCATGGATATCGATCGATTTTATAGAGCTCACATGAGCTTTGGATATATTTCACAGACTCCTTGAAATGAGTTGGCCAACCCTCTTATTACGAAACCCTATTTCTTGATTTTTCTTTGGCTGTTTGCGTGGGCATTTGTTGTTGGTTTTTATAGTGGGATTATGGGAAACAATTTGTTCATTCTCAAGAGTTTTAATAACCCTAGAACTAGCATCATGTTTCTCACACAGAGACTGATTGGGAAATGCCCTTTCACGAGGGTTTTCATACAAGAAATCTGTCCTGACACTTGAGAACTCAAGAGGTTTCTCTATCATAGATTTATCCACCACAGGGGTCTCTACAGGATTTATTGTAACAAATCCATTATGAGTTACGAAACCGCCCAATCATCACCAAGTTCTTTCAAATGATGAACTAATAGTAATTTAATCAAACCATGATGAAAGAGGCTTGAATCCAAGTTCTTCCTTTTGTATCTCTTTGACATTTTATACAAACTTCTTAGCAGGTAAAATGATATGTTTAAATGGAAGCCAATAAAATGCATGAGCAATCGTATGTGGTAAAGGAAAACCAAGCCATAACAACCTTCACAGGTAACAAATTGTCTTAAAATTTCCAACAAACCATGCCATTCAACCTTGAGTAGGGAGACCATAATACCTTTGTCACATCATTCAATTTTTTGGGAGGTGACGAATAGACTCTAGGGTAGCTGGTCCAACTTGGAATTTTTAAACCACTTTTGACCAGTGAGAGGAAGCCTTGGTGCTTCGCTCAGAAATTCTTCGGTGATCTCCAACTGAATATCACCCACCTTGGCTCTACATCCATCAAATGTAAGGGAAAATTGTTTGGCTACTCATAAATTATAACCCTGTAACTTCTTAATAAACATATCCCACCCTTGGCTCTTCATAGCCTCACTCGCATCATCATATAGCAACAAATTTTGGGAGCCGTTTGGCTCAAATCGGACGACAGGGGCCATAAGGGTTTGAACATATGGTAACAAAAGTGACCCGAACTCACTGTGGGCTTAGCAGCAACAGAGGAAATTCTGATCCAGAAACAAAGGAGCAAAACAAGCAATCACACCAGCGCGACCATAATGTAAGCATAAGGGTTTCACACATGAAATTCAGGCATTTCTGGTGATAAACATTTTGGATATAGAGCATAAAAATAGACCTTGATCTATCATGATAGGCCTTTCACTTCAACTTGCTAGCTAAAAACAAGGTACAGGGTACGATCATAGTGTGATCAAGTCTCATGACATGTAATGGGTACATTTGATTTACAAAGGTTAAAAAATGGATATGTTTTTTCAAACCAACACCAATCGATTCTTGGTATATTTACAAAGGATCCAAAGTATAATCTTACAATCCAAGAGCAACTCAAAATAAGTGTTTCATTGATATATGATAAGCTCAACGAAAAACAACATTCATTAAAAGAGGTGTAAGCACATTGACCCTTTCAAACCAGACTTAAGAAGAATCAAAATACGAGATTAAATTTTAATGTTGGTTTCATGCTTACAGTCATTAACCAAGCATGAAAACACAAGATAAGAAATAAAACAAGGATAATCAAATATCCTTTTTGTAACTAAATAATTATCCCCAAATGGTAATATTTACAGGATGAGGTGTAGGCAGCTACAGGAAGTGTCACTTGTTGTCCAAAATAGGAAAGACATGTAGAGTTGTCAGCAGTGGCGACTAACTAGGAGAAATAATTATCTCTGCATTACCAACAAGTTCATGTTAGGAATGATTAGAAATATCCAAAATCAAATCACAATCTGAAGGAAATCAAGCATCTCAATCAAATTCCAACAAAAACCATACAGTCTAGTTTCAGATATCTTTCTGTCAAATGAAATCTGGTGACAAATTTTAATTATGAGAACAACGATATTTATACTAATGGCTCTGATACTGTTGACGGGTCCACTATTTCCAGCAGGCATCCATAGCCTTGGTAGGGATGTCAATTATCCCACTCTGACATCGCTACCCTGTCCAAGAACTTTCAATTCAAAATGAAGGGTATTTATGATTAATATCAAAACTTATTCCTGATAATTTTCCTGAACCTGACATTGCTTCGCTACCAGTGGGCCTATTCAGTACCCCGACGAAGTTGTCTTGGCATCATGCATGCATTTACCCGCTGCTAGTAGACCTGTTCAGTATCTCGACGGGTTTACAGACACTTCCCACAAATCTCTATAAAATATTTATAATCTAACATAAATCTAATGATATTCAGAAGAGTGGGGTGATGCTTGAAAATTCCAGTTTTTAGAACACGATATTTTCCATCCTTTAATTTTCTTATTGATAACCTTCATTATGATCTGAAATTGGTTTTATGATGAAACTAATTCTTGTAGGATAGGAAGGCATACTTGAGTTTCTTTGTTTAAAATTAGGGATAGGGTAAAGAGTTTTAATGATGGTCGTGTTTGCTCATAATTATAAAGTGAAACCAGGAAACCTGTTTCGAACAGAAAGTTTCTTTAACCAGTCTGTGTTTCAACAATTTACAACATTGATGCTCTAAAAGTACCTTGATTGTTGCTTCATAATGAGGCATTCCGGTTTCCCTTCACAAACTAAGAGGTGACACAGACATACATTTTTCTAGAAAGCAGTGAAAACAAACAAAATGAAAAGAATTCAAAAACCAGAAAACAAAAATAAATCAAAAAAGAAAAATTATGTACAAAGGTGGATCTGGAATTTATCAGAAAAAATACCTCTTGAGATCTTGGCCATTCAACGGGAAGGTGTCTAGCTGTCCCTCCAAACTGTGTAGATGGAAGGAGCTGGGGCCTATTTTTTCAGTGATTACGAAAGGCCCCAACCATAGGTTCTGGAACTTGGTGTGTTCCCCTTTTCCTTCGTGAGGTTTATCCCACTTGAGAAACAAATCTCCTACCTCAAAGTTTCTATCCAAAGAACAGTTTGAATCAAGCCAGCCTTTCACAACCTGCTGATGTTGATCCAATCTCTCCTTTTCTTATGCTCTTACTTCTTATACTTTCAAAAAGGGATTAATTCAAATTTCAAGAGGAGGGCATTCCTCTTCTTGAACTTTCGACGATAATTGCAGAGAGGGAAGAAGAACATCAGGAGGGAGAATTTCTTCTCTTTCATAGACAAGGAAGAAAGGGGAATTACCAAAAAATGTTTTTGGTGTCACCCTGTCAGCCCAAAGTGGATTAAAAAGCGCGTTGTGCCAATTTTTGTGGTTTTCAAAAACTGTCCTCTTGATGATTTTTATCAAATTTTTATTTTTTGATTCTGCTAGGTCGTTTCCTTGGGGGTAATAGATGGAAGAATACTTAAGTTTGATCCCTTTTCCCAAAGAAAAAACATTGATATCAAGGGACTAAAAGTAAGAAGCATTATCAAAGACCAAACATTCGAGAATGTCAAATGTAGTAATGATATTTGTGTCAAGGAAAGATATCACCTGATTAGTGTTTACCACTTTTAGTGGTGCAGCCTCGGACCATCTGGTAAAATAATCCATTGTCGTAATGATGTATTTATGCTACTGTGAAGAAGTGGGGTTAATTGGCCTTATGATTTCGAGACCCCACTGCTGAAAAGGTGAATCCACCGAAACAGGTTGCAAAGGGAATGTTGCCTTTTTTACTTGTCCAACAGTCTTTTGGCAGATTATGCATTTACGACATAATGCATGGGCATATTTGAACAACGTTGGCCAATAATACCCAACCCTTAATACCTTGTGAGCAATGGTGTCTCCACCAAAGTTCCCACCAGCTTCACCTACATGAATTTCAGATAATACTTTCTTTTCTTCATCTCTTTCCAAACAACGCATGAGAACACTATCAAAATTCTTATGGAATAATACGCCATTTACCAACTAGAAAGGTGCAGATTTTAGTCTTAATGCTCTTCTCTTTTTTGGATCAAGATGGCGAGGAGTAGAACTGTGTGTTAAACAAAACTTAATATCATCAAACCAAGAATTAGCAACAACTTGTGTACAATAGATTTGATTTTCATTATGTTGATTTACAGTTGAGACATTAATTTGACTCTGTCATTCTTCAACTAAATCAGCCACTATTTTTCATAGGCCTTGACCTATAACAATTTGTGCAAGGGTTATTTCGAGGTCATATTCTTGTAATGATGTCATCAAGTTTTCCCGTTTTTCACCCAATTCCTTTTGTACTAACAAGTTTCTAATAGGAGGATAAGGCACAATGACTTTAGTTCTGGATTTCAGCAAATATGATTAGAAATGTTTCACCTCTTTGAAAACTGCATAAGCCTGTTGATCTACAGCTGGGTAGTTAAGTTCTACTCCTTTGAAAGATGAGATTGAGAAGGAAATGGGGATTTCATTACTTTTGGCGTTCTTTTGGGTCAACACAACTACATAAGATCAGTCAGAGGTGAAAGTGTAAAGAGTGAAATCTTGCGAGAAATCAGGACTCATCAAGGAAGGGGATTCCACTATGGATTTCTTGATGGAATCAAAGGCTTGATTTTACTGTGGTCCCCAACGATACTGAATATCCTTTTTAATTAGACTCTGCAATGGCAACACCATTTCTGAGAAACTTGGGACAAACCTTCTATTAATTTGGCCTAAAAAGGACTGCATAGATTTTTTGGAGGAGCGGGGAGGAAATTTGGCAATGGATTGAGTTCTTTCGGGATCGATGACAATCCCATCACTCGATACTATGAAACCGAGAAGTTTGCCTTGTTCCACTAAAAAGATTGACTTCTTAGGGTTGAGAGATATGTTGCACTTGCGGCATCATTCTAGGACAACCCTAAGGTGAGACAAGTGATCTTTCTTTTTTTTGGAGAAAATAGTAACGTCATCAAGATAGACCATTATAGATTGATTTATGAGAGCACAAAAAGCAATATCCATTGCTCTCTAGAAAGTGGCTCCAACATTTATGAGTCCGAAAGGCATATTACTATAGGCATAGGTCCCCCATGGGGTACGAAAAGTGGTTTTTAATTGGTCTGTTGGAGACATGAGGACCTGGTTGTATCCCGAAAAACCATCTAATAGTGACAGTCTTTCGGAAACAGATACCTGCTAAAGAATTTGTTCCATTGGTGGAACATGATAATTGTCTTTGTCAGACGCTTGGTTCAAGTTACGAAAATCGACACAGAGTTGAATCACACCACTTTTCTTCCTTATAGGAACTAGATTAGACACCCATTGTCTATGTCTCACTAGGAAGATTATATTTGCATTCAATAATTTATTTAGTTATTTCTTGACAGTTGGTTCCAACTTAGGGTGCATCTTTCTCAGCTTCTACTGAAAAGTTTGAGTCTGGGGTTTCATGGGGATGATATGTTGTATTATATTAGGGTCAAAAGTTTTTAAATCATCATATGTCCAGGCAAAAACATCCTTGAATTATTTAAACCATTTTATAAAAGCGGACCGTTCTTTCTCGGAGCATCCCATTCCCAAATTGATATTTTGTGGATTATCTTTAGTCCCTATATTTATCATTTCATGAGTCAAGGAAGAACTGTTCATTTTACAATTTACCGACCCTCTGAATCTATCATGCAAATCATAAAACTTATCTAGTTTTACCACGTATTTAGGAATAGAGTTTACTAGATTAGATGTTGATTCGGGAGATCTAGTCTATTATATTACCATGAAATTGCAGATATTTTCATTGTGAGTGCCTTCATTGATAATTACACGTTGGAAAGTGTCCTCCATATGAAAAAAAATTGATGATCTGTTGATCATCATCGAACACTCTCCAATTAGTGATGTTTTCTAGGATCGATGGTATGAACAATAACTCAATTGAAAATGCATTCAGAGAAAGACCTTCTGCGAGAAATTTTTTAGAAGCGACGTTAGCCATTAAGTCAGCCTCAAAATTACTTAATCTATGAATGAATTTGATGTTAAATGATGAAAAATTTTGCATTAGATTCCATACCTCAGTTTGGTAACTTTCCAGGTGTGTTGATAGGCAATGTAAGGAATTTCTTACCTACCTGACCATAATTTTTGAATCACCGAATACCATTAAGTTCTTTACGTCCATATCTACATATTTAATGAGTCCTTGCAAAAGTGATTCGTATTCGACGGTGTTGTTAGTGCATTCAAATTATAATCGACAGGTGATGAAAGTTTTATTACATGTCGGGTCAATAAGAACACATCCCACACCAGCTTCTTCTTTGGATTTGGATCCATCAAAGTAAAGTGACCATATCTGAGCTTCGTCAGTAGTGTTTGGCAGATTTGGCAAAGTTGATGATTGAGTATAGGTCGTGAGCTCCGATTGTTTCTCCAGATCGGTGATGGGGGAAGTTTCGGTCATGAAGTTACCAAAGAAGGTGTTCATTCCTTGTATTTCAAGCGCATTAGTAGATGTGGTAAAGGTTTGTTTGGATCATTCAGATCTGTTATGGTATGCTTTAGATAGCGTTCATGGCTTATCCTAAATTTATTTGGCTGTCCATTTTCCGGCAGCCACAAATGAGACCAATCTGTCGCAAAATAACCATGCAGTTATCGGGACCAATCCCTGCTCAAGAAAAAACCATAGACATCAGGGATGTCAACAACAATGATATCAATAATCTCGTGAACCTTAGGATTAAAATATATCCTAACTAGAACATCATTCAATTCACCAATTACCTTAACATTCGTTCGATCTAGCTGAATGATTTTAAGATTGGAAGGCTGAACTTATGCATTAATATTTTGGCAAATGGATAAAGGAATGACATTTGATGATGCGTCGGAATCTACCATGAAATTATGTACATTTATATTGAAAATTTCAAAAGTCAGTAAGAAAGGTGGGACATTTTTACGAGTATTAACAGCAGAATTATGTTGATTTTTTGTCGTTGTCCCTGAAACAATTTTATCTACATTTGATACAGTTTTTTCAAGTGAATCCCTTTTATCAGGAAGCTCATGTGTGGTCTTAGTAGGGATCTTTTTTTCTATTTTATAAATGATTTCTACAATTTTCTTTCCGCTAGAATCATTGTTCTTTCTATTTTCTACGATATTTTGAAGCATTTTCTGTTGAATCAATGGAAATTTCAAAAGCTCATAAATAGAAATATTAGCCCTTAGTTTTCTCAAATATTCAATCAAGTCATATTCTAAAAATGGAGCTTCTAAATTCTATTTTATTTCAGACTGTTTTGATTGTTTCGAAGGAACATCATTACCCATTTCAGAAGAGGGTTTATTCTGTGTTTTGCTTTTAGTGTTGTAAGGGTGGATAGTTTCAAAGTTTTCTTGGAAGATACTGTCGGATAAGTGCCCAAGAATTTGGGTGATGACTCCTCTTATTTAGCTACTTCTTCCTCAACTACGTCTTGAGAACTTTCAGGAGTGGTAGATTTATCATGGGCTTCAAGAATAGTTTTCAAAGCGTATTGTAAGCTTTGAAAATTAAGGCCTTCAGGGGTAGGATTTGATTGATTGGGGGGAAACGATTTTCTAAAAGGAGGTTTAAAACTTCCTTTGCTTGAGGATGCCTCTTTGGATGATCTCTTTAAGTATAAGACTTGATTCGATAATCTTTGGACAACCTTTTGCAAACTTTCTAAGTCTAGAGTTTCTAGTTGGCTTTTGGCTTGGGGAGGCCTTGCAAGGATTTCAATTTTCTTTTTAGAGGATGAAATTGTTTCAGCTTCACTATTCAGATTGTCTTTCAAACTTGATATGTCCTTTTCGATTTGGCTTGCCTCCTCGAAGGCTTCCAGTAATATAGACTTTTTAGACCTTTTAACCCAAATTGTTATATTAGTATGTAGGGCTTTGGTGTAACATGCGACAATTAGACTTTCTACATGCATTGAATCTACGAGAATTCAATTCTTTAACGTGAGGAATCTTTGGTTAAAATATTTCACTTTCTCCTTAGGTTTCATTTTTAGGCTGGAGAGTTCCATTACTAAGACTTCATGGGTTTTATCGTCTCCAAACTTCTCTAAGAAACATGTTTCTAATTTATCCCAGGAGACAATGGTCTGGGGCTGTTGGGTGAAATACCATGTAGAGGCATTGCCCTAAAACATATAAGGAAAGAGTCTACATACTACATCTTCATGCTCTACACTTCGGAATCTAATGGCCAACATGAATTTCTTTATGTGATCTTCAACAGATTGTTTAGAATCTGGATCAAACTTAGACAACCATTTCTCTGGGTGTTTTGGTAGCGGGTGTTGAGGTCTAGGTACAACCACGACATCTTGATCGAGCCAGGATCTGGGAGGATTGTTTGTTTTTTCCATGGGTGTAGGTGGTGTTGAGGGCTGAGATGGTTCAGATGATGAATTTCCTTCGTCAGATGACTCTCCTCCTAAAGAGGATGGAGATGAACTAGGTGGGGAAGGTGGGATATCGGATCCTCCAATTCCAAGAGTAGGGGTGTGGTCTAGATCTGTGGTATTATCCCCTAAAGGATATAAACGTAGACCAATGCCTTCAATTTTCTCTCGGATATAAAAGAAATTTAAAGGTTTATTGAGAGGCCTACCAGGTTGTCTGATACGGGCCAAAGCACTGTGCGTCCTTAAGAGTGATTGACGAACAATCTCTTATACGTCGCCCCCTTGAGGGTTTGGTGTTATTGGCTCAACAGGGATCTCAAGATTTTCATTTGAGATAGTTGTTGTTTCAAAAGTAATGTTCTTGTCTGATCGACTACGTGTTACTACAAGGGAGTAAGTGTGTGGGGGTGGATTTTTGCAACTTCCACATGCCATCAATTGTATTTATGCCCTCCTTCTAGCATCATTTTTTGGCGGGCGAAATTGAACATCCGTCAACTAGAAGAATGAGTCTAGTCTGGGGTTGTCTAAGTAACCCAAGTCATTTGGTGTAACTCGTTCTGACGGGTTTAATGGCTCCGTTAGCCAATGTAAAATCCTAAAAGAAAAATAAACAAAAGAGAGAAATAACTAATTAATTTCTAAATGCTATATTATATATATACATATGTTCTAATGTAACTATGGTAGGTGTATTTAAGCAGGAAATATATGAATCTCACTTATATACATCATATACAAATTGCAACAGAGAGGTGTATTAAGGGTGAGTAGGAGGAAGACTTGTATCAGAGAGATGCAAAGGTCTGTTGTAAACATCAGGTTTCTAACAGACTATAGGGAAAAACATCTAAACGCAAGATCTTCTTACATTCGAATGCAGAAAACTGGAGAATACAACAATGCAACAATAAATCCTTTATCATAACATAATTGCAATCATTCGCACGAATCAGTCGATCACGAACTCTTTCAATATGAGATGAAAACTAGATGGAGTGAGAAGACTGTCTGTTATTAAACAATAAATCTTACATACATATGCATAACCAGAGAACTAGAGTGTCTACTAAAAATTTACAATCGGGAGCTTCGCTCTACCATCGATAGATTACAAAATACAAAGACTGAGTCTATATACTCAAAGAAAATCACCTAACAGAGGTGTCCTCAATCATCCAAGGCTTGGTGTCCCTTCAGCCACATTCAAATGGGTATTCTTTGTCAGACGCCACCTTAACTGTGCATGGCTCCTGTATGGGGAGTAACTGAGCCAGTAAATGTCGAGTTAGCGTGTACAGACCTCCTCTGGCTAGTCGAGGACGCGACATAGCTTCTTTGGAAAAAAGGGTATACAGGACCCTCTCGAGCAGACCGCTTGCCAGACCCTCCATACCTCACACTTAATGAATGAGGAGAGGTTTCAACCACCCCTTCTTGCCTTCATTTAATCCAAGCAAAGACCAGGATTGAGGTTGGGTCTGATGGAAACTGGAGGTCGTGATGGGCCTCTCTGTGACTGAAACCCGATGCCTTTGGCCCCTTTTACGCAACTCCTTTCTTTCCCAAGTGACCATGGGCTGTGACCCTGTGTTTACTCTCAAAGGCACTTTCGGTGTTCGTGAATAGGAAGGGGCTGATCCCTATTCCTTGAAATCGCGATCTAGGGGTTGATCCCTCTAGATCTGACGGTTCTAAACTCTCTCGACGATGCTGTGGGCCAGGGTCCTGGATGCTCCTGGCACCTTGCGCATCAGGAATATGATGATGCTTCACCTTGCGCCTCGAACTCGCGATGGGCGAATCGGCGAGGAGCCTAATCGCGTGCCAGGTGTCTCCTGTGGATGGACAGCCGAGATTGCTCCATAAAACTGCGGGCCCGACTTTGGGTGCCTTTGGGGCTTTCGTGGTTTGGGGTTTCGATATATAGGACAACATGGAACCTTCACCCTTCAAACTCCCGAATGTCGAAATGCTGACGCGACTAGATCTCACGCCACGCGTCCTCTAGATTGACGGCTGCTATCCTTCCCTGCACAAAATATGGGTGCTATCCATTGCGCTAACCCCAACGTAGCTCCGCTAGCCACGATTTTCCGCCAACCGTTGATCTGCTCCTATGGATGGATCCTGACCGTTGAAAATATGATCTTTGCCCGCTTACTTGCTTGGAAGCCACAAACGAGATTTTTTCGTGCTGCGCTCGGGTGCTTCTCGCGCCACTTGTAGACCTAAATGCTCTCGTGCCTCGGACGATAAATGTTACTAACATTAGGCTCCATGGGGGATAGAGTCATCCCTGTGATTCTCTAAGGACTCATTTTGCAGTTTCAGTGCCTTGTTGTTGGACTATGGGGTCATTTATTAAGCCGAAAAATAAAAGTAAACAAGGAACCAAAAGGACAATATTTACAAACAAAGGAGCCATCGAAGGCTCAGACAAAACATTTCTTCATAAAATGACCATTTACTGGGCTGTTGAAAACTTCTTCACCCTCCAAATCCTGCAACCGATATGTGTTATTTGAGAAAACCTCAGATATTTTGAAGGGCCCGATCCACAGGGCTTCAAATTTGTCGTGTTTGCCCTTATCTTGCTTAGGATCATCCCATTTCAGCACCAGGTCTCCTATCTGGAACCCCTCCTTCTTGGCCTTCTTATTGAATACCTGCTTGGTCATTTGTTGATGGTCCTAAATTCTGATCATTACCTGCTCTCTGGCCTGCTAGACTTCTACAAGTTGATGAATCCTTCTGATCATGTCATTGGGCTCTTCTTGATAATCCTGGAAGAATTTTGCTACGAGAATAGCCAGCTGAGAAGGGAGGACAACTTTTGCTCTGTAAAATAACTGGAAAGGGGAGATGCCTATAGATCTCTTTGTGGTCACCCGATTAGCCCATAGAGCGAATTTCAGCTTTGAGTTCCAAGCCCTTTTGTTGTCCTCCAATAATCTTTTGATGATCCCTATCAGGATTTTGTTGGAGGATTCTGCTAAACCATTTCCCTAGGGGTAGTATGGGGAGGAGTGAATCAGTTTGATCCTGAATTGTTCACAGAACTTGACTAACAGTTCATCCTTGAAAGAGGTTGTGTTATCAATAACAATTTTCCTTGGGCAACCGAACCTTATGATGAGGTCTTCCAGGAACCCAATGATTACCTTGTGGGAAGCACTCCTGGTGGGGATAGCTTCAATCCACTTAGTAAAGAAATATGTGGCAGTCATGATCCATCTGTGCTTCCCACTGGAAGCAGGGTGGATTTCTCCAATAAAATCTAGGCCCCATTGCTGGAAAGGTCTCGAAACAACTACAGGCTTTAAAGGCAGGGACTTGACCTGTTGCTTTGCTGAAAATATTTGGCATGGGATACAGGCTCTAACTCCTCTATGAACATCAGTGAACAAGGTGGGCCAGTAGTACCCAGCTCTGAGAATTTTGTGGGTTGTGGTCTTCCAGGAATGGTGCCCCTCACATAGGCCGCTGTGAAATTCGACCATGATCCTGTCGGCCTCTGGTGGATCCATGCATTTTAAAAGAACTCCTAGGGGGTCTTTCTAGTATAAAATTTGATCGATAAGGCAGTACCTGACTGCCTTCAGCTTCAAAGCTCTTGCTTTGTTTCTTTGCAGGCCATTTGGGGGCCGCAACTCCTATAGAAAATATATGACATCCTTATACCAAGGACATCGAGCCAACAAGGGTTCTGTTTGAGGGCCTACATCGGACAAATGATTCTGCTGATTTTTTGATCGTGCATTGATGAAATCCACCCCCAAAGCTTTGCGATTAGCTTCAGCCAACATCTTGGCTAAGCCTTGACCTTTGATCAATCTGGTAGGCCTTATTTCCAAGTCAAATTCTAGGATCTTGGCTATCCATTTACTCCTCTTCCCATCAATGTTGGGTTGTACCAGGATGTCCTTCACAGAGGCTGAAGGAACGTATGCGGTCACCTTTGAGTGCAAGACATAGACTCTGAAATCTTGGAGAGCTTTCACTAAGTCATAGGCATGTTTCTCCGTGATTTCATACCTGACCTCTGCATCTCTTAATTCCTTGTTGAAGAAGGCGATGGGTCGCTCTCGCCCTTCCTCATTTTTTTGCAGCAAGACCGCTGCTACTATATCAAAAGAAGCGAAAGAGAAGATTAGGAAATCTTTGGAATAGTCAGGACTGATCAACAAAGGTGCCTCAGTCAATGCCCTTTTTATTTGGACAAAAGATTTCCTGGGTTCAGCGGTCCATTTCACTTCATTTCCCTTCTTGAGCATGGCTGTGATGTGTTTCACCAGCTCGGAAAAATTCGAGACGAATCTCCTCAGAAAATTAATCTTTCCCAGAAAGGCCTGAACTTCCTTCTTAGATCTGGGAAGTGATTGGGTCCGAATTGCCTCCACTCTACTAGGATCAATCCTCACTCCTTCTGCTGATACTATATGGCCTAATAGCTTCCCCTCCTCCATAGAAAACAAAGATTTCTTGGGGTTTAGGGAAAGGCGAAACCTTCGACACTTCAAGAAAACTTTCCTCAGGTGACAACAGTGCTCTTTATCTGACTTCGAGAGGACAGTGATGTCATACATATAAATCACCACAAACTGATCTTTCTCTCCGATAAAAGCTATGTCCATGGCTCGTTGAAATGTGGCTCCTGCATTCATCAACCGAAAAGGCATTTTGGCATACATGAATGTTCCCCAAGGAGTGGTAAAGGCCTTTTTTTCATTGTCCTCAGGCATGACCGATATCTGATTATAGCCAGAGAAACCATCGATCATGGAGATCCTAGATGCCCCGGTTACCCTCTGCAATATGTGTTCCATGTTGGGTAGGGGGTAATTGTCTTTCTTTGAGCTCCTGTTCAGGTTTCTAAAATCGACACAAAGCCTGATTTCTCCACTTTTCTTCCTAACTGGAACCAAATTGGCCACCCATTCGGAATACCTCAAGGGGACTATGATCTGTGCCTCTAACAACTTCTTCACTTCTTTCTCTAACAACATGGGATTTATTTGTCTTAGCTTCTGCCTGAATGGCTTAGCCCCTTCCTTCAATGGGATCTTATGTTCAATGACGTATGTGTCATATGTCTTGAGGTCTTCATAGGTCCATGAAAACACATCAACAAATTCTCTCAGCAACTCAGGATATTCGACCCTCTGTTCTGTGGTCAACCTCCTTGACAGCATGACAAACTTAGGCTCCTCTGGTGTGCCAATGTTGCACTCGGCTGTATCATCATCTTCATTTGAAACCCTACCCTTTACTGCCACATCATTCCCATCGAAAAATCTTTCTAAAGGAATAAGTCCCCTCAGAATGTGATTGCTAGGTAGCTGAATAATCTGGTGGTTAGCAATTTTATTTAAAAACACCTCAGGGTGAGGGTCACCTTCCGTATCAGGATCCTGATCAATGTGCAATGCAGAAAATTCATCAACAAATTGGAGAAATTTTTCGATTTCCAGATCATCTTTGAATACCTTCCAATGCTTGACATTGTCTGGTACAGAGGGCCTATATTTTATTTCAACGTCCGATTTAACCATAGGTGGCAGAGGAACTTTGATTAAACTAGCTAAGACAGCTAAATAATCGGATGAAGTATTTCCCCCCCTAGGAATGAAAGAAATGTTGAAGGCCAAGAAGAAACTATCAATCAGGTCCCATACCTCATTTCTATAATTTCTGAGCCGGGGATTATCAGCGCAGTAGGCACTTCTGACTTGCTGGATAATCAACTCAGCATCTCCAAATATTTCTATCTTTTTAATTCCCATTTCTTTTGCAGCCCTCATACCCAAAACAAGAGCTTCATACTTTGTCACATTATTGGTGGTTTCAAATTCTAGTCTATATGACAAAGAAATGGTTTCCTGAGAAGGTGACACAAAAAACACCCCAGCACCAGCGCCCTCCCTGGAACAGGCTCCATCAAAAAACATTTTCCAGACGGGGGTGTTGGAACGAGGAAATTCATGAGGAGTGGAGGGCTGCTCTCTGAGTTTAAGAGGAGGCACAGGGGCATGAGTGAGTTGCAATAAACTGGAACCTAAATCAGTGTCCAAGGAAAAAATGGGGTGGTTGGTAGGATTGGCTTCATCACTGATTATATAGACCAATTGGGCTTCTCCATAGGACCTAGAATAACTGCAGGCTTTTCATCTTGCAAATTGATGGAGTCTATGGGAAGTTATGAGACCTCAGACTGCAAAATCTCAGAGAAGCGTTTCTTGAACCCTTCATGTTTAATCAATTCAGTTAGGGGCATAAGGATTCTGATCTTTTGAATTTCATGCTCGAAATTGAAAGAAGATGTAAGCTTCAGAATTTCTCTTATTTTGGGAACCTGACTCTAGACTGTGGGAGAGAGGGGTCGGGGCTTATTACCTCTTTGACTATCCGCTACTTCATTAGTAGGTTTCTCTGCTCTAGTGGTCTTCTCAGGAACATCGGGTGCTACAATCTTTTTCTTGGACCTCAGATCATACCTGCCTTGGCTGCCACTAGTCTTGTCTCCCTTAGTCAGTTCATTTAGCTAATTGTCCATGAGAGACTCCTCATATGTTGATTGAGTAATATGAGGAAAAGGAGGAGTGTCTCCAAAGAAATGGATTTCAGGATCAAGCTCATTTGTTTCCCCTTCTTCCCCCTCGACCACTAAATTGTTTTGAAAAGGGGCTTGAATTTTATGGTCTTCTCTATCTCTTCCCCTCTCTCTATGCATAGTCGAGGAATTAATATTGTTGGGCCTCCTGAAAACTCCTTTGTTTTTTGCGTTTTGAGGGCCCTTGTATGCTTGCCTCCCCTGCACCTTCATTCTCTCCATCTCTGCAGACAGATACTTCACCATCTTGGTCAGTTCATCCACTTGAGGGTAGGGCACCGACGGGCCAGAAGTTGAGGCTTCAGACCTTCCCTTTCTTCTGTTTTCATCAGCCTTGCTCCTTAGTCTATAAGCTGCTAATACATTGGATTCCACTTCTATGGCTGCATCTTTCATTTGAGCTAAGGAGGTGTCTCTTCTTTCTCTCAATAAAAGATAGAAATCGGGGCCAAATGCACTAGCATAAGAAATCTTGGCTAAGGCTTCTGAGGGTTTTATTTCAGCAGGAATTTTATTATACATCTTATTGAATATTTTGGAGAAGTCAGAGACAAAATCTCCTTCCATCTTCTTCAAAGACCCGAACTCTGTCATGTAATACATGAAATCCTTCCTATCGCCCCACTACCTCAGGAAAGCACTATCCAGGGCTTCGATCCCAGCAATAGATCCCGGGGCCAATCCTCTAAACCACTTTCTCACCTCACCATCCAGGCTCTGGACGAAGACTCTCATCCATAAATTTTCATTTTCAATGTTCAGGTTGTCTGCATAACTATAGAAAGAAGCCAGGTTCTCTTCCACGGTTATGTCCCCTTCCCCGGTGAAGTTGGGCATATACTTCAAGTAATCTCCAGTAGGGAGAGGATTCATAGGATGAGGTAGGATTAAGGGAGAATATCTGGCAGTGACTATGGCATCCATTCTATTTAGAGGGGTATTAGCACCAGCCATAGGAATATTAGGTGGAGGAGAACTTGGAGGAGAAGGAGTTAGCACAGGGGTTACTGGGAACGAGTCTCGAAGTGGAATGGGAAAGAAAAGGGGATTTAAGGAGAAAGCTAACGGGATCAAGTCAGTAGATGCTCCTCTTTGTGCAGGAGTGGAGAAATATTTTGTAGTCCTGGGTCTACGCCAAAGTACAACTTCAGAGAAGAGGGGAGTGAAAAGGGTTTCTCCCTCCAATCCCAGACCAGGGGGGGAAAACTCAGCAGGAACACTCCCGAAATTTAGGAAACGGGAAACTTCATAAAGGGGTTTGTTAAGAAACTGAGGAGGAGACAATGGAGTTCCTACAGAAGGAGATTTTGGATTACCTGGTTCAACGGTGGAAGCTTCTTCTTCAGAGGCCTTTCCTTTCCTGAGAACCACGTCTGGGTCAGTTTCAGGTGTAGCTAGAGGCAGCTATGGATGAGACCGCGTGTGTCTTCCTATGAAAGCCATAATTAATACGGAAAGTTTGTCACAGTGGAGTCATCACAATGGAGTCGCCATGTGTACAGTAGCAATCGTCAAAGGCTCTGATACCCGATGCACCTTTAGAATCAGAGGCTGAATGTTGTTCAATCCCGGGGAAAATTTTCAACTTCATCCTCGGCAACGGAGCCAAAAATGTTAGTGTATGAAGTCACTCTTGGATTGCAGCAGGAGCAGAGCCCAACACCCATCAGTTTATGTCACGATTTGTGTATGAAAGGGGTGATCGAATGGAAGTAAACTCAGACGATATTGTTTCGACTCTGAAACTAGGTCAGGCATGGATGGGGAGGTGAGGTCTTAGATATACTCCAAACAGTGAGTTGTAGTAAGGGTGAGTAGGAGGAAGACTTGTATCAGAGAGATGCAAAGGTCTATCGTAAACATCAGGTTTCTAACAGACTGTAGGGAAAAACATCTAAACGCGAGATCTTCTTACATTTGAATGCAGAAAACTGGAGAATACAACAATGCAACGATAAATCCTTTATCATAACATAATTGCAATCATTAGCACGAATCAGTTGATCACGAACTCTCTCAGTATGAGATGAAAACTAGATGGAGTGAGAAGAATGTCTTTCATTAAACAAGAAATCTTACATACAGATGCATAACCAAAGAAATACAGTGTCTGCTAAAACTTTACAATCGGGAGCTTCTCTCTACCATCGATAGATTACAAATACAAATACTGAGTCTATATACTCAGAGAAAATCGCCTAACAGAGCTGTCCTTAGTCACCCAAGGCTTGGTGTCCCTTCAACCACATTCGGACGGGTATTCTTTGTCAGACGCCACCTTAATTGCGCATGGCTCCTGCAGGGGGAGTAGCTAAGCCAGTAAATGTCGAGTTAGTGTGTACAAACCTCCTCTGGCTAGTCGAGAACGTGGCATGGCTTATTTGGAAAAAAGGGTATACAGGACCCTCTCGAGCAGACCGCTTGCTAGACCCTCCATACCTCACACTTAATGAATGAGGAGAGGTTTCAACCACCCCTTCTTGCCTTCATTTACTCCAAGCGAAGACCAGGATCGAGGTCGGGTCCGATGGAAACTGGAGGTCGTGACGGGCCTCTCTGTGACTGAAACCCGATGCCTTTGGCCCCTTTTGCGCAGCTCCTTTCTTTCCCAAGTGACCACGGGATGTGACCCTGTGTTTACTCTCAAAGGTGCTTTCGTTGTTCGTGAATAGGAAGGGGATGATCCCTGTTCCTTGAAATTGCGATGAGAGAAATGCCAAGACGGCTTAATCTGGCACCACGCGTCCCTCTAGATCTAACAGTTCTGAACTCTCCCGACGATGTTGTGGTCCCGGGTCCTGGACACTCCCGACACCTCACGCATCGGGAATACGACGATGTTGCACCTTGCGCCCCGAAATCGCGATGGGCGAATCGGCGAGGAGCCTAATCGTGTGCTAGGTGTCTCCTGTG
The DNA here is from genome assembly GCA_009831015.1 of Picea engelmannii. NCBI lineage: Eukaryota > Viridiplantae > Streptophyta > Pinopsida > Pinales > Pinaceae > Picea > Picea engelmannii. The sequence goes on from ML778254.1 coordinate 524,161, forward strand.
GATGGACGACCGAGATTTCTCCATAAACTTGCGAGCCCGACTTTGGGCGCCTTCGGTGCTTTCGGGGTTTGGGGTTTCGAGATATAGGACAACATGGAACCTTCACCCTTCGAACTCCCAAATGCCAAAACATTGACGCGACTAGATCTCACGCCACGCGTCCTCTGGATGGACGATTGCTATCCTTCCCTACAAACAATATGGGTGCTATCCATTGCGCTAGCCCCAGCGCAGCTCCGCTAGCCATGATTTTCCGCCAACCGCTGATCTGCTCCTATGAATGGATCCTGACCGTTGAAAATATGATCTTTGCCTGCTTACTTACTTGGAAGCCACAAACGAGATTCTTTCTGGGCTGTGCTCGGGCACTTCTCACGCCACTTGTAGACCTGAATTCTCTCGTGCCTCAGACAAGAAATGTTACTAACAGCTTTGAACAAGCAAATAAAGAAAGCACATATAAATATTTTATGTTTTCTTTTATAAATCTAACTAATCTAGAATTGCATAAACTATGAAACACAGACGCGTGGGTAGTCAAAAGATGAACCATACATCCTGGTTTCATTAATATGTCAATGCAAAAATTGAGAAATACAAAGGAGCTAACTTGTTTGTTAGTTAGTGAGGTGTATCCAAGAATTTGCATGAATGGAGAACATCCAACTGCCACATCCAAGAGAGAAATCTGCAATGAACTTTATGACTATTCTAAATAAATTCAAAACATATATTGGCAACTTAGGTTTAATGATAGAGGAGGAAACACAAATATAACCCTGTGATATTATAGTTGCACATAATTACAACAAGATAAATCTGAAAGTAACTTACGCATTTCATCATTCAATTAAAATTTAAAGATAAATCCTATCATTCTAATTGGAGATATGATCACAGTATATTATATCTAGAGCAACAAATTATATACAATATTTATAATATAAATATCCCAAACATAATAGATCATTAAGTCTAAATCTATCAGACCCATTAATGTATTAGGATTAACAAAAGCATAAATGAAAACATCATTAACAAAAGGCTAAAGCAAAAATGCATATGTGTTGTTTCATTAAGTCTTATAATCACTCGCCCATCTTCTACCCTCAACCAAGATGATTTCCATTAAAAAATATGGAGTATTTAAAGAGTATGTGAAAACTAAACTTCATATCTTCTAAGATAGGATCAAATTTCAAAAAGATCTAAAAGTTACAAATATAAAGGCCTTAGAGCCACTCAAGATCAAACTAAATCTTCTAACTTTATGAGAATTTTCTCCTATTTTCAAAAAAAGCAAAAAGAATATAGTTGATCAACTAAGTCCAACATGATTCATCCCATGAGATCATCATCAGATACATCCCATCCTGAAATAAAAACGAAATGAGAAAGTCAAATATTTTATTAACTAACAATTCCTAAATTTTATATGAGAATTGACTTGGCTACATAATCTCTCGATTCTGTAGCCAGTCATATTATTGGTAACATAAATCTAAATCGATCTAGATTTGATTGGAAAAATAAAAAAAAAACATAACTGTGATAGAAACCAATCTTACCATTCAACTAATAACAAAATTTGAATCACAATATCTCAGAATTGATCACGGCCTTGACACTGTCGACACTTTTTATAATGATATTGTCTGTCCTTTTCAAACGCTTTGTTTGTCTTTGTGCATTGGCATTGAGTTGACAATTTTCATTTGTCAAGAATTCATTGAGAGTCGTGAGTGCTTTGATCCTTGCTTGAAGGATGGGGATGTATGTGTAGTACTGACCTATCCAATGTAAACCAACTTGGCAATGTACAGCAGGGGAAATCGGTTGAGGAAGCATTTAATCATGTGCTAAAACACCACTACTATCCACTATCGGCCTTTGACCGAGCTTGACACCTGTGAATTCTTTGCTATCTTTTAAACATGGTGGGAGATTATTGACATAATTGAATGGTTGATTAAGAATTGGTTTGGAACAATTCTAATCTTCCTTTGTCAAAAACCTTTCAATCTCAGAGTCAGAATCCTCATGGATATCGATTAATTCAATCGATTTCACATGAGATTTGGATCTATTTCGTAGACTCCTTGAAAAGAGTCAGCCAACCCTCTTATTACGAAACCCTATTTCTTGATTTTTCTTCGGCTGTTTGCGTGGGCATTTGTTGTTGGTTTTTACAGTGGGATTATGGAAAACAATTTGTTCATCGTCAAGAGTTTTAATAACCATAGAACTAGCACCCTGTTGCTCACACAAATATTGATTGGGCAATGCCCTTTCACGAGGGTTTTCATACAAGAAATCTGGCCTAACACTTGAGAGCCCGAGAGGTTTCTCTATCATATATTTATCCACCACAGGGTTCTCTACAGGATTTACTGTAACAAATCCATTACGAGTTACAAAACCATCCCAATTGTCACCAAGTGCTTTCAAATGATGAACTAACAGTAATTTAATCAAACCATGATGAAAGAGTCTTGAATCCAAGTTCTATATTTTGTATATCTTTGACATATTATACAAACTTCTTAGCAGGTAAAACAATATGTTTAAATGGAAGCTAATAAAATGCATGAGAAATCGTATGTGGTAAGGGAAAGCCAAGCCACAACGGCCGTCACAGGTAAAAAATTGTCTTAAAACTGTCAACAAACCATGCCAGCTAACCTTGAGTAGGGAGACCGGAATACCTTTGTCACAACATTCAATTTTTTGGGAGGTGATGAACAAACACCAGGGTATCTCGTCCAACTTGGAATTTTTAAACTAGTTTTGACCAGTGAGAGGAAGCCTTGTTGCTTCACTCAGAAATTCTTCGTTGATATCCAACTGAATATCACCCACCTTGGATCTGCATCCATCAAATGTAAGGGAAAATTCTTTGGCTACTCACAAATTATAACCCTGGAACTTCTTAATAAACATATCCCACCCCTGGCTCTTTGGATCCTCACTTGAATCATCATATAGAAACAAAGTTTGGGAGTCGTTTGGCTCAAATCAGATGACAGGGGCCATAAGGGTTTGAAAATATGGTAACAAAAGAGACCCGAAATCACTGTGGGATTAGCAACAACAGAGGAAATCTTAAGCTAGAAACAAAGGAGAAAAATGAGCAATCACACCAGCACGACCATAATGTAAGAATAAGGGTTTCACACACGAAATTCAGGCATTTTTGGCGATAAACATTTTGGATACAGAGCATAACACTAGACCTTGATCTGTCATGAGAGGCCTTTCACTTCAACTTGCCAGCTAAAAAGGAGGTACAGGGTATGATCGTAGTGTGATCAAGTCCCATGACATGTAATGGGTACATTTGATTTACAAAGGTTAAAAAGTGGATATGTGTTTTGCAAACCAACGCCAATCGATTCTTAGAATATATACAAAGGATGCAAAGTATAATCTTACAATCCAAGAGGAACTCAAAATAAGTGTTTCATTGATATATGATAAGCTCAAAGAAAAACAACATTCTTTAAAAGAGGTGTAAGCACATTGACCCTTTCAAACCAGCCTTAAGAAGAATCAAAATACGAGATTAAATTTTAATGCTTGTTTCATGCTTACAGTCATGAAGCAAGCTGTTATCAGACTAATCAGTAGGTGAGGACACTAATATATCTCCCTATATCCACCTGGATCTAGAACAAAACATGACAGGACATGACTCTTTCCCTAAGTTATGACCATTGAATTAGCTAGTAAGGAGGAACAAGTGACATACCTTTGTATCGCTTCCTTAAGTCTCTGTTTCTCCTGCTTCGCTCTGGTGCTCTCATGAGGTCAATACCAAGACAACACAAACCAACCAAAGTGAAGATAGCAAAATGTATTCAATCATCAACTTATGCATATGATCAAGGAATTACACAATAAAGTAAGAATGACTTTATGGGAAAAGGACATGCCATTGTATCATATTAATTGAAAGTAGAAGATACAACCTGATCTCCTTAATGTCGCAAGCTTCCTTTCGGTGAATCTTGGTTCCAACACACACACTTGCTCTGTCCTTGCATGAAGAAGATCTGATTCCTCTTGATTGGCCTACTAGAGTCTCCAAGCTTCTGTTCAAGGTGGGTTCTTCACACAATTCCTTCACCAATTCTTCAATTAATTTTGCTTAACCTTTTCCATGAGAGTCCTTTCAATATATAGGAGAGGGTGAGATGGTTACATGGATGATAATGATCCCACAAAATCAGAGAAGCCAGTAAAATGACAAATATACGAATGCCAACCTATTTTCTAGAAGATTCCCTTCTAGAACCCTCGAAACTTCTTCTCTTTTCCAAGTTCAAAAACAAGTTCGCACCCTATGTATAGAGCAAATTGTGAGAATTTTGCACCCTAGATGAAGGTGGCTTGTGAGAATGGGCCATTCTTGCACCCTAGGCCATATGTAGCCTGCGAACTCACTTTAAAAATATGTCTTCTGGAAGGAGATAAATGCCACTTTTCTCAGGAGAAAGTTCTTGTTGGGAACCTGAGTACACCATTGTTAATACATCACCAAGATGACCAAAATCATGTGTAACAGAATGCCCCCCAAAGTATGAGGCCGGAATCAATGACAACTGAAATACTTTGTAAACTGCATGTGTGTGTCGGAAACCAGGAGCGCATCTAATCGGAAACCTGCAAACAACCAAGCATCTGCAGGATATCATACTAGTTCTGAGGTAGGCACTCCCATACTCAGATCACGGACAAATGACATCATAGACATAGGTCATGGCCACCAATCATACATCGTGGATCCATGTCGTCAAAATATCGCATAGCCACTAAGAATACACTGTGGATCCATGCAAGAAGATTCAAATTAAGATGACATAGCCACGAGACATACAAAGTGGATCTATGTGTCAGCAAATTATACATATTCCATCGCAACCTAGATCAAAGAGATGATATCCAGGTTCTTCAATCTCGTCACCTGAAAGTACGAATCTAACCATGTGATTACATGTGCTGAAGTCGAACATGGTAGAAACCACTTGATTATCAGTCATTGATGAAACCGTTAATAAGTGTAAGGGAAATCACCATTAATGTCAATGACTCCCAAGGTACACTAGTACAATCCACCAAATGTGAATAAATGAGTTGAGGTCAAACATTCGACGGAATCTCCCAATCAGGGGTCCATGATGAAAAGTCACTGTCGAAAGCGAGGAAACCTACCATTGAGGCATGCTAGCTCCAAGGTACCAAATAATTTCTACGTCTTGTTTCCAGATAATGAGCTGGAGTCGACATAACAAAACTCATCACAGGAGGGCCTTGATGTATCCCCCATCAATGACATGAAATGAGTAACAGATTTTGAAGGCAGAATAGAATATGATGTAAGTTGAACTGTCCACAGGGAAGGCCGACACAGAGAGAATGGACAATTGCAGATGGCTGACTCAATTTCGGATGAACTTCTCTTGAAGATATGAATGACACGACCAATGATTTGGCAGCACTGACTCAGAGACGACTCAGGATATGACCTTGTAGAAAATCGAATGAGAGACAAATGGATTTCCCAAACCAGCTTCAGATAATGAATAAGGGGGTGTCATGTTCAAGAGCGACACTTACTGCCAATAATATGAATACGAAAACACATCCCTTTCCCAAATTTTCCCCCACCATTTCTGGCTAGTACCTCTTTATTTTTACGCAAGCTTGAGGAGGATAACATATGCTTGTTGATGTAAGCTTATCCTTCGGAGTATGTTTAACGAACCCTAGGAAGGAGTGGTTCGGTCCCATTACGGGTCTTTCAATGCTTGTTTAGCGAGTCCAAAGATAGAAAACTCGAAGGTTTTTCATGATTATAGAGTCTAGAAAAACACTCAAAAGAGAACTCTCTCAGTTCCTTTTTCATAAAATAGTCTGATGAGACCGAAAAAGAGATAAATTATCACCCAACAGACGCTTTCTTCGAATACTTTAACAAGCGTGAAAATAGCAAGGTCGCTCGACAATCTTTTCATGTTTACAGAGTCTGAAAAGAGCTTAAAGAGGACTCCAGGGGGTTCCTTTTTCGTATAACCTTGTTGAGCCTGAAAAAGTGATAAAAGTGTGCTCGATTACGTTCTCATGTATTTTCGAGCGTGAGAATGGGCAAAGACCAAGCTCGAGGTTTTTTGCAAAAAACCATAAAAATCAACTTAAACATGTGATGAAAAAGAGAAAAAATCCATATCCCTGTGTATGGACATCGAAGTCGTTATGTCTGCAAAAAGTCGCACTCATAGGGGTATTAGGTATTAGATTTAATAAATAAAAAAATTATAAAAACCAACCAAAATGGTAAAAAGTAAATATAAGTGGGTAAAAGTTCTTTCTACCATAGTCATTGTAACGTTGCCAAGATTTTAGCCCAAAACCCCTCTTTTTCCCTTGAATTTCGGCACTCGATTGCGAAAGGTACGAACAACCATTTGGTGAACCGTCTCTGGTAGTGAGGTAAGCTCCTTGTCTTCTATCTTTTCGTGGTTCAATTTTTTATTTTCATTGGTAAATTTCAATTTTTTGAGCTTGTTTTAGGGATGAAATTTGCGCTCAGAAATTCTCACAGGCTATCCACATGGGACCTGCGAGAATGCATGATTCTCGCAAGTGGCCCCAAAGGCACCTGCGAGAACCTTGCACTGTGCCAAAGGGGCACCTGCGAGAACTGCAAAGTGAAAATTTTCTTTAATGTTTGCTCAATGAAAAATGTACCAAGTCTTGAAGAGAGTTGTTGACCTTCTTCTTATGGTTCTTATGCAGGCATTTGGCTGTCACCATGGTTCTGGAATGGTGTGAAAGAGAGAATGAAGAAGATGATGTTATTTCCAGGAATAACCCGGGCACAATTGCCTCTTTGAGAGATTGCGGTCTCCTGAAATTCTTTCGGATCCCGGGTATGAGGGCCCAAGTCAGGTTGTTGGAGTACCTTGTTCATATGTGGGATGTGGACCAACAAGTATTCCACATAGGGGTCCACACATTGTCCTTGGATATCGAGGACATTTATTTCTTGACAGGATTGTCACGGCGTGGGTACCATGCTAGCTTGACTGGTATCCGAGGTGGTGGGATGCCTATGAGTGAATACTGTCATCAGTACTATGTTCCAGAGGCAGAAAGGAGCAAAGGAAAAGTGGCCATTTGGGGGGCCCAGGATTTGACCCTTCGCACTATTTTTATCACCATTGCTCGTATGGCTAGGAGTACTACTCCACACATGGCTCTCCAGAGCTACTTTAAGTATACCATAGAGTGTACTGAGCCTCGGGTTTTTAACTGGTCATATGTAGTGCTTCGTAGCGTGAAGAGGCAGTTGACCAAATACAGGAGAGGCGACCTGAAGAAATTTGGGTATGGGTCATTGTTGGTGTCCTTATTTCTCGAGAGGGTTCCCTTGCTGAGGTTGCAGGTTGAGTGGGGTTTACCGGCTCTAGAGGAAACGAGAATGATGAGGTGGTGTAACCTCATGGCCCGGCATGTAGCTGGACCAATCATCAAATACAACGATTCCTTCTTTGACTTATTTTAACCACAGATGATGATGGTCGATAATTATGCCTATGCCGGGTTGGACTTCCGAGGGGATCTGAACTTGGCCTTGCTCGAGGGTTCTCAGTGGGGAGATCTCGGTAGGAAGTACACATTTTTTACTTTTTAAATGTTTTTTTGAATTTTATCATATGCAAATGTTTTTATGTTTGTCCGAGGTCTAATTACAAAAATTATTTTTTGAGGACACAGACATGGGGCCTTATCGACCTCCAGGTACTTCTCCTATTCAACGACGAGGAGAGGTGGCTCCAGTGCCACGATGGGATACCAGAGATTATGAGGCAGTGGAACAAAACTTAGAGGGTTTGACTGCAGACATTCTGGATATGTCTCTTGGATAGGTCCCGCGACGTTATCAGCATCATACGGTGGGCATGTCAGAGTCTGTTGGCCGACTACTTCATAGGGTTTTTCGGGCAATCGTGTGTTACTGTGAATGTCATCCATGATGTCACTTTGTAGAAGCTATGATCTTCAAATTTTGAAATTTTGGTCCTTGGACAATTTTTTTTTGTAAAAAACGTTTTGATCGTTATATATACATACGGCTTCTACCAACTTATCTTGTGTTGTGTGATACTTGTGATATGATTGATTTATAAATGACCCAAATGTCTGTCTAATACATAGTTAGATAATTCATCAATTAATGTATTTAGACATCTAGGAATATGTTGATACTCAATCTAATCAAAATAACGTTCCAAGAGGCGAATTCACAAATATACCCATAACAAAGTAGGACTTTGAATAGCATAGACATTACTTAACTATAGTACTATGAGCTGCAAATCAAGCCGCACAACCAAGTGATGGATACTGAGCAGGATAACATCAATCAACATTTCGATAATGACGCTATACTCTACAATATTGTTGGTCGCACAACCGAGGCACACACCTCGTAGAGTGATAAGTTCATTTGTAGGGGCGTAAATTGCCCACGCAACAGAAGCAAGGTTCTGAGTACTACGACTAGCACCATTAGTGAAGCCAATGTGGGGTAGCGAAGACTTCGACATCTGGAAACCAAACACAATGTATCATAAGGGAAGAGACCAGATAACAAAAAAAAACATGCTACAGTAACACATAAGAAGTATGATACAATAAAATACAAGTACTCGTGCATAGGTGATCTTATGCATAGTACTTCTTTAAGTACAACCCATTTATGGGTTCACTCAAAGGGATACCATCGTAATCTACTAACGCATAAGCTCCTTTCTCCAAAACTTGTCTAACGATATAAGGACCTCGCCACGTGGCTTCGAATTTTCCAGCTCCTAGCATATCTCGATCTTGTTCATAGAGGAGAACCAGATCTCCTTCGGAGAAAACGTGAGGCATGACATGTTTGTCATATTGGGCCTTGACACATTTCTTCTGGGCTTCTATGACTAAGGTAGAATCACGTCGAGTTTCATCTAATCACATGAGATACAACAGATGTTCTTCCTCAGCAGAAGTGTTTGGTAGGAGTTTGACGGCTTGTTTTAAGGAGGGTATCTCACATTCAATCGGGAGGATGGCTTCTAGACCATAGACTAACCAGAAAGGTGTAAACCCAATAGCAGACTTAATGGATGTCTGGTAAGCCCACAATGCTGAAAACAACATTGTGTGCCAACTTGTTTTGTGAATCCCTATCATTCGTTGAAGCATGGTTATGAGAACTTTATTAATCGCTTCGACTTGGCCGTTGGCTTGTGGGTAATAGGGCGTTGAGTTTTCATGGTGAAGACCCAACTTTTCAATGAGTTCAGACATCATGAAGTTTCTAAAGTGGTTACTGGGATCGGTGACGATAGCCTGAGGAACACCAAAATGAGCTATGATGTGATTGAAAATGAATAATGTTGTGGTCTTTCCAGTATTTTCAAATGTCAGCATCGCCTCAGCCCATTTCGTAAAATAATCTATGGCTACAATAATGTATCCATGCCCCCCAGTCGAGTGGGGGTGAAATGTCATGAAATCGATGCCCCATTTTGCAAAGGGACCAATGGAGACCACAGGGTGAAGAGGAGCGGGATGTGACCAAATCTTATGATTAGAGGTCTGGCAAGCATAGCATTTTTCAATGACGATTATGCAATCGTTAAATAAAGAAGGCCAAAAATACCCTGCTCATAATATCTTCTGGGCAGTAGCATACCTGGACATATGACCACCACAGGCTCCAGAATGACAGTAATTTAAATCTTTCTCAGCTTCGTCAAACGTGAGGCAGCGTCGAAAAACTGAGTCAATCCCACGACGATAAAGAGTATCCCCGAGGATAATATATTGATGGGCTTGGTAGTGTATTCGACATCGGTCAATACTAGACAAATTGGGCCATAAATTTTGGGTTTGGAGATATATGATGATATCGCCGTACTAAAGATCATTATAACTAATTAGGAAAAGGGATTTATCAGGTAATGAATCGGCTGCTACATTTTTCGTTTCAGAGTAGGGAAAGTCGCATATCAACTCGACAAACACTAAGGATTTCTTGGACTTACCTCATTCGAATTCCAAGTTAAGCTCCTGGAGTATCATGATCCATTTAGAGTACTTTCCCCCTAGCAATTGACGTGTGAGAATGTGTTGCACAGGGTTGCATTTAGAAATTATCGTAGTCTTGTGAGAGAGGATATAATGTCAGAAACGTTGAACTGCTTGGATGGTTTCCAAGGCCAGTTTTTCGACATGTAAATACTTGGTTTCAGTAGGCATTAGACTGCGACTCAAGTAATAGATAAGATGTTCATCATGAGAATCATCCTCTTGGATGAGAACCATAGCGATGGTGTAATCCGAGGCTGTGAGGTAGAGGAAATAATCGCAACTGTAATCGAGGGGGAAGAGAAGTGGAGCACGTGTCAGGGATAGTTTCAAAGCCTCGAAGGCTTTCTTTGCGATGGTATCCCATACGAGATCAGGCCCCTTTTTGAGTAGTCGTGTAAATCCAAGATTTATCTCGGTGTAGTTCGAGATGAAACGATGAAGAAAAATTTCTTTCCCTTGCAAACTTTGTAATTCGTGAAGTGTAGAAGGAGGAGGGAGATTGATAATTGCCTCAACCTTTAAAGGATCTACCCTGATCCCTTGATGTGAAACAATAAAGCCTAAAAGTCGACCAGATTCTACGCAAAAAACACATTTGTGAGGATTCAAGCGTATATGGTAAAACTGCCAACGGAGGAAAATGTCTCGGAGGTGGATTGGATGATCAACCCGACACATAGAATGAGCGGGTAAGTTGTCAAGATATGGCTGCACAATGTGCTTGATATCATGGAAGTCAAAAGACATGGCACGCTGAAAAGTCGCGCCAATGTTCTTTAGACCGAAAGGAAGTTTTCGATAGGCGAAAGTGCCCCAAGGACAAATAAAAGTAGCCTTGTGTTGATCCTCGGGAAAAATATTGATTTGATTATATCCAGAGAAGCCATCCATCAGAGAGAAGATTTCACTTTCGGCGCAATCATCGACAATCTGATCGATGAAGGGGGTAGGAAAGTTGTCTTTAGGACAAGATTTGTTAATATCCCTATAATCAACACATACGTGGATTATGCCTTGTTTCTTGTCAGTCAGGAAAAGATTGGAAACCCAGTCAGTGAGGGCCACCGGGTAAATAAAGCCGGCTTTGAGAAGTTTCTCGACTTCAATCTTGATAGCATCCATTTTACGTGGGTGAACTGGACGAAGGCATTTCTGGACAGGTTTAGCATCTGGGTATGTCTTGATCTCATGTATCACAATGTCAGGGTCGATACCCAACATTTCTTCATAGCTCCAGGCAAAGACGTCATGAAATTCTTTGAAAAGTGACTTGTAGGTGACGATTTCATCAAGGGAACACGAAGCTCCAATATGCACATTTTTGACAATTCCAGGTTTGATGGATATGTCGAGGGGAATAGTGGGTGAGATATTTCTTAAGTTCCCTTCGGAAAACACATCATGTGTAGACTCAGGAATGGTTGAAATGACGACAAAGGTCGATGGGGTCGAGATCCATTGGTAGCTCTTAATGGTGTGTTGTTCCAGGAAGAGGATGGAACGATGATGTCCATCGTTCCAAGGGGTGTCTTCCATGACAGACATAATCATCTTGTCCATGGGAAAAATGATGCAGAAAGGATCTGGAGATAACTCACCAAGAGAGGGGGTATAAGGGGTTTCCGATTGAATGGCCTGATAGGCAGATTCAACCAGACTCAAAGGCATCGCGTTACTATAATGAAGATGATTGTTGAGGTCAGGTACCATCCATGGGTCATGAGACTCAAGGGTTCCATGAATCGAGGTGGAGATCATGTTGATTTAAGCGACAGACGAGTGTGGAACATCGGTTGGTGGAATGGGAAAGGTACCCATTAATGAAGAGTCTTTGAGAAGACCTACACCGATGTTCTCGTAACCCGGTGGGGTTTTAGCGATGAATGGTATGTTTCCAGTATGCGTATCCGAGTTAAATAAGGCTAATTGGTTGACGGTGATTACCTTTCCTTGATGTGGGAAACATACAACATGAAAAAGAGTCAACACAACTGCGCACATGGAATCGATCCAGCTACGGCCAAGTAGAAGATTGTAATTGAGAGGAGCGTCAAAGACTTCCACTTCGAATTGGACCGTTTTTCCTTCTAGCATGATTGGAAACGAAGGAAGGACACCGTAAGGCTTAAAACCGGAGCCATTGAAGGCTTTGAGTGTGTTATGGGATTCAGTCAAAGAGGGAGAGCTGATGGATTTCCAGCAGGTAATAGACATGACACATGTCGAGGCACCCTCGTCGATAACGGTTCTACAAATGTTATTTTCGGAGGCAATCACTTAGATTTGGAATGCGAGTTGAGGGGGTAACCTTAGAATATGGTCTTCCAAGTAAAAAATTATTAAATTCGTGTCTGTCGGGTCGATTCCACCGATACATTTCAACAGTGTCTTCCGTTGTGTGGGACAACTTTGAAGGACTTCGAGAGATGACATTGCGAAAGGTGCCTAGGCCAGATATTCAACAATGTTGTAGTTCTGGGCAGCACGAGCATGAGGATTGAAATCTGATTTCTGAGTGATGCCCTTTGGAGGAGGGCGAAGAACTATGTCGAGGCTTGGTTGTTCGAGATGAAGAGGACCGTTGGTAGGTGGAGTCGTGGGAGATGGTTGGACCAATGAAGGAGGTATATCATCAACCTTCTCTTTAGAGGGAGAATAATCTTTGGCTCGAGTGGTAAGTGCGATGTCATTCTTCTTTGAATCGCCACTACACATTAATACATAGGACTTAGTAGAAGGGGAAGGTTGGTCATGAATGACCAATTGGGCCTGTTCTTGAGAGGGGAAGGGTTCGGACAAAATAGCCAGAGTGGGTGGTTTCGAGGCCCCTTGAAGGAACTTAGTAACCTCGGCGCATCATGGACAATCCTTCGTGTAGTGATCATCACCACAGATAAGACAAGGGTATCGGGGTTTGCGCTTATCCCTATCGTCAACAGGTGGAGTTTTGGTTTTCTCTGCTTGTGAAGTATTTTTGTCCTCCTTATTCTTACCCTTTCCCTTTCTGGATTTGTTTTTACCAGCTGGGGTAGATTGAACCGCATTTACCTCAGAAGTCTTACCAGTGGGAGGGGTAGGAGACAGAGCATTTTGAACATTAGAAGAAGCGGGTTTGGGGTTGTTGCTCAAGGAAGAATGTGGTTGGGCATGGAAAGTGCCAATCACACCATTGGCTGCATGAGAAGCAGTTGGAGTATTTGAAGTGGCAGAAGTGGAAGGATGAGGTGCATCAGGGAGTAAGTCATACAGAGTACCCATTTGTGAGTAAACGAGGTCAAGGTATTGAGCACGACTTATGGCCTGTTATTCCGTGACAACTCCACCCATGGTGATGTCACGACTGATGTCGTTCATAAATGATTTTGTGAACCATTCTTCCAGCAACTGATTGGGAAGTTCGAGTTTGATGAGACGTCGTCTCCGTCGCCACTCATGAATGTGATCAGATATATGAGTGGCTTTGTTTAGTTTGAAAGAACTCAAAATATCGGTCATGTTTCATAATGGATCGGTAACTGGTAGTGGGTGAGGAAAGCCATAGCTAGGGTGTTGAAGTCGGCTAAGAAACCTCGTGGTAATTCTATATTCCACTTCGTGACAGAACCTATGAGAGTTCTTTGAAAAAGACGTAAATGAATAGAGTCATCCATCAAGGAGTTGGATGAGCAACAGAGGTGAAAAGTCATCACGTGATGGTTTGGGTCCTCTCACGTGATCGAATTTAGGGATGTCATATGGTAAATTGGCTGGTATAGCGGGCCATCGGGGAGAGTGATGGATTGGATCATTTAAAATCCTTGACAGATCTGGGAGGTCCAAAGTGGCCAAGAAGGGTAATTGTCTATTCACATGCGGGTACTGGTGGCTTTGGGGAGGAAGGCCCATCGGAAAACTAGTGGGACCATAAGTAGTCTACATATAATGTGAAGACCCAGGAAGATTCAGTGGTTGTTGTAGAGGAAAGTAGCTCATGGGATTGTATCCTTTAATTGGGACGTGAGTTTGAGCATTCGAGCCCCAAATTGGATTGGATGTACCTGGATATGGTTGGCCTATACTCGGGGGTATAACAGATGTAGCTAGAAGCTATTTCCCCCCAGTCGATTGAGGATTATGTTGTATCATATGGTTCCAATACTGGGTCAAGGATGGAGGTCTGTTTTGTCCATAGGGTGGGGTCGGTGGGGGTTGTCCTCCAATCGGGGGTTGAGTCCCAATTGGGGGTTGTGTTCCAATTGGGATTTGTGTTTTAGTAGGAATTTTCCCTACAAGGGGGGGTTAAGTCAAACCTCCTTAGTGAAATTATCCACCAACAGGAATCTGAGAATTTGGTGTGAATGACGGAATGGTGCCACTAGGATTAGTGCCACCGATAGAGAATGAAAAAGGTCCTCCGAAAGGGGGTTGAGGAAGTGTCAGAATGAAGCTGGGAAGAGAGTGCCCAGAAGAAGAGGGACCACCAGGAGTTCCAGATGGGGTTTGTGTAGGAGTGGGAATAGAAGCATTCAATGCATGGTATCCGGGTGGAAGCGTCGGGGTGACACTAGGAGAGAGTGGTGTGCCAATGGGGGCTTTACTAGCCGCTGTAATCCCGGTGTGAATACTCGTAGTATCTGTGTAATGGACCATTTCTAAAGGGAGGGTCAAGATGTGGTCATCTTGTGGAGCTTCAGTACCAGGAAAATAATAAGTAGTAGTAAAAGGTATTGCGTATGGGTCAGAGGTTTCAGGGAACACAGGTGAGACAGTGATTTCAACGCCTGCTCCTGAACCAAAGAGATCCTGTCTAAAAATGACAGTAGACCAAAAAGGATCTTGGCCCTCAGGTCCTGGAAAAGGTCTAGTCGGTGATCCAGAAGACAAAACAACTAAGTCTCCAGAAGAAGTCACTCGCATAATACATCTCTCAGAATTAGGGTGAAGTCGAATGTCCTCTCGAGAATTGGTGATTCGGAACCGTTCTAGAGAGTCAGTTCTTTCCACTTGTGGAGTGGTGACATCTTGGACTTCACTCTGTGGAGGAGAGCCATCTGGTGAGATTGTAGGCAGGGGTTGAGAACCTTCCAGATTTTTTGGAGGTAAGCCATGCATTCTACATGAACGACGTGGAGGGTCTATTGTGAACGAGTTACAAACTTACAAAGAAAATTCTATGGTCAACTTGGGTAAAAAAACAACATGCACTAGTAAACAGAATCTAGGAAACAATACCAAGCAAACAAGACCTTCTAATTCTGAAGTCACTAGTCGGTGATGAAATCCAACATCGCAACAACGAGACAGGAAGGGGCTGGGCTAGGGTGGAAAAGTTACGTTGACGACCTGCTTAACGAACTTACACCCTGGTGCAAGCTCCCACACATAATTGTGGGTATACCCTCCAAGGAGCCCGAGTGAGTTTAGCCAACGTTGATTCCAGGTACCTTGAAGACTTGCCCCTTCACAGTCACCTTGTGTAAGATCCTAAGAAGAGAGGCCACTAAGGTTACCATCGACAACAATAAAGCCTGGGGAGACAGTCGATAGTCCAGTCCACACGCAAGGAAAGGGTATCTAGCCTGAAATTAGCTCGAGAGGCTTCCACTCATCATTATGGGTATACCTCCAAGTGACCCCCGTAATACGTGCAATCTCTACACTGATATCAATGAAGCAGGGTGAGTAACTCTGTCAATATCAATGCGACCTCGGGTTTGACCCTTGTGTGAGAAGGGCTTCCCAAGAAAAAATGTTGTAAATGGAATTTGACACTCCTTAACAAAATATTCTATTGTTTGTTTTTTGCTTTGGAGAGTGTATCTCTTTGCGTAGCTAACTGTTGGTGTAATAGAGTCCTAGAAAAGAGTTACTAGTTAAATTTTAAAATTGCGCCATATTATTAAGGGTTGTTGTTACTCAAAGGAAACGGAGATGAAACCGGTGTTGTGTGAGACTCTAACCCAACAATGCAAAGATAGGAATGAAAAATATCAACTCTTGTTCGATGAATCTTATTTACAGGAGGGGAAGAGGAGTTTTCTGGATCAATCTTGAACTACGATATACAATCTTCTTTAAAATGCAATCTTCAACGAATCACGTGACAATGACAATTCTCTATTTGTTCTATTTCAACAATTGATTTCCAATATTTTCAAAATGAAAATGCTTTTTTTTTAAAGAAAAATGTTTTTTACTTTTCAAAAAGAACCACCATGGTGGTGAAACTAAGGAAAACCAATAACTAACTAATAAACAATAAACAAAACCCAAACCAATCTTTCAATGGAGACAAAAATAACAAGCAGACAAGACTAGTCTTTTCAATTGCATGAGAACAATGATTTTCCAAATAATGAGCAAGTGAGAAAGACAAAGAATCCCAACTTTCAAACTGATCACCGGCTCCTAACCAAACAAGTACTCTGATTCCAGGATCAAAGATTATATCCTTGGTAAGAAAAGTCAAGAGATGAGAGTTGAGAAAAAGATGGACAAGAAGAGCCTTTGATTTCCGAAGATTGGTCATCCACAAAATCTTAAGTCAAGAAACAATCAACCAATGGTCCAAGAATTTCTTTTCAGACACCTATACAGATTTGGGCATCTGAGCATACCAAAACCTTAAATCTAATTTTTTTTTAAATGGGTTCGCAGACTATCAGTAATGTATAGTGCGAGAATGGAGCATTCTCGCAGGCTGTTTACAAGCAGGGTGCGAGAACATCGCACTGGACTGAAAGGCAGGGTTCGAAATCAAGGGGTTCTCACAGGCCACTGAGGGGTTCAGTGTGAGAAGGCCTGAAACTAGGCAAAATTTTGGAAAAAGACAAAAATTTTGAAGGGACTTCTAGACCCAGGGAGTCTGTCAGAGTTTCCTGAAGACTTGGAGATTGATAGAAATGAAGAAAGGTAAGGCAAGAGTAAATGGACAAGGAAAAACACCAAAAACCACTAAAAAATGGGTTGTTTCCCCAGTGGAGTTGCCAATTTTATTATATGACTAATCAGTAGGTGCGGACACTAACAGATCTCCCTAGATCCACCTGGATCTAAAACAAAACATGACAGGATATGACTCTTTCCGTAAGTTATGACCATTGAATTAGCTAGTAAGGAGGAACAAGTGACATACCTTTGTATCGCTTCCTTAAGTCTTTGTTGCTCCTGCTTCGCTCCGGTGCTCTCGTGAGGTCAAGACCAAGACAACACAAACCAACCAAAGTGAAGATAGAAAAATGTATTCAATCGTCAACTTATGCGTATGATCAAGGAATTACACAATAAAGTAAGAATGACTTTATGGGAAAAGGACATGTCGCTATATCATATTAATTGAAAGTAGAAGATACAACCTGATCGCCTTGATGTCACAAGCTTCCTTTCGATGACTCTTGGTTCCAACACACACACTTTCTTCGTCCTTGCATGAAGAAGATCCAATTCCTCTTGATTGACCTACTAGAGTCTCCAAGCTTCCGTTCAAGCTGGGTTCTTCACACAATTCCTTCACCAATTCTTCAATTAATCTTTCTTAACCTTTTCCATGAGAGTCCTTTCAATATATAGGAGAGGGTGAGATGGTTACATGGATGAGAATGATCCCACCAAATCAGGGAAGCCAGTAAAATGACAACCATACAAAAGCCAACCTATTTTCTAGAAGATTCCCTTCTAGAACCCTCGAGACTTATTCTCTTTTCCAAGTTCAAAAACAAGTTTGCACCCTATGTATAGAGCAACCTATGAGAAGTTCATACCCTAGATGAAGGTGGCCTATGAGAATGGGCCATTCTCACACCCTAGGCCATATGTAGCCTAGGAACTCACTTTGAAAATATGTTTTCTGGAAGGAAATAAATGCCACTTTTCTCAGGAGAAAGTTCTTGTTGGGAACTTGAGTACACCATTGTTAATACATCACCAAGATGACCAAAATCATGTGTACCACAAGCATGAAAATGCAATATAATAAATAAAACAAGGATAATCAAATATCCTTTTTCTAACCAAATAATCATCCCCAAATGGTAGTGTTTATAGGATGAGGTGTAGGCAGCTACAAGAAGTGTCGTTTGTTTTCCAAAATAGGAAAGAGATGAAGAGATTCCAACACACCTGTAGGAACCAACCTACTAGAGATATCAATCTTCAACTTTTTTGTTTAGATTAACTTCTTAATTTTTTATCTATTCACAATCATCATTTCACTTCAATATTCGACATGCTGCAATTACCACTAAACTCTCTTTCATTAACAAACAAATTTTTCACTTCATCCACCTGCACTATATATTCTATTCACTTAGTTTCTCATAGATAACCCATAGCTTCCTTGGGGAAATTCCAAAGTCAAACTCTGTCACAGATTGAATTTCTTAGATATCCCTTCGTCATTTGCACTCCTTGATTTGTCACATCTCTTGTAATATCAGATCCTTTCTCTACTCCTCACACTCACTTGAAATGGATTAGGTAATCGTTATCATAAGCCCCATAGTATAGAATTTTTGTGGTTTGGTGCTAAGTTGATAAAAAATAGGTTGGATCCATACACCAAGCCCATGCACCAAAAATCATGCTTATCAATTTGGCTCGAAATCCCTTGACTCTTCCTTAAATTCGGGCTACAAAAATCCTTCGAAACATGTCTTAGTTTCCTTCCATCGTACGTTATATGTTCATTGATCACAGCACAGACCCTTAATCACTCAATATCCATTGGATGAGTCCAATATTAATTTGTGACTATCGATTTATTCACTAGACACCAGAACACACAACACAATCTCAACACTTAGCAACCATCCAATAAACCTTGGATTAAATTGTGATCGTCGATTGATCTAGTTCCATAAATATCGGGACCACTAGGGTATCAGGTATCGAAATTGGAAATTTACCAGGGATTGGACCCATTGGAGCACCAGGTATTGTTCATACCGAACTACCGACTATTGGGTATCGACTTATTATAACACAACCGATCTTCAAACAATTTTCGAGGTCCGCATATGGAACCTTGTCTGTGGAACCCTTCTCGGATTCAATCACTTTTTTCCACATGTATCAATTCGTCACCAGAACCACCAGGTCACCGACCCACCGAGACTTTAATATTTAACCTTCAACTATTTTCCCCAATCAGGTCGAGTCAATCTCAGTCGTTGATATTGCCTTCATATGAAAACCATGTTGATGTGGCACAAGGGCATGGAATGACACATGGAACTATACGTGGTTTTTTATTTCATCACATCCTTCAGCCCTGTTTGGAACTCTTAGTTGGAACTTTGACTCTCCAAGGAATGTGGCCCAATATCCTTGTGACACATGGGATAATCGTAGTACTACACCTGGCACTGACATGGGTGTTGTCGAGGCATTGTTGTGGCATTGACCACCGGTCCACCGGAAACTAAGTGCTCGATAATTCAACACCATTCTCTCACTCTAGTATGACATACTCGATATATGATATCATAGTATCATGTATCGATATATCGCAATATTATGATTCAATGTGAAACATTTTATTGATATTTCTAAGACCTGATATCTGATATGCCCTAGGTTCTGATCCTTCATTCTTATTCATTGATCTCCTATGATCAATGGTCAAGACTTTGTTGTTATTCTCATCGGTATCCTATGTACCACTAGGGAACCGAGCCAATAATCCCCTAGAAATCTATCCTTAAGATACAACTCTCATTTATTTGATAGTATTATGATCTTTGATATGTTGGGCCACACATATTAAAAGATAACACTTTGCCCAGGGTTCCATAACTCACTCGTTCTTTTTCAAACTATGTAATAACTCATTTTAATTATAAAGCCTTTGAAAATGATTTTCCTTATGAATGTGGGATATATCAACTGTAATTATTTAATTTGATCTAGTTAACCTGGCCTCGGGAACCGAGACCTCCCTTACCAAGATCATAACTACTCCAACGTTCAATGGGGTGGTCTCATCCAACTTCCAATCGCATAAGTCCTCCTCATAACCATGCAACCAAAATTCATTTAGGTTGTCTATTCACACACAATAATCTCACCTTCATTAAAAAAACCCTCTACTTCTCTTCTTCCTCTATCTAGTTTGATTAGCAATAAGAACACTTCATTGATCTTATTTTTTGTCCTTAGCAGTCTCCTTCTATTTTTGACATCAATGAAAACAATATTTCCAACAAAATTTCCCTTCCTCATTGATGGAAACCCTTGGTTAATTCTAATACTCCCTTATCTGCAACTTCTCTTCTTTTCTCTTTACTCTCCCCCTGTTACTTTAATGGAAACTGAATTGTCTCCCCTTTACTCTTTACGTTTTACTTCTCCATATCTGCAACCAACAACCTTTTTTCTTTCTTCATCTCCCCTTGATATTGTGCTTCTCTTGAAGCTCTTTAGTGATTGTTTGACATAGGTAGCACTCCTATTTTCTATCTGATATACTCAAATGTTTCTTTAGAAAGGGGTTTTGTAAAAATATTAGCAATTTGTTCCTTAGTACCGACATATTCTGGCTTGACATTTTGTAATGTAACTTTCTCTCTTAAAAAATGGTATTTTATTTGGATGTGCTTTGTATTTGAATGCATAACAGGATTATTTGAAATTTTTATTGCACTGGTACTATGACACACTATTGATATTGGTTGATTATACTCTACCTTAATGTCCTTCAATGTTTGTTTCATCCAGAGAACTTGTGTACAACATGTTTTTGTTGCAATTTATTATGCTTCTGCTATGGATAGATAAATTGATCATTTATTTCTTCTTAACCAAGATACTATATTGTTTCCCAGAAAGAATTTTCCACCACTACTGCTCTTTCTATGATCCACACTACCTGCCCAATCTACATCTATGTAGGCTGTCAGAGTAAAGTCATTACTTCTTGAATACCACAAGCCAAAGTCGAGTGTGCCTTTCAAATATCTGAATATTCATTTTACTACTTGTAAATGTGCCTCCTTTCGTGAAAACTGAAATGTTGCAACCAATCCTACCACTTGCGTGATGTATGGCCTTAATGTTGTGATATACATAGGCTACCAATTATTGACATGTACAATTTTTTATTTGCTTCTAAAGATTCATTAGCTTTGATTAACTTGCATCATAGAATCATGGGTGTACTGGCAAGTGCAGTCTTCCATTCCAAATTTCTTCAACATTTCCTTGATATAGTTGGTCTAAGAAATTAATATTCCTTTGTTGGATTGAGAAATCTGCAACCCTAGAAATAAGGACAATTCTCCAAGCATGGACATCTTAAATTCATTTTGAATTTCTTCTGGAAACTTTTGTCTCTTTCGATCAAAATTACTTCCAAAAATTATATCATCCACATAAACCACAATGATTAACATATCTTCATTGTCTATTTTGATGTAAAGATTGCTATCTGCAACTCCTCTTTTGAAACCATGTTGTTGCAAGTACTTGTTGAGTCTTGAATACCATGCTTTAGGAGCTTTTTTTAATACATAAAGTGGTTTCTTCAATCCTCAAACATAATGTTCATTTTATGATAATAAGAATCCTCCTGGATGTTCAATGTACGCTTATTCCTCTATATTTCCATTTAGAAATGATGATTTGACATCCATCCAATACACCTTAAAATTCTTGAATCTTTCAAATGTCAAAAATATTCTATTGGATTTTAATCTTACAACAAGAGAAAATATTTCTTCAAATTCAATACCTTTTACTTGAGCATACCCTTTACAGACCAATTTTGCTTTATTTCTTGCTACTTTTCCATCTTCATTTAACCTATTTTTGAATACACACTTTGTACCAATCCCATTTTTCTTTAGGCCTTGGGATAAGTTCCCATGTATGATTTTTCTCAATCTGTTTCAAATCTTCTTCCATACAATTAACCCAATGTTCATCAAAGATAGCCTCTACAAAACATTTAGGCTCTATTTTGGACAATAAGGAGATATTTACCTGTTCAAAAGTGCTTGCCAATTTTCTCCTAGTCTGAGTTTCATCATTTTTGGCACCAAGAATTAAGTTTTTTGGATGGTTCTTCTATACAAAACTTGATGGGGTTTGTGTATCATGGTGTTTTGTTTCATATTCCTCTTCTTCATTTTCTTCTCTTGTTCATTGCACTCCATTTCTTTTGTGGACAGTTTGTTCTTATGATGTATTGCTTCATCTATTTTTGACATTTATACTTTTAACAATCTTTTTGTAGTATTTTGTTGTAACATCTATAGGATTTTCTTCTTGATGAATAACCAAGGAAAATTACTTCATATTCTCTTGATTCAAACTTGCCTATATCCTCATCATCTCTTTTGATATAACACTTTCTTCCAAAAATTATGAAATGTTTGAAAGATGTTGGTCTGCCTTTTCATAATTCATAAGGTTTCTTATGATTGTTAACTCTGATTTTCCATGTATTTAGAATGTAAATTGTAGAGTAAATTGCTTCTCTCCAAAAACATTCTAGTAATCTTTCTTCATTTAACATTGTCCTAGCAATATCATGTACATGTATATTTTTCTTTTCAACCGCTCCATTCTATTGAGGGGTTCTTGTAGCTTAATAATGTATTTTTATTCCATGTGTTTCACAGAATTCTTCAAATTCATTGGATATAAACTCACCTCTATTGTCTGACCTTAAACATTTGACTTTCAAGTTAGTATCATTCTCAACTAAATCATCGAAGGATTTAAACTTTTCAAATGCCTTAGATTTAAGTATGAGAAAGGAAACCTAAGTAATTCTTGTATAATCATCAATAAGTAACATAAAATAATTTTCTCCTTGCAAAATTTTTGTTATTGTTGGTCTAGAGAGATTAGTATGCACAATTTCCAATGGTTTGGATGTCGTATATTCCTTTGTCTTGAAGCTCTCCCTTGATAGTTTTCCATGCTGAAACTTCTTACAAACAATATTTGAGGGTTTTTTTATCTTTGGTATATCCCTTACTGCTTCTTTGGTGTTGAATCTTACCAAGTTGTCAAGGTTCATGTGGCCCATTCTATTATGCCATAACCAACTTTCATCTTTTTTCCCCATGAATCATTTTTCTCCTCTAATTTCATCAAGAATATACACATTGTTTGGGGTTCTATTTGCTCTTGCAACTCGTTTTCTTGAATTAACCTTTCTAATCTTACATTCTTGGGAGTCAAATGTGAGAGTGTGTCATTGATTACACATATGGCTAACATTGAGAAGATTGTTCTTCAAGTCTTCAACACATAGAGCCTTTTCTACTTTATCCCTTCTATTGTCAAGGATAAGAGTGTATTTTCCAACTATATTTGAAGTACCATTGTCCCCAAAGGTAATGCTTCCTTCATTCTTCTTCAAGGTGATAAAAAAAAATTTGTATTCTATCATGTGACTTGATCACCCATTGTCAATGTTTTGATTATCCTTATAGTGAAACTTGTATGAAAAATGATTTTTATTTCTTGTGTCCCCTTTATTCCTGATTTATTTCCATTATTGTTGGAGTTTCTCTTTCTTCTCTTTTCTAAAAACACTTATACAAAAAATTTCTATATGCCTATAATTGTTGCAGTTATAACATATAATGTTATAGTTCAGTAAGGGGGAACATGAGTTGTCATGTCTCCTCGAGAATACATAAGCATCTATGTTGTTGTTCCTCATATAATTTCCTTTTGCATTTATTCTACAACCAATATCTTTATGACCAAAACCATTTAAAGAGTAACAATAGCTAGAAAAAAAAAATCGGTACCTCATTCTATGATTCCATATCGATGGGAAAGTCTTCCTAATTTTGTCTGTATGAGGAATATTTTTCTCACGTGGAACATTTTGTTCTTCCCTCCTATTTTTTTCAACCTTGATAGGAATTTTGAGCACATCGACATAACTCTTGGTCTTTCCTTCACTCAAATGTTCTGAGGAAGTTGAGTCTTCTTTAGAAGTTTTCTTCTTCTCGCTGTAATCGAGACCAGTGTTGTCAAATGGTGATTTTTGAAAGTTTAGGATTTCATCTAGAGCTAGAAATCTCTCTTTTAAATTTCGTGTTGGTATTTGATTTTTCCAACCCCTTTATTAAATAAACTATTTCAGATTCTAGAATGTTGCATGCATATTCCTTTTCTTTTAGCTAAGCTCTCAAAACTTCTTTAATTCTCTTTGCCTCTTCTACTTGATTTTTTAGGTCGATGATAATTTTTTTGATTTCATAAGAGATTTCTTTTATATATGGTATTTATTTTTTGTTCTTATTTAGTTTATCATTTTGTAGACGTTTCGTGTTCCTTATTATTTCTATTTCATTTAGAGAACATATGAGCTCTCCTTCAAGATCCACTTCTACATCAATCTTAGGATTGTCCTCTTCTTTTAAATCTTTGTTTCTATTTTCTAGGACATCAGTCCCTGTTTCTAGGGATATGAAGAGAATCTCCTTTGTTTCACTGTCATTGTCATTAGAAGAGTTTTTTCCTCATTAGTATGCATATTCTTCTTTTGTTTGTAGAATTTTATTCTCTTTTCAATCTTTCTCTTCTTTTAAATTTTGAATATAGAATCTTCTTCTTCATTGATCTTTCTATTTTTCGCATAAGGACATTTAGTAGCAAAGTGTCTTACTTATCCACAATTAAAACATTTAAAGGGAATATTACCTTTGTATTTTCCTGATCCTTTCTTGAACTTTCTAACAAAGTTGGCTTCATCTGCATCTAATTCACTATATGAGTTGTCACTTGTTTTATGTTCTTCTATCTTTGTCTTCTTTGATTTCTTGAAGTCTACTTCTGTCCTTGATGGATTTTCTTGCTTATACTTTTTTATCCTCATTTCATATGCAATGAGGATTCCATGTAACTCACCTATTTTCAAGTCATATAGGTTATGCATTTCTTCATTAATGTAAGATATCTTTAGATCAAATCTTAAGGGAAGTGACCTAAGAAATTTTTGCATAATGATGGTTTCTTTAACCTCTTTACCCAATATTATGATGGTGTTGACAATCTAATCCACGTGCATCAAATAGGCTATAATACTCTCTTCTTATTTCATCGTAAGGCTCTCAAATTTTCCTCTATGTGTTTGCAATTTTTCCTTCTTTACCTTGTCATCCCCTTCATATATATTATATTATGTGTGCCACATCTCTTTTGTTGAAACACAATGCATGAATTTGAAAATTTCTAAGTCTACCAAACCACAAAACATTGCATTCATGGCTTTAGAATTATTGTCATTAAGCCTTTTTATAGTTGCATCTACAGGTGGACTAGTTGGACTTGTGTAACCATTCTTAACTGCACTCCAAATTTCAAACCTAAGAGCCATCAAGTAAGTTCTCATTCTTATGCTCTAGAAGGAATAGTTTGATCCATGAAATAATGGATCTTTGTTTGTAGAGAAACATTTATGTTTATCCATGTGTGTTGCAGCGATCTACCTTATAGTGGTTATATTGTTCCTTAAGGAACTTTCTCTTATACCAATTATGGGAACACTTAATTATACTAAGAGAGGGGGGTGAATCAATATAGGAATGAATTTTATTTTCTTGTTGTTGTATACTTATTAATTCATTACTTTTCAACCATAAGAAATCAATAATAAATATATATAGACATACAATACATAGTACACACATATTCCACAGATTTGCATGCCTTCACATCTGATTATCAAACCACGCATGGATAGATGGACCAGTTTCTCAGCTTGACTAGGGTCTGGCCATCCGATATTTTCTTTTGAGGCTAATTTATTCGATTGGTGGAACAAACAACTTCCTATTATAGAGGATTTCCCTTATGTTGGTATGGATTTTAAGGGAAGTACAGACTTGGCACTACCGCAAGGATCACATTTGGATGCTTCAGGTGAGCCTCTAAAGAATATGACCTCACAATCTTCTATTTTATAAATTTTTGATGTACAAGATTTTTTTTTTGTACAAAGGGATTAACTTATAAACTCATCTTGCAGATTGAGGAACAGTGCGTCCTGATGGTATGTCAATGTATGCTTGACGCAAAGAAACTCTAGAGATAGAGGTCAGTGACAATGTCGGAGATCTTTCGGACATGGAGAGAAAACTGAGGGGTTTAACTATGGGGTCCCCTCAATGCATCTTCGAGATGTCCCTCATCACTTATAGAGGCATGTAGTGGTTCTTTCCGAGGGCATGAGTCACCTACTCCACTGAGTAGCTAGAGCAATTACTTACTATCATGAGCACCATGCACCACATGAAGACTAATAGAGTTTCCTGATAGATGTTTTCCTATATTTTGAGATGATGATGTATAGGATATGTAGCTCATGTTCTTGACCCTTATGTACTTTTTGTACATATGTATGACACACATTTTCTACTTATATATAGATATATATGTGTGGATTTTGTTTCAAATACTTATCTTTCAGTGTAATGTTTTCATTTTCACATTGTCATGTATGATTTATGGTTTTGAACGCCTATCTATGTGAAACATGTCAATCTAACATGTAATTTGCTAATGAATCATTAATAACATTAAATTTTGTCACCATGTGTCTATATTCAATGTAATCAAATGACCTTTTGAGATGACGAACCCTTAAATAAAGACATAACAACGTTGAATCACAGATATAATAAATGTGATTCAATTGACAAACCATGAGTTGAGAGTCAATATTGAAAATTGTATGAGATATACCAAGAGAGGCATCCTCAGTCAAAATTTTGATCATGGCATGATATTTTGTAACATTATTGGTTGTAGGACTGATACAAATCCCTCTTGAACTCAATAACTCGCCAGAATGGTAAATGTTCCAAGCCGTAGAAGCCAAGTTCTGGGTCTATCAGCTAGAACCATTCTCAAATCCAAAATGTATGGGACAAGGTGTCTACATCTGTGCATTCAAGAACATAGAATAATAAGAAGGTATGGGAAAAGAAAATTCTCTCACTCAAAATAAAATACACACACCAAACCAAAACATATGGTACAGTAATGTACAAATCACACATGCAGGATGCCCCTAAGCATAGTAATTTTTCAAATAGACCCCATTCTAGGTCTCCTTTGAGGAGATTCCATCATATTCAACTATCTTGTAAGAACCTTTTTATAGAACATGTTTCATAATGTAAGGCCCATGCCACATAGGTTCTAATTTTCATGCCCCTAGTTTATTGTTCTCTTGGTCATAGACCAGGACTAAGTCTCCTTCTGCAAAGGTGTGAGGTTGAAAAAACTTATCTTATTGAATCTTGATATGTTTCTGGTATGTCTCTTTAATGAGATAAACATCATGATGAGTCTCATCGAGTTTCTCCAAGTATATAACATGTTCTTCCTCAACAAAGGTGTTCGACATAAGTTCTACATCTAACTTCAAAGATGGAATTTCACATTTGATTGGAAACACTGCTTCTAAACCATATACCAAATGGAAAGGTGTGAATCTAGTAGAAGTTTTAACAGAAGTCTGGTAATCCCATAGTGATGAGAAAATTTGTAAATGCCAATTCATTTTGTTCACCCCCACCATGTGTTGGAGAATAGTTTTCAAGACTTTATTGATAGCTTATACTTTTCCATTGGATTGTGGATAATACAAGGATAAGTTTTCATGATGAAAACCCAATTTGGCACTCATCTCAGCCATCATCTAGTTCTGAAAATGACATATATGATAAGTTAAGATAGCTTATGAGACTCCAAATCTAGCGATAATTTGGTTGAATACAAATAGAGAATTAGTTATGCCATCGTTCAAGAATGTAGGCATATCCTCAACCCTTATAGTAAAATAATCAATCACAACGATAATATAATTGTTTCCCTAGGATGAGGTAGGATTACATTACATAAAATCAATGTCTCCTTCTGCAAATGGGTCGACAACAACTACGGGATGAAGCGGAGCAAGGTGGGTATATTCTTTCTTCTAGAATATTTGATAGGATGGGAACTTTTTAACATCTTCAATACAATCTTTAAATATCAATGGACAAAAATACAATGCACGTAGGGTTTTCTAGGTTGTATCCAACCAAGAAAGATGATCACCACACACTCCTAAGTGGCATTCATTCAAGACATGTTCAACTTCTTCATGAGTTAAACACTTTTGAAAAATGGTATCGATACCACGACGATATAGAGCGTCACTAATGATAAGATAATTTTTGGAATGATGTCGAATGCAATGGCACTCTTCATGGGCTACGTCAGGATAAAAGCATTGGTTCTGGATATATAACAAAATGTCTCCATACCAAGGATCAGACGTACTGATGAGGAACAATGATTCATATGGAAGTGAATCAAAGGGCTCATTTTCCGCATCTGTATGGGGAAAGTCACATATCAACTCAGAAAATACCAATGATTTGTTTGACTTCGATTTAGAAAACTCAATATCTAATTTTTGGAGAATAAAATCCACCTAGAGTATTTTCCCCGAGTACTTGATGAGTCAAAATGTGATACATGGGGTTCGAAACAACAATAAATGTGGTCTTGCAGATTAGGATGTAATGGAAAAATATTTGAACAAAGATGACCGCTGGCAAATCCAACTTATCAACATGTGAATATTGGAGTTTGGGCCTGTGAGGATTTTAATAAAATAGTATACCACATGTTTTGTTCCGTCGTCATTCTCTTGAACTAACACCATGGAAATATTGGAAGCGGAGGTGACCGTCTAAAGGATATACTATCTCATATAGTTGGGGTGATGCAACAATTGCATATACGTTAAAGAATGCTTCAGAGTATCGAATTATTATTGAATTTGGTCATCCCAAATAAAAGGGATGTCCTTTTTTAGTAATTACATAAATTATTTCGTGATCTTTGCATAATTGCAGACGAAAAGATGTAGAAATGTTTCCTTTCCCTGCAAACTTTGGAGTTGGTTAATGTTATTGGGAGGAGGTAAAGAAATAGATTTCACTTTTAAGCGGTCCCCTCATTGCATCATTTGAAACTACTAAGCCTAGGAGTCTACATGTTTCAAAATTAAAAATAAATTTGTGATGATTCAAGTGTATGTTGTAGAACCGACACCTAAGAAAAATTTCTCTTAGATGATCAATGTCATCCTCTTGATGATTCGAATGAGAAATCAAGTCATCGAGCTATGGCTCAATGATATGATTGATATCATGGAAAGTGTACAACATAGTCTATTGGAAGGTAGCTATGAAATTTTTAAGGCCGAAGGGTAACTTGCGGTATGCGAAGGTTCCCCATGGGCATATGAAATTTGTTTTATGTTGATCAAAGGGAAGCACATCGATCTGGTTGTAGTCTAAGAATCCATCCATAAATGAGAAGATTACACTTCTGGCGCAATTATCTATGATTTGGTCAATGAAGGGAGTAGGGAAATTGTCCTTGTGACAAGATTTATTTAGGTCCCTATAGTCGACACGAACTCTAATTTCCCCTTTTGTTTCGTGATCAGAAGGATGTTAGAAACCCATTCGATCAGAGGTAGCATATAAATGAAACCATATTTCAACAAATTTTCCACTTTTTCCTTTATAACCGCAATTTTCCTAGGGTGTACTTGGTGAAGTTTTTTTCGTACAGGTTTAGCTCTAGGGTAAAGTTTGATTTGATGTGGAACAATCAAGGGATCGTTGGATCGATCCTTGGAATTTCTTCATAGCTCTAAGAAAAAATGTCACATAATTATTTAAATAAGGTTATGTAAGCCTGAATTTCTTTAGTCGAATAATTCACGCCTAAGTATATGGTTTCCACAACACCATCCTTTACTAATATGTTGATGGAAATGGTTTGTGTAACATTCCCTAAATTTCCTTCAGAAATTTTATCTTGAGTAAGTATCGGAGATTGAAGGTTACCGAAAATATCATATGGAAATATGGATTTAATCTCTTCCTCCATCACATCCAAACTTGGGAGAAAATACTACCGATGGTGGTGATTGTCCCAAGGTAAATCTTCTATGCTAAGCATTTCCATTATGGATTCGTCCGATGGAAAACTATGTAGGAAATAGTCAAAACAAGATGATAAAGAGTTTAACTAGGATGGAAAAGGATATGAATATGACACCCCCATATGTTGGTCGCCAGAAAATTGAGAGGAAGATTGAATAACTTTATATGCTTCCTAGACTAGACTAAGTGGCATAACATCGTCGAGCATATCAAGTTCTAGTGGACTAGGCACGACCCAAGGATCAGATGATTCAAGGGATTGATGTACCATGGTTGAAATCATATTAATCATTGCATTTTCTTGCAAAGTTTCAAGAGAAGATATGGGAAAATATCCCATGAGTGAGGAATCATTGAGGAGATCTAATCCCACACTCTCATAGCTAAGCTTTAAATCTACCAAAAATGGCAAATTGTTGGTAGTTTGGCTATGAATATCTGGCATATAGTAATCCAGCTTGTCAATAGTGACAATCTTCCCTTGATGTGGAAAGTTCACAAGATGAAAACCCGAAGATGAAATGGTTCATTGCATAAAACTATCTTCGAACAAGTATTAAATTATAGTCTAGATGAGCACCAACCACTTCTACATCGACATAAATGGTTTTTCCCCCTAGTTCAATGGCTAAAGATTGTAACAGTCCAAAAGGATTGAAGATGCATCCATCAAAGGATTTTAATGTAGTAGGATATTTATTTAGGCTAGGAGAACCAATGGCTCTCCAACATGATAGAGAAATAACGCATGTCGAAGATCCTTCATCCAATATAGTACAATGGATGCTTTGATTAAAAAAAAAAATTGAATTTGAAATGCAAGTTGATGAGAGAGCCTCATTTTATAATCTTCCAGTTTAAACGTAATAATATTGGATGACTAAGAGTTGAAAACTCCAATGGAATCCAATAGGGTTCTACACTGACTAGGACAGTTCTATAGAACCTCAAGCGTCAACATTGCACAAGTTTCTTGTGTCAAATCTTAAAATTCGACCTCGTATTGTACTCTTGGGTGGACGTAATATTGAGTCAAAAGTTGGTTTGTCGATTTGGAGAGGTCTAGACAGAGGGGTAGTAGAAGTGGAAGGCACGTTGTTCATATTTCCATTAGATAAACTTTTGTTACTCATTTTCCCTAGAGGTGTATCATAGGTATTTTGTATAGTTTTCAAATAGATAGTCTTGCTACACATAAAAGCAAGTGAACTTGAGGAAGCATCCCCACTAGGAGGATGACTTGTGGTGCCCCCTTGCAGAGGTGTAGGATTTTGCACAACCATTGTTTGTTACTATGGTGGAAAAGGATTAGTAAAAACAACGGGTTGGAAATTCCCTTTTAAAATTTTTGTCACTTCATCTTGGTAAGGACAATACCTAGTGTAATGATCTTCTCCACACATTACACATGGAAATTTCATCTTCCTTTGTGGTCTTTTATCGGCGATAGGTTTTTGTGTCTTCAAACTCTCTATTTGATTATAATTTTTCTTAGATTTAGTTTTATTCTTATTCTTTCCTCTAGGTTGCGAAGATGAAGCATATTGGACTGCATTCACCTAAGAGGTTTGAAAAGGAGAGGAAGGAGGGTTAGGTTGAATGGAAGTCTTCATTGTAGCTGGAGTAGAATTTGAATGGGTTTTTTTCCTAGTTGATTGTGTGGTAGAATAAATTTTTAAAGAATCGATGATGCCATCAGAATGAGAATCACATGATGTCTTTGATTGATCACTTGACCTATGGGGATCATTTAGGATTAAGTCATACAAGGTATTGGATTGGGAATAAACCAAATCCAGATATTGAGCAAGACTAATAGCATGCTCTTCAGTGAAAACACCTCCCATTGCAACATCTCTGGAAATGGGTGGTCAAAGGGAATTTGTGAACCATTCTACCAATAATTGGTTGGGAATAGCTATTACACATTATTTTCATCATCCCTATGACCGTTAATGATGTAAACCTATATGTTGCCTTCAGAGGGGTCAGTAGCCTGAGTTCTTGAAGAAAGAAGAGAGAAGAACTTTTCCTGAGAAAAGAAGTTACATTCTCCTTTGTAAAAACCCTATTAAAGAGGATGTTCACAGGTTGCTATATAGGTAGGGTGCGAGAATGCCTTATTCTCGCAAGATGCACCATAGCTGGGTTGCGAGAGGTTTGCAAGTTTCTCTATAAGAAGGGTGCGAGAATGCTCATACGTGGGAAAAACGAGCATTTTCTCAATGCTTCTAGAAGGAGAAACTTCCATGGTGAGGTGGCATATGAATGGTTTGGATCTTACTCTCTTTCATGATTTAGTGGCATCATCCTAACCTCTTCACCTTATCATCTTCATCTTATAAAAGGAGAGGAGCTCTCATGGAGAAAGTTAGTTGTTTTTGTCTTGGGATTGTTAGCTTGGTTAGAGTGGCTTTGAGATTTGCTTTGTCAAGATAGATTGTGAGTAATTATCAGATCCATGGTCTCAGAATCCTTGGAGAAAGAAGTGTGGGGGGAACGAAGGACAGTTGGAAGGGACCTTATGAAATCAAGGCCATGGTTGTAATCTCTCTTTCACATTTAATATGATACAATAATATGATTCTTTCCTATAAATCTTGTTGTGTTTTATTGTATGATTCCTTGATCACATACATAGGTTTATATTGTGTTTATGCTATTACTATCACTTTGGTTGGTTTTGGTCTTTTGCAGGATCATCATTGTATGAGTGTTGGAACGGAGCTAAGATGGCGATAGCGAGAGGAAGCGGCGTTTAAATGGTATGGCGCCTATCACTCTTTAGTTAGTAAATTCAATATCTAAAACTTAAGGAAAGCGTCATGTTCAAGTGTGTTTTGTTCTAGATATAGGTGGATCTAGTGAGATCAGTTAGTGTCCACACCTACCGATTTATCCGATAAAAAAATTGGCAACCATACTGGGCAACGGATTGTTTCCTAGTTAGTCTAGTTTCCCTTGCTTTGATTGCTTGATTTATGGTCTCTGAGTCTATGGGAGATCCATCCAGACTCTCTGGATCTGAAAGTTCACTCAAAATTTTTGTCCTTTTTCCAAATTTTTCTTGATTACAAACCTTCTCGCACTGTACCTCTTTGTGGCCTACGATAATAATTGATGTTCACACCCTACTATTCAGTTTAGTGCGACCTTGTCACACCCTGCCTGTATCTAGACTACGAGAATCCCTAATTCTCGCATTG
The DNA here is from genome assembly GCA_009831015.1 of Picea engelmannii. Taxonomy (NCBI): domain Eukaryota; kingdom Viridiplantae; phylum Streptophyta; class Pinopsida; order Pinales; family Pinaceae; genus Picea; species Picea engelmannii. Next base: position 557,468 of record ML778254.1, read on the forward strand.
TACCCCACTAACAGGCTGCGAACTCATTTGTAAAAGTTTTGGATTAGGTCTTCCTGTCTTTTTTATGCCCAGTTTTTCTTTGATCAGCTGGATTGAACTTTTGGAGCCTATATTGATCTGTTTATAGTCTGCTTGACATTCTTGAGTTTTTTTAGCCATCTTTGCTTTGTTTGGTTTTGAAGGATTAATCTTTTGCTATGAGTGTCTTTTAATTACAAAGCGTGTGTTTTCTTTAGAATTCTTTAGGGAAATATTATATTTCTTCTGAATAGTTCTCTTTAAAAGAAAAATTTTAGTTTGGATTTCTTTGTTGTAACAAAGTTTGTTATTTCTTTTAGTGAATTTTTTGAAACAAAAAGATTTAATTTCTTGTTTTATATTAGATTGGGGTCATCCTTGCATTTGAAGTAGCGAAATTGCATGATTCTTGGCATTTTTTGGTCTTAAATTCTGAAAAATTTTCCCCCTCATGGCTGGGGGGGCCCCATGAATCGTGCATTGGTGTATAGTACCTTTTTCTCATTTCTTGAGAATCTTGATATTGATGAGTTTAATAAATTTTGGGACATCGTGCATATGGGAATGATAAATGTTTTCTCCTTCTTGTAGCATAGATTTCATCGAAATAAAAAGATTGCATCCTCATCTCTTTGCATAACTTTCGAGTCAGTCACAACACCATATTGTCCATGCCATCTTCCTTTTGAGTAACAACGGCCTTAAAAATAAAGCACTTATAAAAGTTGATTAGACATTTTTTATACTTTCTAGTAGCAAACCTACATTAGATAAGTTGTAGGGCTTTGGAATAGGTGTGAAAGATAACTTTCCAAAGCTTCGAACTTACATAGAATCTTGAGATAGGGAGAAACAAATCCACTTATCACATTTTGTCCTGGGAAGCCCTTCTCACACAAGGGTCAATCACGAGGTCGCATTAAGACTAGCAGAGTTACTCACCCTTCTTTGTTAGTCTTGGTGTAGAGATTGCGCGTATTATGGGGGTCACTTGAAGGTATACCCACAATTATGAGTGGAAGCCTTTTGATTTGATTTCGGGATAGATACCCTACCCTTGCGCATGGATCAGATTGTCAATTGTTTCCCCAGGCATCACCGTATTAATTGGTAACCTTAGTGGTTTATCTCTCTAGTTTCTTTACACGAGGTGATTGTGGAGGGGCAAGTTTTCACGGTACCTGGAATCGACGTTGGCCAAACTCACTTGGGCTCCTTGAGGGGTATACCCATGATTATGTGTTGGAGCTTGCACCAGGGTGTAAGTCTGTTAAGCAGGTCATCAACATAACTTTTCCACCCGCTCTATCTCAGCCCCTTCTTACATTGTTCCCGCGACATTGGATTTCATCACCAACTAGTGTGTTCATTGTGAGAAGGTTTTGTTTGCTTGATTTCTTACTAGATTTTTAGCGTGTGTTGTTTGTTTTCCTTAGAGGACTCTAGATTGGATATTTATTTAATGGTGTTAGTTCCTGGAATGACCAATGAAGGAACCCCTGCTCTAGGGGAAGCTTTTATTTTTCCTTCTTATGGAAACATTGGTCCTCCTCATATTGCTACTTTGAGCCTTCTAGGTCTCACAATTGGATTACCGATATGGTTGTTTTCCACTCAGGTAATCCTGAATGTAGTTAGTTCTTCAGTCACAAGCACTTCCCCCCATTAGCATTAATCTCATGTTGATCCTTCACCTTCTTCACTAGTAAGGTCTTCTTCGTCATCTTTACTTGCAAGGCCACCTTCCGTTTCATCTTCTTCATCGAGTGAAAGTTTTGAAGTTAGTAACCCGGTGAATAAGAAGAATAAGAAAAGGAAGATTAAGAAGAAGAAAGATAAACAAGGGTCAAATCTTCCAACCACTGTCAAACATGTTGGAAAACAACTAGTTACTGTTAGTCGTGTTGGGAGTGTTGATGATGTCAAGATCACCCAAACAACCCGTAAGGCCAAGTACCCTTGCAGGCTTTGTAAGGGTAGCCATCTTCTTAAGGATTACCCTGGTCTATCCAAGGTCATAGAAGCATGGTCTACACACCCTTGCCAACCCATGTCGTTAGCCTCTGAACAACATGCTCATGACCCCCCGTCAACTAGTCATGATACGGTTGGGAAGAAGAAAAGTAGAGTCAAGTTCCCGTGTATGTTATGAAAAGGGAGTCATCTCACTCATGTTTGTTCTCATATGGACGAAGCCTCAAAATTACTGGAAGACATGATTTTTTCATAGCCTCAACTTCCAGCTGCTTACCGTAAGCTTTCTCTGAACCCCCCTATAGTTGATGGAATGATCACTTTGGTCCCTTCAGCGGTCAATCCAGTTGATCATGTCATCAATCTAGTCACATCCTTAGTTGATCCTGTTGACAAAGTGGATTATTCGATACCATCCTTGGTCAATCTCTCTCTCCCCTCAGAGAGTGAAACTAAAGCGGTTGGTCTGATCCCATCCTTGGTCAATCCCACTCTCTTGTTAGAGAGTGTCACCCAAGTGGTCGATCCATTTCCACCTATCGACCCCATTCTCCCCTTGGAAAATGCAACCCAAGTAGTCGATCCATTTCCACCTATCGACCCCATTCTCCCCTTGGAGAATGAAACCCAAGTGGTCGATTTGATCTCTCAATAGATTGATCCTACTCTCCCGCTAGAGAGTAAACCTGATACTGCCCATGTTTTTCTTGTTGATACAAAATCTACCATGCCAGGGGCTATTCCTCCTTCTCCCGTGGAACCCCCTCCAAGTTATGAGGCCATCCATTTTGATTGGGGTGTGCTAACTAGACCTCATCTTCCCTCTCACATTCCTCTCCATATTACAGTACAGGTTTGTGGTTGAGACGTTCCTCAGACACTGATAGATGAAGGTGCATCCATTAGTATTTTGTCCTCTTTTTCTTGGAAATATTTGGGTTGTCCTCCACTTGCATCAGTTACGCAGAATCTGTTAGCTTTTAACAAAAGAACTAGTCAACCTTTAGGGACCCTTCCTCAGTTTCCTGTAACTTTGGGAAGGAAAACTATCTTTATTGACGTCATGGTAGTCCAGGACCCCTTGGATTTCGCTTTACTCCTTGGGAGAGATTATGTCTATGCCATGAAATCTATTGTGTCTACTCTTTTTCGTGTGATATCTTTCCCTCACGATGGACGAGTTGTGACTGTTGATCTACTTTCATTCATTGACCCCGACTGGATTGCCTCACTAAATGGTTCTTATATGCAGATGGTATTTCCCCCGCCATAGGTCAATTATGTGGCATTGTCACCCATGGCTTCAACTTCTTATGACTTAGATCTAGTAGTTGACATGGTGATATCTTCGATAGGGTTGTTAGAGCCTGATCTTTTTACTCCTATCACGACCCTTGACATGGTGTCCTTACAAAGTGTGTTTCTTCCTTCCAGTGAAGACCTCTTGGATTCCATGACCGATTTTTGTCCCTTGACATAGTGTCATTCTGGAGCATTGACCTCTTGGAATCCATGATCAAGAAGAGAGACTTCGAGGATAGTTTTTGCATCTCTAAGGCAACCTTGTTAAAAAATGAAACAGAGGTCTATGAGCATAGTTTTCTAATTTCAAGCTCATTAAAAAATGAAACCACTTACGAGGATAGTTTTTTCGTCTCTGTGGCAACCTTGTTAAAAAATGAAACAGAGGTTACAAGCATAGTTCTTGTTTCTGTGTCAATCTCGTTAAAAAATGAAATAGTTTTCCCCCTCTATGTTTGAGTCAAGTCCTTCGTCTAGTATTTGAAGCTTCATTTCATTCATCTTTGCAGTTGGATGAAACAAAGCTTGGGGGACATTGCTTATAGCCTCTGGACTTCATGCTGAAGTTAGGGCCACTAGCTTCTTAAGCTGGGGGCTAAGTACCAACCATGCGTTGGGAAGTCGCAAGCATAGTTTTCTATGGTTCAAGCTTGTGTAAAAATGAAACCAGCTACCTCAAGCATAGTTTCCTCTGGTTCAAGATTGTGTAAAAATGAAACCAGGTCCAAGCATAGTTTAGTTTAGTTTTTAAGCTTGTGTAAAAATTAAAATCTATCCCAAGCATAGTTTTGTTTTGTTTTAAATCTTGCGTAAAAATGAAAACAATCCTGAGCTTAGTCTTTTTTCTTTCTCATGCTCGTAAATACATGAGAATAAGTTATCGATATTAGTCTTTGTTCTTTCTTGTGCTTGTAAATAAGTGAAAATGTAATGGAGTATACTTTTATCACTTTTTTTGGACTCGTAAAGGTTATACGAAAAAGGAACCCCCTGGAGTTCCCTTTAAGCTCTTTTTAGACTCTCTAAACATGAAAATATTACCGAGAGATCTTGTTCTTTTCACGCTCATTAAAGTATTTGAAGAAAATGTCTTTTGAGCGATAGTTTATCTCTTTTTCAGTCTCATCAGACTACTTTACGAAAAAGGAACTGAGAGAGTTTTCATTAAGTGTTTTTCAAACTCTCTAAACATGAAAAACCCTCGAGTTTTCTATCTTTGGACTCGTTAAACAAACATCGAAAGGCCCTTACGGGACTGGACCACTCATTCATAGAGTTCGTTAAACATACTCTGAGGGACTCGTCTGAAGGATGAGCTTACATTACAATCATATGTTATCCTCCTCAAGATTGCATAAAAATAAAGAGGTACTTCCTAGAAATGGTGGGGGGGAAATTGGGAAAGAAATGTATGTAAACCTGTATTCTGTGGAAGAGTCACTTTTGAACATGACACCCTTTCACTCACTTTGTGTCTAGGTTGGAAAACCCATTTGTCTCTTGATCATACTCCTTTATAAGATTACAAATTGGTATGTGATCCCTACTGTTGAGTCAATGTTTCCAAGACAATTGTTGTGTCGTCAATATGTTCAAAAAGATGTCCAACCCGAAAAGCCTTCTATTGTGTCGGCCATTTCCACAGTCCTTAAAGCCTTCTATTGCATCGGCCGTCCCTGAGTCAATCCTAAATCACCTATTACTATGATCTACATCAAATCTTGTTACTTGTTTCATGTCATTGATGTGGGATACATTAAGGCCCTCATGTGATGAGTCTTTTCCTGTCGAATTCAACTCATTATATAGGAATGAGACTTAGAAACTAATTGGTACCTTGGAACTTGCATGCTTCAATGGAAGGTTTCCTCGCCTTCGACAATGGGTTTTCATTATTGACCCCTAATCGAGAGATTTCACTGAGTGTTCGACTTCAGCGCATTTATTCACATTCTTTGGATTGTTCTAGTGTACCTTGGGATTCATTGACATTAATGGCGATCTCCATCACACTTGTTAACGGTATACACTAATGAATGTAATCAAGTGGTTTCTACCATGTTCAACTTTGACACATGTATTCACATGGTTAGATTTGTACTATAGAGTGATGGAGATGAAGACCCTAGATCTTTTCTAATAGATTCAGGTTGCATTGGAGTATTTTCAGTTTGTACTGTTGCATAGATCCATATTGTATGTCTCATGGCTATGTTCAAATTTAAGTCTTTAACACATAGATCCACAGTGTATTTTTGGTGGCTATGTTCAGATTTGAGTCATATCGACATGGAACCACATTGTATGTTTGGTGGCCATGACCTGTCTTACTTGAAATGGATCTTCACATGTCGGCATTTATGCTTTGAGTCATTTTTATTCTGAGTCTGGGAATGCCTACCTCAGTGATGATATATTATTGTACTGTATTTCCTTGTTTGTTGGCAGGTTTCTGACCGACTGTTCCTTGTTCTCTACACACACTCGACAAAGTATTTCAGCTATCACTCTGTTCTAACTTCATACTTTGGGGGGCTCTCTGTCACAAATTATTTTCATCATCCCTATGATTGTTAATGATGTAAACCTATCTTTTTCCTTCAGAGGGGTCAGTGGCTTCAGTTCCTGAAGAAAGAAGAGAGAAGAACTTTTCCTGAGAAAAGAAGTTGCATTCTCCTTTGTAAAAACCCTATTAAAGAGGATGTCAGTAGGTTGCTATATAAGCAGTGATCAGGATTTATGTAGGAACACAATGAAATACAGAAATGCATATAAACATAGAGATGTAGAAGAAATAAGACTTCATTTCATTAAAAACAAATGACTGAAATATGCTTACAGACAGAATGGAAATAAACTAGCTAGGGCACTGGTAGATTATCCCTGAGAAGAGATGTGGAGGCTACTGGCCTCTGAACTGTGTTACAATGAGGCTAGAAGGCCTATTATTATTGAGAAACAATGGAAAACCCTAAACATCCAAAGACCTAACCCTAAGAGATGAAACGCCAAGACTATGGGCCCTGTTTGGGTAAGTTGGTACATCAACTTCCCGGGGACGTAACTTTGGCATATGATCTTCGTTTGACGCGTTCCATACCTTGTTAGAAATATCTATCCGAGGACTACAAATTTTGGGTGAGCAACATCGATCTACGATCCATATTGCTCCCTATTTTCCCAAAAAACATCGTTTAAGGCCTCAAAATGGCTCTGGAAGTTCAGGACCCGAAAAACTGCTAAAAATAGTAAACTATGCGGACACTGAAAAACTCAAAGAAGAAATGGTGGGGTTCCAAGTGGAATAGGTGGGTGGCCACCAATATCCACCTGGATCATTCCTCTCCCCTTAGGAAGCAATGGTCCCCATTGCGTTGAGTTCCTCCATGAGATGAATAAACTTCTGCTGAAATTGGTCCCTGGTGAACCACTTGCCTTGGGTAAGGAGTTGGCCTGCTTTGACAACTCAATATAGAAGTATCCTTTGTTTTTGGGTGTGCTTGATCTGTGTATCCATGATATGATTAGTTATGGCTTGTTCCATGCAGTCTCGATTTAACTCTGTTGGTGTGAGTTGTTCTGCCATGTCGGATGTGTCTAGTAGAGGTGTAAAGTAGGGACAAAGGCGGTCCACATTGAACACTGGGTGTAGACCAAGGAATGGTGGAATGATGAGTTCAAAGGAATTTTCCCCTACAGCCTTGGTGAGGGTGTACGACCCATATTGGAGTGGATGAAGCTTGCAGTGGGGTCCAGCGAGGCGCTTCTTTTGCAAATGCAGCCACACTTTTTCGCCCACTTGGAAGTTGTGTGGCACCCGATGTTGATCATGTCACTACTTGTAATTAGCATTGGCTCTGTCCAAGATGTCATGAACCTATTGGCGGATGTGTTGAATGTGATCAATGAAGATGTTTGCCTTATCAGCCTCAGACTGGACATGAGTTGAATCTTCCTGAGTAGCCACAAATGGCATGGCTATGTCAATGGGACATAGTGGATGGAATCCCAAGCCCACTTGAAAGGGGTTGTGGCTGGTTGAGCTATGGAGAGCCCGGTTGTAGTTGTGTTGTACATAGGGGAGGATCTCATCCCATGTGCATGGATGCTTTGAATTTTACATGTGCAGAATGTGTACGGTCATCCGGTTGATGACCTCTGTCTGGCCATCAGTTTGTGGATAGAAAGTTGTGGACTTGGTGAGCTTGGTGTCCATCATCGACCAGAGGCTCAACCAAAATTTACTGAGGAACCTACTGTCCTGATCTAAGATGATAGACTATGGGATCCAAAAGTGTACCCACACTCGTTTAAAGAAGAGTTTAGCAGTGGCTTCTGCTGTGATATTATTCTTGTAGGCCATCATAATGAACAACTTCAAGAATTAGTCGACGACCACAAAAACACAGTCATTTCCATGTTTAGTAGAAGGAAGGCCCGACATGTAATCCATAGAGATGTATTCCCAAGGTCGAATGGGGGTAGGAAGCGGAGTATAGAGGCCTTGCTTTTTGATGGTCGGTTTGGCAATGGCGTAAGCAGTGCAGGACTTGATGTACTTCCCGACATCTTGTCGAAGGTTCGGCCAATAGAAATAGTTTTGCAGTACTGGCATGGTTTTATCGACCCCGAAATGCCCAGCGACCCGACTGTAGTGAGCCTCCCAAATCATCTTGGCATGCTCGCTTGAAGGAACACAAAGGTGTCCCAAGTGACAAAGTAGTGCATCCTGGAGGTGAAAATCGGGAATTTTCTTACCCTCCAAGAGTGTATTGTATGTGTGGCCGAATTCTGGATCACTTGTGTAGAGAAGAGACCAATTGTAATTCTCGTGCCCACAAGAGTTGAGCACAGTGGTTAGCGCCACGATGGGTGGTCGACTGAGGCAGTCTACAAAATTATTGGTGTTTCCTTTTTTGTACTTAAGGTTCAAATGAAACTGTTACAGGTATGTGGACCACTTCTTATGAACTGCAGGGGTCGGTGGTTTGTGTGGATGATCGTTTCCTTTCCCAAAATGTAATGCTTCCATTACCAACAAGCCTGCACAATGGAATACATTTCTTTGTCATAAGTGGGATACTTTCAGGCTGTGTCGAAAGTGTCTCACTGTGATATGCCATTGGATGCCCATGTTGAGTAAGGACTGCCCCAATAGTATAGTCAAAGGCATATGTCTCAATCTCAAATGGTTGTTGCAAGTCTGGTAATGTGAGCACTGGTGCAGAGCAGAGGCGATGCTTAAACTCCCCGAACACCTTCTGTTGAGATTCAGACCAAAAGAATTTTGCTTTAGCTCCTCCCTTGGTGACTTGACTCAAGGGCCAAGTGATATGAGAGAATCCCAATACAAACTTGTGGTAGAAATTAGCAAGACCTAAAAAGTTGCGGAGCTCTGTTAGGGTGGTTGGGGCTGGCCAATCCCGAATAACTTGGATATTTTCTAGATCCACATGCACCCCCTGCTCATTAATAATGTATCCTAGACACTGAACCTGGTTATGCCAAAAGTGCATTTCTCCAAATTGGCACACAACTTGTGTTGCTGTAGTGTTTGGAGGACTTGTCGGATGTGGTGGAGGTGCTCTTCCCAAGTCTAGCTGAAGATCAAAATGTCATCCAAGTACACCACTACAAATGAGTTAGTGAATGGCCGCAGGATGTCATCCGTTAGCCTCATGAAGGTTGCAGGGGCATTCTTCAACCCGAAAGGCATGACCAACCATTCGAAAAGGCCCTCCTTGGATTTGAATGCAGTCTTCCACACATCAGAGGGTTTGATTGGTACCTGGTGATACCCAGACTTAAAGTCAATCTTGCTGAAATATTTTTCCCCCTTGAGTTGGTCCAGAAGGTCATCAATCTGTGGGATCGGGTACCTATTCTGGACAGTGATCTTGTTCAGTGCTCGATAGTCAATGCAGAGTCTCCAAGCCCCATCCTTCTTTTGCACCAAAATTATTGGGCTCCCACAAGGCGATGAACTCAGCCAGATGTGACCTTTCTGCAACAACTCCTGAAACTGCCTCTTGATTTCATCATTCTTCAGGACAGAGCACTGGTAGATGGGTGCATTGGGCAGTGGTGCACCTGGGGTCAGATCGATGGGGTGCTTGACTTGGTAGTGTAGAGGCACCCCTGCGGGGGAGGTGAAGATGTCCTCGTACTCCTCCACAACCTTATCCATCTATTGTTTTCATGTAGTGGGGCCCTGTTTGGAGGTCATGGCCACAGTCTTCCTCTTTCCCTGAGGGCAGATCATCAGGAAAACAAATTTATTGGTTTTGGAAATGAGCTTACTGCATTATTTTGCAGTAACCAAAGAGATGGTGGTAGGTGATGCTATCTTCGGTATCCTGTACAGCTTATTTCCCAAAGTGATAATAACAGCATGAGGCCTAGACTCATACATAGCATGTCACTTCCACAAGTAAAGTTGGCCTAATAATACATCAGAAACATCAAGAGGAGCAATGTCACATAATACCTCATCCGTGAAGGGCTTGATGTTGTAGGGAAGGCGACATTGTTGACTGACGCGGAGGTCTTGTCCTTGGTGCAACCACCCGATGGTGTATGGTTGTGGGTGTGCTGTGGTTGGAAAGCCCAGCCGCTTCACGACCTCTACTGAGATGAGGTTCTTCTGGCTCCCGCTGTCGATAATGAACTGCAATGGGGAACCCTTTACCCACATCTTGTAATGAAAGAGACGCTCCGCCTCCTCTGGATCTTCTGGTTCCTCCTTATGGATCTTTGTGGTGTCAATAGTGGTGTTGGGCTCCGCATCGATAATATGCTTCCCCCTATCATTCCCCTTGTCAGGTTTTGATTCAGATTCGAAGCAGGCATCCAATTCAGAAGCCTTCAACTCGGCTACTAGTGACTGCTTGGTTGGACACTCACTTGTGTTGTGAGTGGAGCTCTTATTGAACTCACACCACTTCCCTGTGTCCTTTTTTGTCTTCGTGGTGTTGTTATTTGCTTGTGGCTTTGGCGGGTTGTCCTTGGATTCCCTGCCTTGGCTTGGCCCTTTGTTCTGTGGTTTGGGGGTACCTTTCCCTTGCTTCTAATTTGCAGACCCAAAGTCTCACTTCTTCTGTTTGAACTTCTGCTCAATCTCGACAGCATATCGGTATGCCACACCAAGCGAGGAGATGTCAAGGAACTCCATTTCCTCCTGAATGTATCTATACAGACAACTGCGGTACTTTAACACCAAATGTTTCTCTGAATCTTGGATACCCAACTTTGCGCGTAGGGTATGAAACAGATTCGTCATCTCATGCACATCTTGGTCCCTTTGCTGCCGTAGCATAGTCCATTGTATGTATTTGTCCTCATAGCTCCCCATGGGATAATATTGTTCCTTGATGGTGTCTTGGAAAGAATTCCAAGTGGGTGCGGCTGAGAACAGAGAGGGTTCTCCCTCTCCCTCTTGCTCCGAGTAGGTTTCCCACAAGTCCTTGACATGGGGGGGCGACTTTGAGGAGTGCGAAAATAATCTTTTCTCAGTCGGAAAAGTCATGAACCAAGAAATATCCTTCTAACAGATTCAACCATATATCTACAACATCTGCATCTATTTGGCCCTCAAATGTGGGAATGTCAAAGTTTACTTGTACCTTAAAAGGAGTGTCGCCTCCAGAGTGGCTGTTGGATGTTGATGCGCCGCCAGTGGGAATCCGTTGAAGAATCTGGGCAAAGTTGTCCATCATCACGTTCCTTTGTTTCTCAAGGGCCTCCTCGAGAAAAATTTTGATAGGATATCCTACTCCCTCATCTTTATTTTCTTCCCCCATGGACAGGCGGCGGGGTTTGCGAGGCTGATCTTGCAAAGGTTCAACCAGATCGAGCCCCAACTCCTTATACCCTGACCTTGTTGGGGACATGCAAAGAATGATAGAGAATGAGAAGACCGCTCTGATACCACTGATATGGATTTATGTAGGAACACAATGAAATAAAAAAATACACATAAACACAAAGATGCAGCGGAAATAAGACTTCATTTCATTAATAACAAATGCCTGAAATATGCTTACAGACATAATGGAAATAAACTAGCTAGGGCACTGGTAGCTTATCTCTGAGAAGAGATGTGGCAGTTACTAGCCTCTGAACTGTGTTACAATGAGGCTCAAAGGCCTATTATTATTTAGAAACAATGGAAAACCCTAAACATCCAAAGACCTAACCCTAGGAGATGAAACGCCAAGACTATGGGCCCCGTTTGGGTAAGTTGGTACATCAACTTCCCGGGGACGTAACTTTCGCATATGATCTTCGTTTGACGCGTTCCATACCTAGTTAGAAATATCTATCCGAGGACTACAAATTTTGGGTGAGAAAAATGATATATGATCCATGTTGCTCCCCATTTTCCCAAAAAAATGTCGTTTAAGGCCTCAAAACGACTCCAGAAGTTCAGGACCCGAAAAACTGCTAAAAATAGTAAACTGTGCGGAAACTGAAAAACTCAAAGAGGCAATGGTGGGGGTCCAAGTGGAATAGGTGGGTAGCCACCAATATCCACCTGGATCAGGCAGAGTGTGAGAATGACTGATTCTCATAGGCTTCACCATAGCTAGGTTGCGAGAGGTTCGCAGGTTTCTCTATAAGCAGGGTGCGAGAATGTTCATACGTGGGAAAAACGAGCATTTTCTTGATGCTTCTAGAAGGAGAAACTTCCATGGTGAGGTGGCATCCGAATGGTTTCGATATTACTCACTTTCATGATTTACTAGGATCATCCTAACCTCCTCACCTTATCCTCTTCAACTTATAAAAGGAGAGGAGCTCTCATGGAGAAAGTTAGTTGTTTTTGGCTTGGGATTGTTAGCTTGGTTAGAGTGGCTTTGAGATTTGCTTTGCCAAGATAGATTATGAGTAATTATCAAATCCATGGTCTCAAAATCCTTGGAGAAATAAGTGTGTGTGGAATGAAGGACAGTTGGAAGGGACCTTATGAAATCAAGGCCATGGTTGTAATCTCTCTTTCACATTTAATATGATACAGTAATATGATTCTTTCCTATAAATCTTGTTGTGTTTTATTGTATGATTCCTTGATCACATACATAGGTTTATATTGTGTTTATGATATTACTATCACTTTGTTTGGTTGTGTTCTTTTGCAGGATCATCATTGTATGAGTGTTGGAATGGAGCTAAGATGGAAATAGTGAGAGGAAGCGATGTTTAAATAGTATGTCGCCTATCCCTCTTTAGTTAGTAAATTCAATATCTAAAACTTAAGGAAAGCATCATGTTCTGGTGTGTTTTGTTCTAGATCTAGGTGGATCTAGGGAGATCAGTTAGTGTCTGCACCTACTGATTTATCCGATAACAATAGCATCTTTAATTAACCGTATTTGCCTCCTCCACTCATGAATATGATAAAAAATGTGAGTGGAAGTAGATTGTCGAAGGGAGGTTAAAAGTTATGTATAAGATTCATATATGATCGAAAGTTGAAAATGGGTTAAGAAGGCCATCACAAGAGAATTAAATTCATTGAATAAACCTCGTTGTAATTCAATATACCACTGGGTTTCTGAGCCCATAAGAATTTGTTGGAAAATATGCAACCAAATAGAATCATCCATTAATGAGTTCGAAGAACACCAAAGCTGGAATGTCATGACATGGTTAATGGGGTCATTCCTAGGTTTTTTGTCAAACCTAGGAATATCATATGGTAAATTGGAAGGAATTACTAGAAATAATGGAAAAAATAGTATGGGATCATTTGTCAATATTGACAAGTCTGGAAGGTCCAAAAGTGGCTAGAAAAGGTAATTGTTGATTTCTTTGAGGATACTTGTAATATTGATGAGGCATAAAAATACCAGTAGGACCATAAGTCAGTTGTAAAGGTACGTTATATCATAATGGTCCTCCCATAGGTTGTTTTTGAGGAATCTGGGTAGTAAGAGAGGGATTCACTGGTTGATGAATTTGGGATACAAAAGCAGGGTTCACTGGTTGATTAGGTATAATTCCTTGTGGAGGAAAACATGTTTGACATAGGTGACCCCAGGTAGGGTTAAACACCCATGGAAGTGGTTGTCTAACATAGATTCTTGAGGAACTAGGATTAGAAATTCTGGTTTGAGCAGTTTTCCCCCATGACGAACCTGCCAGAACAATTTCCCCCCAGGGTTGTTTTTGGATTCCAAAAACAGGGTTTGGAAGTTGTCCTATAACTTTCCCTCCAGTCATAGGTTAGGTTATGACCGGAATGTTTCCACCAACTAAGGGTTTTCCTCCAATAGGAATCTTTCCACAAATAGAAAAATTCCCACTAATGGGAATATGCCCACTAATGGGATTTTATCCACTGGAAAAAAAATACCCCCCGACTGAAACTTGTGTCACAATAGGATTTTTTTCTCTAAGAGGAGGCAATTTCCTGATAGGATTCTCTGGTATAAATTAACTTCTAGTTTGCAAAGGTACAGTGTGTGAAATTGTTGTAGTGTTTCTTAATTGACTAGGAAGGAGAAAACCCAAGCTACTTGACATTTGACCCGAAACAATAATAACGTTACTTATTTGTCCCTCTAGACGATTAAGAATATACGAGCCTAGGGAAGAGGTTACAAGTGACTGTTTCAAGGTAGGAAGAGGCTAGGTTGGTGTCATACCGATGTTAAGATAGATGTCTTGGCCTGAAGATGTTCTCCATAAAGTAGAAGGATTAGGAGAAGGGGTCTGAGTCGGATTAACTAATCCAGATGTTCGAATAGGGTTAGTAAATCCTTCTGTAGGGTTATGTGTTTCTAACTCCATAGATCAGACTTCCTCGTATGGTCTGACTGGTAGTTGTGAAGGATAATATTGTAGTGAATATTTAAAATCTCCTAAAGGAGGTATTTGTAGAACGATTGGGCCAAAAGGATTAGTTAAAGGTGGGTTTGCAGGAACAAAACCATCCTGAAAATCGATGTCCCCTTCCATAAATTGTTCAGGTAAAGGAGCAATTACACTCCTAGTATTAGAGACAAGGACAACTTCTTCATTTATTGTTCATTTGTGGGAATGATCTACCTGAAAATGAGAAGGTAATGGTTCGTAACCTTCCCTAGGAAACCCTTTCATCCTACGAGACCTATGAAGACTGTCGTCAGCCAGAGTTAAAACAACAATCCTATGTCCAACTACAAGTAACGAAAAAATACACCCTTAAAAATATAAAGGTAATCAACCATGCAAATGATATATGGATCTTCCGAAGATGGGATATCATGTCATTAGTCCTTTTTGGTGAAAGAAACCCTCACTTTGCGGGGTCACCCTCCAAGGGTACTGAAAGTGTGATACAATGTCTTCCCAAGGAACCATGGGAATCCCCCCACAGTCACTTATTTAGATACCTAGGAAAGGACACTAAGGCTACCAACTTCTAGTTGGCCTTCGAGGGGGTACAGTTTGGACCGAACATATGGGTAGGATAACAAAGTCTGAAGCTCTTCAAGAGAATTGAATACAAGTGGACCAGTAAGACTCCTGAGGACCCCAAATGGATTTGGGATTCACGAAGAACCAATACCAAATGAAACCAATAGTTTCTCAAGTAAAATCACCCAATATACACTCTTTCCGCTACAATTGGTCAATCTTTGGAGGGGAAATCTTTGTTTCTCTTCCGCACGTGACCTCGTGTTTATCCTATCTGTTAGAGGGGGTTCTCGGCTATTCCTATACAATAGTTGGATTTGACCACTCTTTAGTGTTATACAGTCTATTTAGTAATCTTGGACAATTTACTCACTTTTACTAGTCTAAAGATTCTAATCCCTAGACTAATGTTGGTGTTCTATAAATAAAAAGTCTAGTTCATTTTAATTATGTGTGGTTGATTATTTAGATATTTTTCTTACTCAAGGGTATATGGAGATGGAACTAATGATGTTTTGACCCAGCTCCAAAAACCATGTAGTAGGAAAATGAAATGCACAATTTCTTTGAATGAATCCTACTTACACTACAACAAATCCACGTGATTAGTTTCCTTTTTAGCTCCCTTTTTTGCTTCCACTGGTTGTTTTAATGTATTGTTCTTCACTTTTTTGCTAAATTCAACACTATTTATCGAGATGGTGCTATTTTGGGCTATATTTTCACCAAGCAACCCAAGTTGGTGCTAATATTGCCTCATTTAGCGCCTTACTTAGCACCTGATTTAGTGCCCAATTATGTGCCCAAGTTAGCGCCATGTTTAGCTTCTAGTTTATCTTCAAGTTTAGCTTCCAATTTACCTTCTGCTTTATCTTCCAGTTTAGCTTCTTGGTTAGGATCTAGCTTAACTTCCTTTTTAGCTTCTAGTTTGTCTTCCAATTTAATGCTTATTGTGCCTAAATAGTTAATTTGTTGATTTGTTGGGGGTTAAGTGGATAGGGGCTTTGGGGATTAGGGGATTTAGGGATGTGGGGTCTAGGGATTAAGGGTTAAGGGATTATGGGTTATATGTTAAGGGATTAAAGGTCAAGTCTAAGGGATTTGGGGCTTAGGGGTTAGGTATTTTAATGGTTAATTGCTTAGGGATTATATATGATCAAGGGATTAATGACATCCATCGACCCTGCACATAATATTTGAGATCATCCATGTCTTGTTATGATCATATTTCATTTACATATGTATAATATTCATCAGAAATCTATTGAAATGTCATGGAACTTCCAATACACCCATCAAAAATGTCTTCCACCGACCCCGCAAAGTGGGAAGTGAACAGGGCCAATGTTGAAAATTATTCAATATATACCTATATGCATCAAAATTTGACATGGTTAGACTAGAAACATGCCTTGATGGTATGGTAAGGTTTCAATACTCACGAATTTCTCATGTCCCCACATAATATTTGAGATCATCCATGTTTGCATCAATGTTCATCATACACGTCTCATTGTCATCATTCACCATTCCCTTCTATAGAATAGTTGTCATAACTCTCTTGAAATGTAATGGAACTTCCAATACACCCATCACAAATGTATTTCATCGACCCCGCACAGTGAGCAGTGAATGGGGCCAACGTTGAAATTTTTTCAATATGTGCATGTATGCGTTGAAATTTGACATGGTTAGACTAGACAGTTGCCTTGATGGTATGGGAGGGTTTCAATACTTAAGGATATTTGATGTCCCCACATAATATTTGATATCATTCATGTTTGAATCAACATTCATAATGGATGTATCATTGCCATCATTCGTCATTTCCATCTATAGAATATTTTTTGGAACTCTATTGAAATGTCATGGAACTTCCAATACACCCATCACAAATGTCATCCTCCATTGACCTTGCACAGTGAGAAGTGAATGGGGAAAACATTTAAAATTATTCAAACTCTGCATGTATGCATCGAAATTTGACATGGTTAGACTAGACACATTCCTTGATGGTATGGGAGGGTTTCAATACTCAAGCAAGTCTAATGTCCTCACATAATATTTGATATCATCCACGTTTACATCAACATTCATCATGCACGTCTCATTGTCATCATTCATCATTTCCATCGATATAATATTTATCGAAACTCTCTTGAAATGTCATGGAAGTTCCAATACACCCATCACAAATGTCATCCACCCGTTTAAATATTGTAACTGCAAATAGTATTCTACTTATTATTATTATTATTTGAGTCAT
The DNA here is from genome assembly GCA_009831015.1 of Picea engelmannii. NCBI lineage: Eukaryota > Viridiplantae > Streptophyta > Pinopsida > Pinales > Pinaceae > Picea > Picea engelmannii. The sequence goes on from ML778254.1 coordinate 574,428, forward strand.
TTATTTATAGATCAAATCACTTTTTATGGATTGATCATGTTAGGCATTGTAATTGACCAAATCCCCTTTTGCAAATTGGTCAAACCCTAATTGTATTATGAAAATTAAGAAGTCATCCCCTAGGCCTAATTAAAGTGGTTTTAACCAGTAAGAAGACAAGTCGACCAAACCCAATAAAGATACACCTTTTCAGCACCTGTCAGTTCGTATAAATAAAGGAATCCAACGCCTCATTATCTCACTCAGTCAGTCACTCATCAAGTGCACAATTTTGGAGAGTTGTAGTTAGGAGAAGGAAGAGAGATGCACATTGCTCAGTGTTGGATATTCTCTAGTGTTTTGGTTTATTGTCTTGGCATTGTATTGGCTATCTATATTAAGGAAGCTTTTTCCAGGTTTTCTCCCCCGTGAGGGTTTCCCAGGATAAAGGTTTTGTATCTTGTGATTGTGTTTCTCTCAGTGATCCTAACTATGCTATGGTTATCTAGTAAATTGAAAAGAAACCTAATAATAGATAAAAAATTAACATGGTATCAAAGATAAGGTAAAGAGAGAACCTTTCACTAGATAAGAAAAAACGTCATTGTTGTCATGCAAGAAAATTAGGTCTTTTTTGTTGGAGAGGAATATCAGCCTAAAAAACATCTAGAAAAGTGCACCTTAGCCTGGGTAACTCTTTGGCACCTTGAGTGCACTTTTTTAGTGGTCATATACTCCAAAAAGTCAAACCATGGTTTTGAGTGGTACCAGAAAGCCAGAAAACCAAAAGTACCAGAAAAACAAAAAACCATAAGTACTAGAAAATCAAGAAACCAGTACCAGAACTACTAGTCCAGATTTCCGCAAGCTCAATTTCAAAGGGTAAAATTTGGTTTTTCATAAATCTGAGTGCACCAACTTACTCACTTTAGCTCAATGCATCTGGTCCCTGGATCAAAATTTCAAAATTTGAAGTTTGAAAAATTAGGGTTTCCTCATAAAACCCCAAGTTGCAATTGCAGTTGTTGCAGTTTCAGAATCAGTTGCAGTATCAATTGTAGTTGCAGTATCAGTTGCAGTACCAGTTGCAACCACCCTTTAAGTTTTAAAAGGTTTGGTAATTATTACCACTGCGACCAGATGGTGCCACTATCTGTAAATGTTATTAGTGGTATGCACTCCATATGTTTAAATTGTTAAGATTTAAAGGGTATTTGAAGGAGAAGGGATATCTTGCCATAGATCTAGAAGGATCTCAAGATCCAACACATTCAGAGGAATAAAGAAACCCGATTTTTATTATTTTGACATGCATCTATTTTTTGTGACATTATTTTGATCTAGGTTGCATGTTGAAGCTATGACCATCATACTAACCTTTGACGAAAATTGAAGTCAAGGTATTAGATGGATTAAATTTGAGACAAAAGAGTTTATTCTCTAACCCAAATTTTTGTCAAGATAGAATAATGTATTAGTACAGAAGACAGGTTGAAGAAATCACTCTTCATCTTGAGTGAAGGAGACTTGGAAGAAAAGAAACATGCTCATTCTTGAGGACAAGACTCTAGGTTCCAGGTTTGATTAATTAAGTTGATAAGATTCAAAGTTGCACAGGACAAAGTTGGTAACTACCCCATTACAAGTAAAGACTATATTTGAGGTAGTAGTCTTTAAAAATTATTATGCTTGGTAGCATGTGAGCATATTGAGATAAATGCTTAATGTAATCATTTACCAGATACAACTAACACTTCTCTAGGAGAAACCTCTTGTGTTGGTTCCAGGTTACCATGGATGAATGTTTGATCACAACACTAGAAGAGTGTTGATCTCATTTTGTATTGTATTTATTACTTTTGATCTTTGTTTCAGAGAGGTCACAAGTGATAGCTCTAAAGGAGATATTGTGATGATTATTCGTGCTATTTTTTTATTACTATTATAAAATATATATATTATTCGTCGGTGTTGTTTTGTTGACCTTGGTTCAGGTTACAGATGATAACCCTAAGGAAGCTATAGTGAATGTTGCATAAGACAACAGATTAGATGAGACATGAATCAGATTATGTACATGACCATATACATTCATGTACCTAAGAAGATGAAGAAGAAGCTATCTTTTGAGATCCAGAGGATCTCATATGGAGATTGATTGTAAGGAGCAGAAGGATCCAAAGATGACCAAACATTAGAACTCACAGAAGACTTGGTCAAAGGATAATGAAGCCACCTTGATGGGAAGAAGAACTCGTTTGAAGTATGACTCAGACTTTCATATTTAGACTTGGTATTCAACACCAGGTATACCCTGTAAGAGATGATGAAGTCTTTATAGACTCAAAATAAATCAAGAGTAAGCCTGATCTCAGAAAGGATCAGATGAAATGAAATCTCTCAGGACTGGGAGATAGATTCCATGAGAATACTAGATCGTAGCTTCATAAACTACTAGGAGATATGAAATCTCTTGGAAGATTCCCTTGTTTCAGTAACAGAGAAGGAAGCCAATCAGAAAGACTAGGATATGGATTCTTCTGTGAGACTAGAAGAGAAGTCGGTATTGACTTCCAAGATTGATCTATACAGATCAATCATGTTACATATGTACAAATACTGATGTGTGTACATAGGATTCTCCCAGCAAGAGGGATAAGACTATGACGAGACACTTACTCCAATAATTGAAGATATAGTTCCAGTATTCATGAAGACAACTAGCACAACCATGATTCATATATAGTATGAGATCCAGGGGGGACAATTCCCATATTTAAAATTGAGTTGAAGTTTGTGCAATACATTAGTTGGGTCATGGAGACATGACTATAATAAAAGATATATTTACCTCCATGAAAGAAGAAGAGATACCTTCAATATCAGTTATTGAACCACTCTCAGTTTTAGATGAAGTTGTTGTCATGATGAAGTAGAGGAGTTACTTTCAGATTTCAACAGTCACGGTGAGAATAGAACAACCATTCTTAGCTTCAGAGAAGGTGTAGATACAGATTCCGAGTTCCAGAAGGAACATTTACATAAAGAGGAGAGGACATACTCTTAGGAAGTGAGATAGATAGTGCTTTGCAGAAAGCACATAGAGCTAGCACATTACTGTGCATATTGAGTTGTAGATGATCAAGTGTACTAGGTTGGTACAAAGTGATGTGAAAAATTGATTTGAAATTGAATATATAAAGACTCAAGTCTACAGGTTGAAGAATGATTTGTACTGGTTGAAGCAAGCTCCTAGAGCTTGATATGGCAGAATTGATTATTTCCCGTCGACCTTGGGATTTACTAAGAGTAAAACTGATTCTAACCTTTACTTCAAGGTTATGAATGATGATCCCATTATATTGTTGCTACTAAATGTAGATGATGTATTCTTGATAAGATGAAGAAAATATCATCACAAATTGTAGAAGAAGCTTGCTACAGAGTTTGATGAAAGATGTAATGTATTATCTCTAAGGTCTTGAAGTTTGACAGAGCCCAGAGAAGATCTTCCTTAACCAAGGGAAGCATGTAGTAGACATACTAAAGAGTTTTGATATGTTGGAGTGTAAATCCATGAACACGACCATAGAAACAAAGTTGAAGCTCCTGGTAGATACCTCAGCAGAATTGGTTGATGCTACTTTGTATAGATAGATTATTATTCATTCGTTGATGTATCTAACGAATACTAGACCGAATATATATTATATTGTGAACATATTTGAGACAATATCTGGTAGAACCCAGGTGTGTTCACCTTGATGATAGAAATCATGTGATGATATACCTCAAGGGTACATTGGATTTTCGTCTCTTCTATACTAGAGATCATGACTTCAAATTGTATGGATATAATTATTCAAATTTAGCTGGAAGTGTTTCTTATAGAAACAACACTTTAGGATGTTTGTTTCAGTCTGGGGTTAGCCATGAATTCATGGTAGAGTAGGAATCAATCTAGTATTTCTCCCAGCATGAAAGAAGAATAATATATTGCAACATGTTCTACCAATGGTGAAGCCATATGGAGATGGAAGCCACCATGATGCTATGTGATAACCATATTTGTATAAAAATGATGTGTTCCATGATGAGTCGAAGCACATAGATATACAATACTACTTCATTCGTGATATGGTGCAGAGAGGAGCCATAAAAATCCATTATGTTGTCACGGATCAGCAGGTTTCATATGTTTTGATCAAGTCTCTGTCTCGTGTAAAGTTTGAGCACTTTCGAGACAAGCTTGGTATAGTCCGAAAGGACCTCCCTCAGAAGGGGGAGTGGTTTTGATGCCAACCTTGTGTTGAATATTTCTAGCTTCATGTTGATGTTGATGTGATGTCAGCCTTGTGTTGAACATTTCCAGGATCATGATGATGTTGTTGAGATGGCATCTCCATGCTGATGTTGTTGTGATTCCATCTTTGTGTTGAATATTTCCAGCTTCGTGTTGATGTTGTTGAGATGCCAACCTCATGCTAACGATTTCTAGCTTCATGTTGATGTTGTTGAGATGCCATCTTTGTGCTGAATATTTCCATTTTCGTGTTGATGTTGTTGTGATTACAGCCTCGTGCTGAATATTTCCAGCTTCGTGCTGATGTTGTTGAGATGCCAACTTCATGTTGCATATTTCCAGCTTCGTGTTGAAGATTTCTAGCCTTGTGTTGATGTTGATGATGCTCCAGCCTTTGTGTTGTGATGTTGTTGTTGTTGATGTTGATGTTGTATCAACCTTGTGTTGTTATTGATGATCATGATGTATTAGTGTTATACTAATTGATGTTGATGCAGATGATGATGCTGCCACTTCAGCTTCTCATTGAAGATGATGATGATTATGCCACTTCAGTTTCTCACTAAATATGTTGATGATATTACTTTAGCCTCATGCTAAAGAAGAAAATGATGTTACTTTAGCCTCACACTAAATATGATGATGATGTTACTCTAGCCTCATGCTGATGAAGATGATGATGCTAGTATAGCTACATGTTGTGAACAATGATGATGAGAAAAACTTATGATGATTTATAGATATTCTAATCAGTGTTCCATATGTTGTTGATGTTTCTGCCCTCTCTCTTTCCTGATGATGTTGTATAATACCCTTCTTGTTAAGGGGGAGTGTTGAAATATTGTAACTGCAAAGAGTATTCTACTTATTATTATTATTATTATTTGAGTCATTTATTTATAGATCAAATCCTTTTTTTGTGAATTTATCATGTTGGGCATTGTAATTGACCAAATCCCCTTTTGTGGATTGCTCAAACCCTAATTGTATTATGAAAATTAAGAAGTCCGCCCCCAGGCCTAATTAAAGTGGTTTTAGGAACTAATAATACAAGTCAACCCTTCTCAGTGAAGATACACCTTTTCAGCACCTGCCAGTTTGTATAAATAAAGGAATCCAACACCTCATTATATCACTCACTCATTCACTCATTAAGTGCACAATTTTGGAGAGTTGCAGTTGGAAGAAGAAGGAAGAGAGAAGGGCATTGCTCAGTGTTGGATATTCTCTAGTGTTTTGGTTTATTGTCTTGGCATTGTATTCAATATCTATATTAAGGAATTTTTTGTTGGGTTTTCTCCCCCATGAGGGTTTCCCAGGATAAATGTTTTGTATCTTGTGATTGTGTTTCTCTCAATGATCCTACCTATGCTATGGTTATCTAGTAAATTAAAAATAAACCTAATAATATCTCAAAACTTAACACCACCAACCCCACATAGTGGGTAGTGAATGGGGCCAACGCAGAAATTTCTTCAAACTATGCGTGTATGTGTCAAAATTTTATGTAGTTAGACTAGACACATGCATTTATGTTATGGGAGGGTTTCAAGACTCAAAGATGTTTGTTGTCCCTACATAATCCTTGATATCATCCATGTTTACATCAATGTTCATCATGGATGTATCATTGTCATCATTCATCATTTCCATTTGTAGAATATTTGTTGGAACTCTCTTGAAATGTCATGGAACTTCCAATACACCCATCACAAATGTCATCCACTAACCCCTCATAGTGGGAAGTGAATGGGGCCAACATTGAAATTTCTTAAAACTATGCTTGTATGCATCAAAATTTGATGTAGTTAGAGTAGACACATGCCTTGATGTTATGGGAGGGTTTCAAAACTCAAGGATGTATGGTGTTCCCACATAATATTTGAGATCATACACATTTTCATCAACGTTCATCATGGACATATCATTTTCATCATTTCCATTTGTATAATCTTTTTCATAACTCTCTTGAAATGTCATGGAACTTCCAATACACCCATAACAAATGTCATCCACCAACCCCACATAGTGGGAAGTGAATGGGGACAACGTTGAAATTTCTTCAAACTGTGCCTGTATGTATCAAAAGTTTATGTAGTTAGAGTAGACACATGCCTTGATGTTATGGGAGGGTTTCAAGACTCACGTATGTCTAATGTCCCCACATAATCTTTGAAATTTTCCACGTTTGCATTAACGTTCATCATGGACATATCATTCTCATCATTTGTCATTTCCATTTGTAGAATCTTTGTCGGATCTCTCTTGAAATGTCATGAAACTTCCATTACACCCATCACAAATGTGTTCCACCAACCCTGCATAGTGAGAATTGAATGGGGACAACGTTGAAATTTCTTCAAATTGTGCCCATACATGTCAAAATTCGATGTAGTTAGAGTGGACACATGCCTTGACATTATGGGAGGGTTTCAAGACTTAAGGATTTTTTATGTCCCCACATAATCTTTGAGATTGTCCACATTTTCATCAATGTTCATCATGGACAGATCATTGTCATCATTCGTCATTGTCATTTGTAGAATCTTTGACAGAACTCTCTTGAAATGTCATGGAACTTCCAATACACCCATCACAAATTTCATCCACGAACCCAACATAGTGGGAAGCAAATGGGGACAACTTCGAAATTTATTCAAACTGTGTATGTATGCACTGGAATTTTATGTATTTAGAGTAGACACATGCCTTGACGTTATGGGAGGGTTTCAAGACTCAAGGATGTTTGATGTCCCCACATAATATTTGAGATCGTCCAATACGTTTTCATCAATGTTCATCATGGACATATCATATTCATCATTCTTCATTGCCATTTGTATAATCTTTGTCAGAACTCTCTTTAAATGTCATGGAAATTCCAATACACCCATCAAAAATGTCATCCACCAACCCCACATAGTGGGAAGTGAATGGGGCCAATGTTGAAATTTATTCAAATTGTGCTTGTATGCGTCGAAATTTGATGAAGTGAGAGTAGAAACATTCCTTGACGTTATGGGAGGGTTTCAAGACTCAAGTATGTCTGATGTCGCCACATAATATTTGAGATCATCCAATATTTTTGCATCAATGTTCATCATGGATGTAACAATGTCATTATTCTTCATTTCCATTTGTAGAATCTTTGTCGAAACTCTCTTGAAATGTCATGGAAATTCCATTACACCCATCACAAATGTCATCCAACAACTCCACATAGTGGGCAGTGAATGGGGCCAACATTGAAATTTATTCAAACTGTGCCAGTATGTGTCGAAATTTGATGCAGTTAGAGTAGACACATGCCTTTACGTTAAGGGAGGGTTTCAATACTGAAGGATGTCTGATGTCCCCACATAATATTTGATATCATCTAGTACGTTTGCATCACTGTTCATCATGGACATACCATTGTCATCATTCATCATTTCCATTTGTAGATTCTTTGTTAGAACTCTTTTTAAATGTCATGTAACTTCCCATAAATCATAAATTTCTTCCAACGACCCTACACAGTGAGTAGTGAATGGGGCCAACATTGAAATTTCTTCAATTTGTTCCTATATGCATCAAAATTTTCCATGCTTATACTAGACACATGCCTTGACGGTATGGGAGGGTTTCTAGACACAAGTATGTATGATGTCCCCACATAACCTTCGAGATCGTCCACATTTTCATCAATGTTCATCATGCATGTCGATCTAATTCTCCTCAATTTTCACTCCCTTGTATAGAATGTTTGTTGGAAATCTCTTGAAATGTCTTGGAACTTCCAACATACCCTTCACCAATGTCATCCACCATCCTCACACAATGATTAGTGAATGGGGCCAATGTTAAAATTTCTTTTAAATGTGATTTTATGTGTCAAAATTTGAGATGGTTAGACTAGACACATGCCTTGACAGTATGGGATGGTTTCAAGAATCAAGTATGTCAGATGTACCCACATAATATTCGATATCCTCCATGTTTTCATTAATGCTCATCATGCACGTCGATCTCATTGTCATCATTCATCATTTTCTTCTATAGAATATTTGTCGAAACTCTATTAAAATGTCTTGTAACTTCCAACATGAACATCACTAATGTCATCCACTGACCCCACACAGTGAGTAGTGAATGGGGCCAATGTTGAAATTTCTTCAAAATGTGACTGTATGTGTTGAAATTTACATGTTTAGTCTAGGAACGTGCCTTGATGTTATGGGAGGGTTTTAAGACTCGGGGATAACATTCTCTTCATCATTGCTATCAACATGGTTGTAATTTCCATTTCCATCATCATCATATTCATCATGACCCAATTTTTCCATCCATACCAACAAATATCAAACCCGACATACCCATGTTTACAGTAAAACCTGATGAAAATGCCAATTTCCATGTATTTGTATTTTTTTTGTGGTGTTCTTCGAGATAATTAAACCATGATTCTATTAAGTTTAGACATCCCAAATTAATTTTATGGGGTCCAACATGAAAATGGTTTAATGGTTAATTCATTAGGGATTATATCGAGTGAAGGGATTAATGACATCCATCGACCCTACATGGTTAGCAATGAATGAGGTGAACGTTGAAATTTCTCCAAATTGTGCATGTATGCGTTGAAATTTGACATGGTTATACTAGGCACATGCATTGATGTTATGGGAGGGTTTCAAGACTCAAGGATGTATTATGTCCCCACATAATCTTTGATATCATCTGTGTTTCAAGGGTTTAGGGGTTAGGGGGTTAAGGGTTAGATGGTATAAAGGTTAAGGTATTAGGCTTAGGCTTAGTGAAGTATTTCAATTTGTTTTAAAATATAAATTAATAAACAAACATTGGATACATTTAGCCTAATGGTCTAGATTTACATTGTTTTACATATATGATATATGTAATTATATTTTTTAACAATTTACACTAAATGATTACTAACCATGCTTACTCTTATCAAATTAATACTAATTTGTTTTCCAACAATTCATAGAAAATATTGAACACTTTAAGGATATTGCAGTAGGTAATTTGTATCGACACAAATAATACTGAAGCATTTCAAAGTTTGGGCCATAAGAATCAACATTTTAAAAACATGGATTACAAATAATTCTGAAAATTAAGAAGTCTTGGTCATTAACATTATTTTCTGCAACAATGTCATCTAGTGTATCATTGTCAATGTTCATATGTTCTTTCAAGTATTTAATAATATCATCATCCTCATCTTGACTTGCATCATCTTCATCATCATTGAAGTTTGACTGTAGACCATCGATATTGTTACCAAATGTATTTGGATCATCATTTTCTATACCATCCATATTGTTGTCTTCCATAACATCATCTAAATATGGATTGTTTTCTTATTGTGCCTGAACATAACCATAGTCAACATCATCATGGATGTTAATTTCTTCGATGTTTTTTAATCCCTTTATATCATTTTGTCATCCATCATTGTTTTTCTCAATATCCACTAATGCGTCATCAAATACATTCCTTAATATTAGATCATAATGGATGAAAAATATCCATTTCAGGTCCAAAATATCTTCATAGAAAAATACATGCACATGAATGACATACATATATTAGACGTATTTTATAACAATTTTATTAATTAATACACACATATATATTATCACAATAAACTATGAATTAATATATTAATGATCACTATCGCTTCTCATTTGAGTTAAAGAAATACCTGCTCATAATGAATTGGTAGAACATAAGGCTCCTTATCCTATGGTAGGAAACTCAAGGAATCTATAGAAAACAATCCACTGTGGGTATCATGTCTTTGTGTCCTCTCAAATGCTTTATACCATCTACACTTAAAAATACAAAATTTAAAAGAGAGGTAATCCAACTCAATAATGTCTTGGATTTTCCCAACACATTGTAGATTCCCTTCAATAATATTCTTATCTTTTGAGCTTGCTCAACTGGATTGCTTGAAATCAACTATGATACAACAATCAAAGGATCGTCTCTTTACATCTACACTTTATACACGATAATGTTGTCCATATGCCCACATTGGAGTATATTTCATCACCTGTGAAAGACCATTTATGTCAGTCAAAAAAAATATAATTACGAATATTAAAATAGTTAATAGTGTCAAAACTGTAAGGAAACAACATTTTGTAAAATTCAAACTGTACCTTTCTTTCACATCCTCTACACATGTTGATTTCATCTTCTGTTATGTTTGAATCTATACTTGCATCTTCTATTTTATTTTGAATTTGTTCTATAACCCATTCTAGTGTGCAATCTTTGCCCCATTCCCCATGAAGATCACAGTCGAAAGTGGATTATTCCTTGGGTTGGATATCTTAAAATGTCTCCTTGCTTCTAACACTTATTCTCTCTTTTTATCATACAAATCAATCCATTTGTTCATAAATTCCATGTGGTATAGAATGAACTTGTTGAGTATATCACTTTTGTCTACACCAATTACATGTCAACATGTTTATTTCAAACTACAAATGTTATGTTATGTTGTTATTTTGACAAATAAATTACAAAGAAAATTAATGATTGCAAGGAAAAAATCCACAAAGATCATGAATTTACTTACTAATTTCTACTTGAACACCATTAGATTGTGGTTTTTCTCCATCAATAATATCTGATGCTCGTTCTTCATCCTAGAAGAGTGGCTCATTTTCAAAATCCTTATCAAGGAATTCACAAAGGAAGAAAAACGATTCATTCAATACATATCCTTCATCCATACAACCCTATGGATGTGCCTCTTTTCAGACATATCATTTTATATTTTTCATATACCTCTCAAAGAAAAAAATAAACCTCGTTGATACGACACCTGCCAATTCAATGTCATCGACTAGGTGTATAAGTAAATGGACTTGTTGGTCCATGAAACTTGTAGGGAGCTCCTTCTCAAATACACATACAATTTCTGCAATTTACTTCTTCAATTTTGGTACTTCACATTCGTGGATCTCCTTGGAGGTCACCCACCTAATATAAGAATATAAAATTAGTATGAACCTTTAGTGAACAATTAAAATGGGATATAATGTCTCTATGTCTCTCACACATGAAATTTCATACCACATACCTTGTAAATGTTGAGAATCGACTTATGGCATTCATTAAGTCAACAGTAAGACATGAATCCCCCCTAATTTCCAATGGCATGATATGCTATCAAACACATTTATCAAAGGTCATTACTAATTTTGATCAAACAATAGAATATCAAAATATATCTACTACTTAATCAATGTTACCAGTAAAACTTAAATGATGATATATAATACCTTCATATATTATGAAAATCATGTGTTTTAAATCCTTTGATATGTCCATCAACTATAAAATCTTTATCCAATGATGACCCATAGCCAGTAGGTGTCCTTATTGAATGGATGACATTTTTTAGTTGGTCTAGCTCTCTTTTTTTCAAAATCCATGGATCTTTTGCATATGTTTCATTTTCCCTATTTCTCCACAAATGTCTTCTATTAATTTTGGTACGTGAAATAGAAATATCTCTCCTCGAAGACAAGGCATCCTTATCTTTGCCTTATATATGTTGAAATATAGAATATGGGACATTTTTGAAGATGTGCATATGATACAATAGGTGAGATATTAATAGATCCTTCCAATAAGGGAGCTCATAAAATATGGATTTCCTTTTCATTCCTTCTAGCATATTAACTACAACTTGTTATGGTTATTCAATTGAATCAGCCCGGTCAAACAATCCTCCCAATATTTTAATTCATCATATTCATACTTCTTAATCAATCACCTGGACTCATAATCATGGGAGGGCCTCTATTTTCAACTTTTCCATCAAATTGATTCTTCAGATGGTTTCTAAACTTATGATCCGGTGGTAGAAAACCTTGTTGTTTGCGTAAATACATTTATGTATATATTTATAATACTTCCCTTGAAATTGATTTGCACATGTTGGACATGCAAATATCCCCTTTGTTTGAAGCTATGAAATCCAATAAGTAATGTTAATAGCGTAAAAATAATAGTATAAAAATAAGTATGAAAGTTGGGATGAAAACAAATTATGAGTGTGAATACGTAAATATTTTATCTTACCAGAATAGACACCAATTCCTAGGAAATCATGAATATTCCAACATATCACACCATACAAGATCAAGGACCTATTTGATGGTGGACGTGATATGACATACATTATTATGCCTTTCCATAATAGTTGTGTCTCATCAATAAAAGGCACAATATAAGCATCCATGTTTTTAACTTGATGTTTTCCTCGAACAATGAGAGTCAACATAAGGTGCTCCTTTCTAACACTCGTCCATGGGGGAATATTGTGTACTATCAATACGACCGACCAAACACTATAATTTGAGCTCGGGAAAGAGAATGGGCACACTCCATCAATTGCAAGACCAAACCTAATACTCTATGGTTCATCTTTGAATTTACTTGGCCATTTTTCCTCTATGTGTTTCATTGCTTTAGAGTCAGTTGAAATTTGCATGAATCCATATTTATTCATTTTCTTTGCATTCGCGTCCATCAATTTTGCAAGTGACTTGCAAGAAAAAATTCTTTGAAGTCTAGGTATAATTGGCATGTGACATAAAACCTTCTTTGGAACTATAGGACCTTGTACATATGTACGATATGTCTTATCTTTGAATACATGGAATTATATTGTGTTTTGATATTCATATATTTATAAAATGCAATCATTTTTACATGAATGAATTTTATTATATTCAATCCCCAACTCAAACAACAACTGACGTGCTTCACTACAAGTTGATGGCAACACATTCTCTTCACGAGACATTTTAATTTTTAGTATCGTGTAAGATTTCTAGAGATTAAATAAATTGAATGTTTGACTTATGATTAACATGTTTGATATGTCAATCTATACTAGGAATGATTATATACAATATATGGTTTATAAAACCCCCTTAAAGAAATATAAATGAAGTTTATGAATGTTTACGAATTACGTACACCAATTGACAATGCAAAGTAAGAAATGCATTTCAACTCACTTTGGTAGGGTAGTGAATCATTTTTCTGAGCAACCAAATAATGACTTGATTTTTAATAATATCAATGTGCATGCAAGTTCTGAGGTTCTACTTGCACTCGATCTAAACACTGATATCTTCGCATCTGGCTTTATTGAGTCTTTCAGGTTTTTATCATAAAGATTGCATTGGTGGTAATTACTCCTACTATCATTATTACTATCAACCATATGATCATTATTGTCATCAGTGTTTCCATCCCTAGAGAAAAATATAAGCATTTCATTCAATCATTCTTCATGCACTACATTTTCACTATCATCATCATCATTAAATTTATTTGGAATGTCATCAATGTATGCTAATCTCATCAACTCTTCAAATTTATCTGTTGGTAGTATTATCTTTAAGGTTTCTTTTTTCACCCTGGTATGGTTTAAAGGATGGTTTGGATCATCATGTCCAAATATTAATAACCTAGTTCGATCTTGGGTATTAGTAGTTGTATCATCAATATCTTCTACCTATCAACAAACACAAGCACTATTTAATGTTTGGAAACAATTGGATAAATCATAATTGTATCAATCTCAAAGAAATATAATCAAATATGTCTATTCCAATAAGAATATAGAATTTATGAACATATATAAATCAATTGAATAACGAAAAATTATTTTACAACATAGTTTATAAAATGTCAATCCACACTCATTGATTATTCTTTGGTTTTCTTCCCTTATGAACATCCTTAGGGAGACCTTGTTCTTCCCTTTTATTTCGTGCTAGAGTGCATTTTAAAAAGGGGTAATTAATCAAATAACGCATACCCAATGGTAACGTCCATAATAGCCTCAACCATTATCAATCTATAAACCTCTCTTTCCATATCTCCATATTATCATTTATAAATTCAACAAATTGACAATTCAGTCTTACATTAGGGTCCCTCCCCTTATTACTATGTATAAAACCTAAAATATTTTTGTTTGTATGCATGTCCATATATATACATAATATGACCTCTATTCATTTCATTTTCACTTTCTAATTGGATATGAAGTGTATACATATTCGAATTTATACCATATGCTAACATGCTAGTCTTATATTATCCTAGCCTTCTCCATTCACCACTATAACACAACAGACCATAGTATGGCATTAGTTTCCTAGTGGTTTGTTGTGAATTGTTTCTATGTTTAGATCTCACATGGAAATTAGGGACAATAAAGAGGTACATATTTTCTCCATGAATATTGTAGGGTTGTATCATGTAGTTGTATCCTCAAAATTGAAACACCTGATACACTCTAGGTAGTTGTTGATCACTGGGCCAAGCACAATATAGTCAATGATGAAATGTATCTTTGTAAATTTATCTCAAACTCAGGGGAAAGTCATCATCTCCATCACATTCATTCTCATAGGGTATGTAGTCTACCTTCCCCTTGTCTTTAAGAAAATTATGCATCTTTAAAGCCGTTCTTGTTCTATTACCTGTTTTCATAAAATCCTCATCTTCGGAGCTGGTATATGTGCACATATTTTTGTTAGATGTATCATCTGATAAATTATCATCTCCCTCTAGGCTATAAGTCGGTGCTCCAGAAAAATTTAAATCAATAACTTTATCCTGCAAGTACTCATTAAGAAAAAAAACAATTATTTAAATAATATAAAACAATGTTTAAAATATGTATACATATTATTTATATCAAATTGAAAAAATACTTACCACAATTCCTATTGGATTTGAATCGATTTTAGGAGGAATACCACCCACTGGAAGCTCATAATCTATGTAATGTCTTTGTACAAACGCTCGATTGAATTGTTTCTTTCCATGACATACACAATATCCACAACATCCAAAAACAACAATTTTCTCAAAGTATTAATCCCATGTACTATAGTCCGAACCAACCTCTTGTTTAGTGGAATCATTTGTTGTGTCTGCAGAATCCATTTTCATATCCTCTTCCACCCACTATCATCTACATGATTTAACAGTTTTAGGTCCACATGCATATCTTGTTCTTTTGCTAGTTAAATGCTCAGGCTCTACATTTGCTCCAATATCCATATAAAATAATCAACAACATGAATTAATTTCTTACAAGATTGGATAATACCCTATAAATTTTAATAATATTGTGAAAAAAGATGGATGTATCACAAAATTCCATCAGATCAATTTTTCCTAACTTAAGTCAAAATTATAGTACCTAATGTCTTGCGTCTTCGTTGTGTCCTCATTTGATATGAAATGATTTGTTTCCATGGCCTCATTTGGATCTTGTAATATACAACATATTCAATAATGTTTACTACACCAATTATATTATTTCAACGAATATGCTATCCAACAGAAAACCTCACCTTAGTCACATATTTGACATATTTATATCATGTTTTCGAGTTGAAGAAAAAAAACGATTTTACGAATGTAGGTATATACATTGAGCCAACATTTCAACAAGAAAAGTATAAAACAAACCTATCCCAAAGACAAATTTCTTAGAATTGCAAGAGATTTAGGTGAAACCAAAAAAAGAAGATAAAAAAAAATCCTACCCGAGCAAAGGCTAAAAAAAATGCCAATTGATGTCAGTTTAAAAGTATGGAAAAAACTCGTAAAATCATATGAGAATTCGGATGCACGAAGGAAGTTTGGTGAAGAGAGTACCCAAGAGTTTGAATTTTCTCATAATATTATATCAAATTTATTAAATGATTCTTATATTTTATTTGTGCATAGTTAAATTGACTTTGTGTATGTTTTAGGAGAAGGCCTCCAAAGCTAGGCTTGCAAAACTTCGTTCCACACATCACAGTGGCCAAAAAGGTGTACAGGCCTTGATATGCACCTTTATAAGTATATTTATTATGTGAAATGATATTTTTTTTATTTCCTATAAAAAAGTAAAATGATTACATATTTATTAGTTTAACTAGTCCATGTGTCGTGTTTTGACAAGAGAATAAATATGGTCGACATCCTACAAATTTTGCAAAAGAAATGTTACAAAACAAAAAGTGGACCGAATTTGTAATTTGGATGGAGAACGAGGTATAAATAGTATTGAAGGATCCCTTGCCTTGTTTTTTACCTAGTTTTTGTCAATGGCTCCCCGTTTGGGCATCCTTGCCCTTTATTTCATTTGAATATTATGATCTTGTGGAATGTTCCTTGCAATTTATGGAGTTTGGAAATATTAACCCTTGTTTTGTGGCTCTTGATAAAAAACATAGCTTGCCTAGCAGGGACTTTCCCCTTCCATTTAATTTATTTATATTTTCCTACTATTTGGATAGGTTGTATTCTCATCCAAAATTCATAGGACCTTCTCTCCCTTGGAACATCTCTAACATAGGCCCATTTCAATAATACATGGGTGATAATTTCTTCATCCATATTACAAAGTGAACACATGCCATGCCCTTTCTTACTTCTCCTTTTCAAATGATCTCAAAGAAGTACCTTGTCTTTCAACACCAGCCACATATAAACATGTGTCTTCATAGAAGCTCTAATATTCCAAAGAGGTTTCCACCACCATAATTTTTTCTTGTTATGCATTACATCACATAGTTTTGTACACTAGCTTTGCAATCTATTATCTTGGAATAAGATTCTTGGACCAAAACAAACTATATGCCTCATCCCTAATCCTTACATGAATATGAGATAAATTTCCACATAACATTGCCATTGTGCTACATTCTCTCTTTCAAATCCAAATAATTTTTGTAATCTCTACCTTTGATTCCATATGTTTATTACACGTGATCCACCACATGATCTAGTGTAAAAATGAAAATTACCTACAAGTTTTATATCAAGTCATCTGGAAACCAATAATATTTCCCATAGCCTACCCAATGGTCTACCCAATTCTTACACTCTCTCGATTACCCACTTTCCACACTATCCAATTACATCCAAGGGAAAATGAAATTATTGAAGCAATAACCTCTCTTGAGCCTTCTCAATAACATTGAAATAAATTAGAGACTTGAACATATCAATATCCTTACTAGTGATTGTTTTATACAAATTTAGAAACTCCCTTAATTTAGAGGCTTCCCTCAAGGATCCATCATAGAAAAAAAGGACATCATCAACAAACAAAAGATAAGTCAGAAAATAATTCCTCCTAACCTTGAGTATTTCATTTTTAACAAAAGCATTTGAAAACAACCATTCCAAAAATTGAACCATATCTTCATACTTGATTCTAAACTTAAAAATATCTAGAGGATATGTTCTCAACCCTCTAAGTGGATACTTATGCTACATTTAGTGTGTATTTATTTCATTAATCCTAAGAAGTTTGTTTTTTCTTGGTTTTTGATTCTAGGTAGCCTTCCTCTTCGATAGCACCTGAAGTATATAGGAATTATGCAACCCAATTGTCCCCTCTATCAAAAAAATGAAATTTTGAAGCATATGTTTTGTCTCTATGAGTATGCCAAGACACCTCGATATGGGTCTCTAACATGTATGGTCAATCCCCCCTTGGGGACATTCACTAGAATTCTAATCTCCTTAGTGGCCAACTCCAGGGTGAACTTATCCACATCAAATCGATGTGATGGGATCCAAATGGAATATAAACTAATGTGGATTGTCTCTCCATTGGAATTTTTCCAATCGTAACATTATTTATCATGACTTGGACAACATGCTACACATCTTCACTTTCCTTCACTTACCATGCCTTTCCTTGCCTTCACTTTCCTTTACATGCATTTACTTGTCATTCCTTTACACACCATGCCTTTCCATTCATTTCCTTCATGTTCCATGCCTTTTCATTCCTTTCCTTCACTTTCCATGCCTTTGCTTGCCTTGCAATACTGTTTCTTTCCTTCACTTTCCATTCCCTGCCTTCACTTTCCATGCCATGCCATGCCTTCACTTTCCTTTCCATGCCATGCCTTGCCTTTTCATTACACACCTTACCTTGTCATGTCATGCCATGGCCTTGCCTTTTCATGCCATTCCTTCACTTTTCAAGCCATGTCATTCCTTTCTATGCCTTCACTCTTGGATTACTGAGAAGGGGGGTGAATCAGTAATAGAGAAATTATAATCTCTTTTAAAACAAATAATCCAAGTGTTATATCAATGTAGAATTATCATCCAATAATGATAAATGAACAAATGAACAATCATACACATACACAATACATCAGTGTTTTGCGTGGAAACCCAAAGCGGGAGAAAACCACATAATGCTTTTTCTTATATGTCTTGAAGAATTACATTCATTGGAAGCACCAACTTCCTTTGTTTTCCAACTGCAACTGGAAGGAGGCTCCAACCCCCTATTTTCTCAGGATACAACCTGAGGGAAGCTCCAACTCCCCAATTCTCTGGCTACAACTAGAAGGAGGCTACAACCCCCTATGTTTTCTGGCTACAACCACCTTTCCTTGCCCCATCCAACCACCCTGAAGTAGAATTAGAATGATGGAACCACTGTCACACTATCATTGTGAGATATATCGTTGTAAAACTATACCAATAAACCTGAACCATTTATAAACCATGCATCAACCTGTACCTCAACCTGTAATTAACTTGTACCATAAACAAGTGCATCAACCATGCACCAACTTGTAATCAAACTGTACCATAAACAAGTGCAACCAACCATATACCAAGTATGTACCAATCATGTGTCCACTACTCATCAACTATGACTCGTCAATATGTACTAGCATCATCAACTATACACCTTATGTATGTGCCAACTCATCAACTACTTGTCTTAACCATGTACACAACATGTACCTTAACAAAAATCATGTTGGAGAAATTTTTGTTTTCGATGCACTAGTTTAGTGGGAGTTAACTGACTAGTTCTATTTAGACTTTCTATTTTTACCATCACTACTATGCATGCATGCATTCCTAAGGAAAGCTAACTGCTTGATTTCTTTTCTTAATTATGGAATGTTTTTCCCTATATATGAGTGTATTCCACTCATTCATTGTATCATATTGATCATGATCTATGTATCAATCATCACCTCATTGGAGTAGTGTGAATATATTTTCTCATTCTTCCATATTGAATCTCTCTTCCTTTATTGATAATATTTGTTTGTAATTGCTTTAGCTAAATCTCCTGTGCAAGTTTCCATGAAACACTGACATGGTATCATAGCTATGTTGCTTGAAGCAAGCCAGACAAGCCAAAGAATAAGGAAAATCGGGGTTTTGGCGAGCTAAATCTGTGGTCATAACTTTCATCAATTATTCCTTTCCAAATATTACATTTTTGAGGAAACGACCTATTTTGAAATTAAATCGGCCCATTTTGGAAGTGGGTTTTCAACCGTTTGCCAAGAGTTTTTACCGTTTTCTCAGAGAGTGAGCCGCAATATATCCTCCTGAAACCAATATGAATCTGTGGTCGTACCTTTCCACATTCATTGCTCCCAAAATATTATGTTTTGGAGGAAACGGTCCATGTGGAAAGTAAATCAGCCCATTTTGGAAGTGGGTTTTCAATAGTTTGGCAGATTCCTCACCGTTTTCTCAGAAATTAAGTCGCAAGATCATATCTTAAAACTAATATGAATTCTTAATTTCTTAATTTTTTAGTTGCAGATTGAGAGTAAATTTTTAGGGGTTCTTGGAATCAATGGGAGAGATGGATATGAAAACTATTATACAACCAAAATTGGTGGTAATCCTCACACCATACAATTATTTTGATTGGAATCCCAAGGAAAAATTCCAACTTAGAAGGAAAGGATTGTATAATTTGACGAAGGCGACAGAAACATAACCTACATTAGCGATTGAGAAGATGAGATGGGCGAATCGTAAGGATGAGGCCAAAAAACTACTTATTGAGTTAATCTCCATTGATTTGTGGTTTCATGTTGATGCATGAAAGACTACAAAGGAGATCTAGACCACCTTGGAAGGACTCTTTGGAAAGGATGATGAGATGTGAGGTCATATGCTTGAGGTAGAGTTGAATACCTTAGACCCTAAAAGTTTTGATAATATACAATATTTTTTTACTAAATTTAAATCTTTTCTATTGAGCTTGGGTGAATGTGGTATTGATAAGTCTACACAAGAGAAACACCTTATTCTAACAATCTTGGCCAAGCTAGGACTAGAATACACTGTATATGTCTCCAATTTCCATTCTGGCAAATGTCTTTTTGGAACATATTGGAAAATGCCTACGTTGGCTCAGTTCATTGAGTCTCTTACACAAGAGTAGACAAAATCATACATATGGGCCTCATGAAAGATCCCAAAGAACATGCACTCACCATGCAGGATCGAAAATGTTCATTCAAACAAAGTAGGAAGGAAGGATATTCCAAATCCTTTAATGATTCTTTAGGTTCCAAAGACTCTTCAGATTCCAAGAAGAAGAAGAAGGGAAAGTAGTGCACTTACTGCAATAAATCGAATCATGAAGAATCCACATGCATGAAGAAACAGATCGATCTTATGGCACATGTACTTCAACAGAACAACCTTGGAAACTTCATTCAAAAGGGAGTCAAGAAGCAGAAGGAAGAAGATCCTGCTCCTAAGAAAGGTAATCATCATGCTCTTGTTGCAATTAATTCCTCATCTGATTCATGGATTATAGATTCTGGTGCATCCCATTATATGTCAGCAAAAGAGGAATTTTTCTCTTCCTTGATTCCATGCTCAAGACCCCCTATTCTCATGGGGGGTGATACTCCATTAGTAGTAGAAGGAGAAGGGAGAGTGGAACTCCACAATGACAGTTTTGAGAATGTTTTACATTTTCCAAAGCTTTCTATGAATCTTCTCTCAGTTTATCAGATCACTCAGAAAGGAAAAAATGTTGAATTTACATCATATTCACTTTCAGTAATTGACATGCATGACAATTCCATTATTGCAATTGGTGAGGTGGATCACAATTCAAGGTTGTATAAATTCACTAAGTTTTCTAACGATGACTCCTCTATTCTACTTACACATAAGGAGAGTACTTTGCATGCACCTCCACTGAAGCATGCATATACTCTTGTTCTTCCATCATTTTCAGACATTAGAGATGATTCCATACACTCTGATTATGTACATGGAAATAATCAGGTAGTACATCCAAAAAAGAAGCCAACGTCGAAGATTTAGAAGATGCCCAAGAAGGCACATACCACACTTTAGGCAACATGCAACCTTGTAAGGAATCCATTAGATTCAAGGAGGGCTCGATCTCAGCATGAGGAGCCTTCTCAAGTATTTTTAGCTTCAGAACCTGAGATGCCCATGCATTTCTATATGGTTCAATCTACTGATCCACGGAACTAAAATAGGGTTGTGGGAAATCCATTATAGAAAGAAGCCATGCACAAGGAGTATGACTCACTCATACAGAACTAGACTTGGAATCTGGTTCCACATCCACTAGAAAAGAATATTTTCAGGTGTATATGGGTCCACAGGATCAAGAAGTATAAGGCCTGATAGGTTGCCAAATGACTTCATCAGATCCATAAATATTTCTACATCTTCACGAAGACTTTCAATGAGCAGAAGTTTCAAACTTTGCGGGATTGTCTTGCAGTGAAGAACACATTTGCCTAGCAGTTGTCATTTTCTTCTTTTGATACATTATCTTTTGAGGGGGGGTTTTGTTCCCACGTGGTTTTGCCTCTTTCCTCACTTTTATTCAGTGTTCATTAGTTTCATTGTACATGAGTACCTAAAATGTCCTAGTAGCCGGGACTCATTTTTTACTCCATAGTGATGTTCAGGGGGGGTGTTGGAGAAATTTTTATTTTCGACACAAATCCCTCATCAATTTTATCATCCAAATATGATTTGTAACCCTCTAATATACCTAGTGTATATTATCACATACCTACAAACCTTCCTTAACTTTAACAACAAGAGACTAACATTTTCATCAAACTTTTCTTTAGTCTCACATGACTAGTTTTGGATTAGTCAACAACCCTAACTTGAAATAGTCATAGCTTTCTACCTGTAATGAATAAATATATGAAACTGATACAAAGTGTTCTTTAGTGTGTTTTATGCAATTTATCGATGTGTCAATACTTGGACCTTCTTAGAAAAGGATTTATAGAAAAAATGGCATACCTTGTTGAATTCTGGCTTTATTCTAGAGAGAGACCTTGTAGAGCGTGCCCTGCACAGAATATTTGTTGAAATGATATGAAACTATTACATGGAATACTAAAGACTGTACTCTAACCAAAAATAAGTTTCTTACTAAATTTGTATCTTTTATGAAGAAGTTATGACGTTTTGACCTGAGACACCTGTTTTAGACTAGTTTCAAGACTAGCCACAAACCCTATATTCCACGGAGTGTAACTCCAAAAATACAACGACCCACAAGCTGAATTTGTTACCATAGATAATTTGATATGTTTCCTCAATGGAATAGAAATTTCACGATTTGAATCATTCTATAAAAAATGGTATTGCGAAAATGGTGAGATGATCTATAAATAACATACCTTAGAAAGCATCATCGAAAGAATTTATCCTTCCTTGAATTCTGGCCTTATTTTCTTCACCTTCCCTAAGAAATTCGGCTTAGATATCCTTTGGTTACATCAGACACCTATAGATGTTAAATATTCTCAAGTGTGATATAAAATGAGAGATCCTTGCCTCTTATTTATACTCTCCAAGTAGCTTCCTTAAAAACATCTTCTAGGTCACTTTATCACTTTCTTTATTTGAGGGTTAACCCACTTCTAATTTCTCCATTAAATTTATTATTTTAATAATTAATCTGTATTCAATTTGAATTATAGTACACTCATCAATTCACTATATTATTTACCTTCTAAAATTTCTTAAACCACTTTGACTACTTTGACCTTTTGGGGCTTCTAGATGACATATGAGGGTCCTCCAACTTCGTAAGGCCATAACTTTCAAACCGTGAGGATTTATGTGACGTTCCACATACCACCATAAATAGAATGAAATATAATATCCATATAGAATATTATTACCTAAAAATATATCAAAACTCATCCCATTATACATCAAACAAACTTGGGTCCATTACCCAAACCTAGGTTCTCCAACATCTCATGGCCATAACTCTCTAACCATGAGGAGTTATGTGACGTTCCACATGCCAGCGGAAATGGAATGACAATAAATATCCATATAGGATAGTTTCACTGAAAAATTCACTGACCCTCATATAATTATTCCACAAATAAGCATGGGTTCTCTAACCATACTTCTAGGATAACTCAATCCACAAAGCGTCTTCCCGTGAGAGCTTTCACCATAAGGGGACCACTTTGGATTTCATACATTTCAACTTATTATCAAACATGAAAAGACAATAATGATTCAAATTTACATCAAACAAACTTGGTTCCATTACCCAAACCTTTGTGTTACCGAGATTTCTTTAAGGGTTGACATCAATGACAACCAACCTTAATAAAAAATCTCCCCCTTTGGCACTGATGGAAACACTATGATGCAAAAATAAAATTATGTCATGAAATACTGAATTCATATCACTCATGCTCCCCCTGGAAACATGCCTATGTCCTCTTCATATATGTGACCATTGCTCCCCTTGGAACCATGCCTCTATCGTCTGCATCTGATGAATCTCTCCCCCTTTTTCATTAATGGAAAAGGTATCTTTCCATCTGGGGATGCTCCCCCTGACTGAACTGTCCTCTTTATGGTGCTTCCTCATGTACATCTAAGACATATAAGATAAGAATTCAAAATCATTCATTTTGGAGTAGAAATAACAATGAGTCTCTGGCGAAGATACTCAAAGGCTTCCCGAGGAAGTGGTTTTGTAAAAATCTCCGTCACTTGTTCTTTTGTGCCCACATACTCAACTCTGATGTTTTTTTCTTCAACGTGTTCCCATAGAAATTGATACTTTATTGGAATGTGCCTTTTCTTGGAGTGCATCACTAGGTTATTTTAGATACTGATGGAACTTGTATTCTCACAAAATATTGGAATGGGCTCATCATACTCAACCTTTATATCTGTCAAAGTTTGTTTCATCCAAAGAACCTATGTACAACATGTTGTTGTTGCAATATAGTCCGCCTCAGCTGTCGATAGAGATATTGATGATTGTTTCTTTCTTATCCATGATACTAAACACTCACACAAGTAGAACACTGCTCCACTAATACTTCGTCGGTCATCAATACAACCTGCCCAATCTGTATATGTGTAGGAAATAAGAGATAAATCATTTCCTTTTGGATACCATAATCCAAACTCTTCTTTTCCTTTGAGATATCTGAAAATTCTCTTCATTGCTAATACATGTGATTCCTTTGGTGATGCTTGAAATCGTGCCACCTGTCCAAATGCCTGCATTACATCTGGTCTAGATGATGTCACATATAGTAGAATGCCAATCATTGACCTGTATTTCCTATGATATGTAGACTTTGAATCATCATCTTTCCTTAACTTGCAATTGGTTTGAATGGGAGTGATAAATGGTTTGCAATTTTCCATTCCGAACCTCTTTAACATTTGTCTGATATACTTTATTTGAGAAATAAAAATTCCTTGGTTTATTTGACGTATCTGAATTCCCAGAAAGAAGGATAGTTCTCAAAGTAATGACATTTCAAATTCATTATGCATATCCTTTGCAAATTTCTGGCTTAACCTGTCATCATCACTACCAAAAATAATATCATCAACATAAAATTCAATTAATAAAATATT
>ML778254.1:599531-646504 GCA_009831015.1 Picea engelmannii
TTTGCAAATTTCTGGCTTAACCTGTCATCATCACTACCAAAAATAATATCATCAACATAAAATTCAATTAATAAAATATTACCTTGACTTACCTTGATGTAGAGGTTGTTGTCTGCACTTCCTTTTCTGAACCTTACCTGCTGTATATATTTATCCAGTCTAGAGTACCATGCTCTAGGAGCCTGTTTTAGACCATACAAGGCCTTCTTTAATTTACACACATAGTCTGCATTCTCTGACAACTGAAATCCTTCTAGTTGTTCAATGTAGACTTCTTATTCAAGTTCCCCATTCAGAAAATTTGATTTTACGTCCATATGATACACTTTAATATTCTTGGAGCATGCATAAGCTAAAATAAAATGAATTTCTTCCATTCGGGAAACTGGGGAAAATGTCGCTTCAAAGTCGATTCCTTCAATCTATTCATATCCTTTACATACCAATCTAGTTTTGTTACTTGTAACCGATCCATCTTCATTCAATTTATTCTTGAAAACCCATTTTGTGTCGATCACATTCTTATTCTTTGGTCTTGGAACCAATTCCCAAGTGCCATTTTTCTCTATTTGATCCAATTCTCCATCCATGGCCTTATTCCAAAATTCATCCTTGATGGCTTCTTCAAAAAAAATTGGTCCAATTGTAGATAAGAGTGTTAGGTGTGTTTGTTTTGGTGAACAGATTATTCTTCTAGTCTCAATTCCTGCATCTTTGTTTCCGATAATCTGATCTGAAGGATGATTCTTCTATACTCATATACTTGGTGTATTTGGAGACACTTGTTGAAATTGTTCTTCTTCTTCTATCGGATTCTCTTCATCTTCCTCTTCTACTTCTTTTTCATCTTCTGCTTCCTTTTCGAAAAGTTGTTCCATTAATTCATTTTCTTCTTCCTTTGATTCTAGTCTATCTATTTCATTAATTGTTACGTTGATGTTTTCCACAAATTAGTTCAATCTCAGATTGTAACACTTGTATGATTTCCTTGTACTTGAGTAACCAACAAGTACTCATTTTTCCACACAAGATTCAAACTTTTCCATTCTTCCATCTTCTCTTTTGATGTAGCATTTTCTTCCAAAACCTCTGAAGTTCTTCACATTTGCTGGTCTTCCTTTCCATAACTCGTAGGGAGTTTTGTTAGTGTTGTTTTTGAGCATTACTTTGTTTTGAATGTGAACTATTGTATGAACTGTCTGTGTCCAAAATATATCTTTCAATTTGGAATCCATTAGCATTGTTAGAGTCATTTCCTGTACTATCCTATTCTTTCTTTCAACAACTCCAATCTGTTGAGGTGTCCTAGCAACGAAGAATTTCCTTTTTATTCCATGATTGCTGCGGTAGTCCATACATTCCTTTGAAGTGAGCTCTCCTCCATTATCAGAACTCAAGAATTTGATTTTTGAATCCATTTCATTTTCAACCATTTCCTTGTAGATCTTAAAGTTTTCAAAAGCTTCTAACCTATTCTTGAGAAAGAAAACTGCGGTCATTCTTGTATAATCATCAACTGATAACATAAAGTATTTCTCACCTTTTAAACCCTTTGTTGTAGTTGTTCTAACTAGACCAGTGTGCACAATTTCCAGTGGTCTTGTCATTGAATATTCCTTTAATTTGAATCTGGTCTTTGTTTTCTTTCCTTGTTGACAATGCTTGCATAAAGTGTTGGTTGGTTTCATGATATGGGGAATTTCTCTGACTGCTTATCTTTTGCTGACTTTGACAAGGTTATCAAAATGTACATGAACCATTCTTTTGTGCCATAGCCAAATTTCATCTTCCACTTTTTATTTCCAATTTCACTTCACACATATATGTTTCTTGAAGTTCTTGTAGCTGTAGCAATCAATTTTCCTGAACCTTCTTTTCGTATCTCACACTTTTGTGAATCGAAATTAACGTTATGAGCTTGGTCACACATTTGACTCACACTTAGAAGAATATGTTTCATATCTTCTACTAGTAGAACATTTTATGCCTTTGTATTCTTGTTCCCAATTCTGACCGTGCCTTTTTCAATGATTTTAGCTGAATCATCATTTCCGAAGGAAACTAATCCATCTCTTTCCTTTCTTAATGTAAGAAACCTATCTCTATCACCTGTCATGTGTTTTTAACATTCACTATCAAAATACCAACCATGTTTCTTCGGCTTAGCATGTAGAGAGAGTTTGCATTCTTCATTGCTATATTGATTCTGCTTTCTTATCCATGTCCTTTTCTGAGGTTCATGTATGTGACTGTTGTTATTGTGTTGCATTTCTCTAGGAGGGACTGTCATTCTACAATATTTGGCCATGTGTCCAAATTTGTTACATTTGTAACATTCCACTTCAGTGCTCAAAGATTCAAACATGTTGTAAATTATTCTCTGTGTTTCACTAGGCCTTCTTGGATAACTCTTTTGTGTATGACTTTCAAACTTGTTTATGTTCCTATTGTTAGCTCTGCAATTCACAGCTTTATGTCCAAAATTATTACATGCATAACATAGACCAAAAAATATAGTTTGATACCTAGGAGTTGAAGATATTCTGAAAGGAGGTTCTCTTATGAATCATTCTTCTTCTTGAGGCCTATCTATTTGTTGTTGATTCTGAAATCTGAATATTCTCGGTGGAGGAGTGTCCCTGTAATCTTCCTTGTATATCTTCATATCCCCTTTGATTGTTTCTACATAGCTTTTTGGATATGTTTCTTTCTCTGTTGTTTTGGAGATTGATCCCTTTTCTGTCTGATTGTATCCAATTCCAGACTTGTCAAGATGATATTTTTTACTGTTGATAATGTCATCCAAAACTTTTGAGCTATTCTTCATATTTTTCTTTTGAATATCCTTTCTTAATGTGACAATATTTGCTTCCAAATTTTCAATGATCTTGTCCTTTTCTTCTAGTTGTTCTTTGAGTGCTTCTTCAATTCTTTTATCTTCTTCTATTTGAACCTTCAAATTTGTGATCATTTTTTCTACTTCTTGAGTGTCTTCTTTCTTGTCTAGTTCCTCTTGTAGTTTCTTGTTTTTATTTTTTCTCTTCTGATAACTTCTATGGCACACATCAATTCTTCTCGATAGTCAACTTTTGCCTCTTCAGTTTCTTCTTTGACTTCTTCATATTCTTCTTCATCTTCTTCATCTTCTTCTTCAGAGTATTCTTTATCAGAGTCTTCTACTGCCATGAATAGAACTCTTCCTGTCTCACTATCACTGACTTCATCTTCATCTGATGATGAGATGTCTTTTTTGGTGCATAAGCTTTTCTTGAAAATTTTCTTTTTATTTCTTTTTCCTTTATATGTTTGATTTCCTTTTGAGTAACCTTCATCATTTCTCTTTTTCTTATGAGGACATTTGTTAGAAAAATGACCAATACCATCAAAATTAAAACAAATTAAAGGAATCTTACCTCTATACCTACCGTCAATTCCCTTGTTCAGTCTTTTGACGAAGATGGCCACTTCTTCATCATCTTTCGATACGTCATTGTTTCTTCTAGGTTATTCTTGTTTCTTTTCCTTTTTATTTGATCGTTTGGATGCTTTGAAAGATGTTTCTTTTAAATCTAGATTTTCTTGTTCAGTTCTCATTTCATATGCTGTGAATATTCCATGCAGTTCATCCATTCTTATTGAGTTTAGATCTGATTTGTCTTCTATTTCTGATATCTTAGGGTCGAATATGATAGGAAGATATCTTAGTACCTTTTGAACAATTACAGATTCTTCTATTTCTTCTCCCAATCCTATGATTGTATTCACTGTTTCATCGAATCGTAAGAATTAGGCTGTAATATTCTCATCTTCCTTCATCTTTAGTTGTTCAAACTGGCCTCTATAAATTTGAAGCTATGTAAGTTTGAATCTTTGTTTCTTTGACTTTTGAATCTCCTTCATAAATATTTTGAAGCTTGTCCCAAATATCTTTAGCAGATTTACAATGTGCAAATTTGGTGAATATTGTTTCACTGAGACCATTCAGAAGTGCATTTGTGGGTTTGGAATTATTCTGACCGAGTTTCATTGCTTTGACATTTGTTGGTGGAACTATTGGTGTTGCGTATGCATCTACAATTGATTGTCAAATTTCAAATCCCCATTCCTATATATATGTCTTCATCCTTATGCTCCAAAAAGAATAATTTTGTCCATCAAACTATGTTATTTCATTTTTACACAAGTTGTTTCTCTGCATGATTTATCTTTCAGTTGTTAAACTGATTTATGAAGGAACCTTCTCTGATACCAATTTTTTGATTACTGAGAGGGGGGGTGAATTCGTAATAGAGAAATTATAATCCTTTTTAAACCAAATAATCCAAGTGTTATATCAATGTATAATTATCATCCAATAATGATCAATGAACAAATGAACAATCATACACATACACAGTACACCATTGTTTTATGTGGAAACCAAAAGCGGGAGAAAACCACATAATGATTTTTCTTATATGTCTTGAAGAATTACATTCATTGGAAGCACCAACTTCCTTTGTTTTCCAGCTGTACTTGGAAGGAGGCTCCAACCCCCTAGTTTATCAAGCTACAATCTGAGGGAAGCTCCAACTCCCCAATTCTTTGGCTACAACCAGAAGGAGGCTACAACCCCCTATGTTCTTCAACTACAACTGGAAGGTGGCTACAACCACCTGTCCCTACCCCATCCAACCACCCTAAAGTAGAAGTAGAATGATGGAACCATTGTCACACTATCACTGTGAGATATATCGCTGTAAAAATGTACCAATAAACGTGAACCATGCATCAACCATGCATCATCCTGTCCATCAGCCTGTAATTAAACTATACCATAAACAAGTGCATCAACCATGCACCAACCTGTACCATACAACCTGTAATCAACATGTACCATAAACAAGTGCAACCAACCATGTACCAAGTATGTATCAATCATGTGTCAACTACTCATCTACTATGACTCATCAATATGTACCAACATCATCGACTATACACCTTATGTATGTGCCAACTCATCAACTACTTGTCTCAACCATGTACAAAATATGTACCTTAACCAAAATCCCTCATCAATTTCATCATCCAAATATGATTTGTAACTCTGTAATAGACCTGGTGTATATGATCACATACCTGCAAACCCTCTCTAACTTTAACAACAAGAGACTAGCATTTTCATCAAACTTTTCTTTAGTCTCACATGACTAGTTTTGGATTAGTCAACAGCCCTAACTTGAAATAATCATAACTTTGTACCTGTAATGAATAAATATCTAAACTAATACACAATGTTATTCAATGTTTTTATGAAATTCCTCCAGGTGTCACTACTTGGAACCTCTTATAAAAGGATTTATAGCAAAAATGACATACCTTGTTGAATTCTGGCGTATTATAGAGAGAGACCTTGTAGAGCATGCCCCGCACGGAATATTTGTTGAATCGATATGAAACTGTGACATAGAATACTAGAGATGTTATTATAACCAATACATTTTTTGTTACTAAATTTAGATCTGTTATGAATAAGTTATGACATTTTTACCCGAGACACCTGTTTTAGACTAGTTTCAAGACTAGCCACAAACCCTATTTTCCACAGAGTGGAACTCCAAAAATACAACGACCCACAAGATGAATTTTTTACCATAGATACTTGGATATGTTTCCTCAATGGAATAGAAATTGCATGGTCTGAATCATTTTAGAAAAAAATGTATTGCGAAAATGGTGAGATGACCTGTAAATAACATACCTTAGAAAACATCATCAAAAGAATTTATCATTCTTTGAATTCCGGCCTTCTTTTCTTCACCTTCCCTCATAAATTTGTCTTAGATATCATTTTTTTACCTCTGACACCTATAGATATTCAATATTCTCAAGTGTTATCTGAAATGAGATAGCCTTGCCTCTTATTTATACTCTCCAAGTATCTTCCTTAAAAACATATTTTAGGTCACTTTGTCCACTTTCCTTATTTTAGGGTTAACCCACTTCTAATTTATCCATTAAATTTATTATTTAAATAATTCATTTGTATTCACTTTGAATTATAGTACACTCATCACTTCACTTTATTATTTACCTTCTAAAATCTCTTAAACCACTTTGAGTACTTTGACCTTTTGGGGCTTCTAGATGACATATGAGGGTCCTCCAACTTCATAAGGCCATAACTCTCAAACTGTGAGGAGTTATATGACGTTCCACATACCACTAGAAATGGAATGACATTTACTATCCATATAGAATATTATTACCTAAAAATATATCAAAACTCATACCATTATATATCAAACAAACTTGGGTTCATTACCCAAACCTGGGTTCTCCAACTTCTTGTGGCCATAACTCTCTAACCGTGAGGAGTTATGTGACGTTCCACATACCACCAGAAATGGCATGACAAGCAATATACATCTAGGATAGTTTCACTGAAAAATTCAATAACCTTCATCTCATTATTCCACAAATAAGCATGGGTTCTCTAACCATACTTCTAGGATAACTCAATCTGCAAAGTGTCTTCCCGTGAGGGCTTTCACCATAAGGGGACCACTTTTGAGTTCATACATTTATACTTATTATCAACCATGAAAAGAAAATAATGAGTCATCTTTACATCAAACAAACTTGGGTCCATTACCCAAATGTTTGTGCTACTGATATTTATTCAAGGGTTGACATCATTGATAACCAACCTTAATCAACATTCACTTCCCATTCCTTGTTATGCCATGCCATGCCTTTTCATGCCTTCACTTGCCTTTCCTTTCCTTGTCTTTCCATGACTTTCCTTTCCTTTCCTCCACTTTCGTCGACATGCCTTGCCTTTCCATTCCATGCCTTCACTTTCCTTACCTTACCATGTCTTTCCATGCCTTGCCTTTCCATTCTTTTTCTTTCCCTTCCTTGCCATGCCTTGCCATTCCTTTCCTTCACTTTCCATGCCTTGCCATTCCTTTCTTTCACTTTCCATGCATTGTTATTCTTTTCCTTCACTTTCCATGCCTTGTCATTCCTTTCTTTCACTTTCCATGCATTGTTATTCCTTTCCTTCACTTTCCATGCCTTGCCATGCATTTCTTTCACTTTCCATGCATTGCTATTCCTTTCCTTCACTTTCCATTCCTTTCCTTTCCTTCACTTTCCATTCCTTTCCTTTCCTTAACTTTTCTTTCATTTCCTTGTCTTTCCTTCACTTTCCTTTCCTTTCCTTTCCTTTCCTTTCCATGTATTGCCTTTCCACGCCTTTCCATGATATGCCTTGACTTGCCTTGCTAACATAGTTATATTGAGTTATAATTATAACTCAAAATTCAGTTATACTAAGATACATAGTTGTGTTACCTTCATATCCTTTATACAATAGGAATACTTAGGGTTAACGTGTATCTAAATTCATGCAAGGGAGAGCTCCAACTAGAAAGGTCAAACCCTAACCCTAATCACCTTAATTAGTGTACCTACCTACATGGATAGATGTATGAGGAATGGTGCATGCCCAACTGGAGAATATTACAACATGTGAATCCATGCACCTCCTAGGGACCTACTCCCACCTCCTAGAATAAACAATACACATGTAGTGAACCCTACTAGCCTAAGGATATATCCCCTCATCTAACAATATAACATGCATGAACAAATAGAAGCAACACTGAATATAACTCAACTCTTAATGATTTCACATGCATGCCTACAACATGCATGAGCATATAACACAATCTATAAAACAAGAACACCTCTTAGAAGCTAAACTAGTGTGCCTAAAACCTATCACAATTATGCACAATTCCCAAGGAAAAATGAATTTGTTAGGCACTATACAAATCTATGAAAAACTATTTTCTTCACCATTTTGTAGGATAATACTAACCAGAAAAACCAAGTAAAAATATAAGAGTAACAAGGGAAGGAAGGGATCAAAATCACAAGGCGTGAGACAAGAGATGTTTCCAATAAAAATATTGTATAGAAAAAATAAAGAAATAAATACGAGAAACCAAGAACCAATGAAATGTTCCATCCTTCTTCCATCACAATATTCATAGATCTAGATTTCAGTCATTGTCAATAATATCTCATTTTCTTTACTCATCACCTCTTTGTACATGTTCTTTTAATGCATTTTCAAATAAATTCTTGATGTAGGAAATGAGACTTCTAGAGGTTAAACATAGGATTTGATACATTGAATAACTTCTCCAATGATTATAAATTAGTTATAATGTCGATTGTAAATCCCACTAGTTGTTGTTTGTCCAAGAATATCCCACACAACGTGTATTGAATCAAGACATTATGGGTCACATGTGAAATTATAAAACAAGAACACCTTCTAAAAGCTAAAATTGTCTTCCTAATTGGGTAGTTGAGGAAGAAAACCAAGGAAACAAGTGATGTGTTTTTCCCTCAAGGGATTTTCCAAATCCACTACAAAGTAAAGATAAAGTTGGAGGCCAAAATTAAATAGTTTGGAAGCTACAATAGTGGAACGGAGAAACCAATGACACATTTTTTCCTTTGGATCTTTGTTGGACCCCGCCACAAGTAAAAAAATGAACTAGAGGAAAACACACACTCATGAGGGAGCTATATCAATAGAACAAGTGAGCTAGTGATGTGTTTTTCCTTGGAGAAGTCTCGTGAAGCCTCAGACAAGCCAAAAAATGCTTGAGAGGTGAAAATACAATAGTATAAAAGTAACAAGAGTGAATCAATGCCATGCCTTCACTTGCCATGCCTTTCCTTTCCTTGACTTCACTTTCCTTTCCATTCCTTGCATGTTCATGCCTTTCATGCCATGCCTTCACTTGCCTTGCTATGCCTTGTCTTTCCATGACATGCCTTGTCATGTCATTCCTTGTCATGCCATGCCATGCCTTCACTTTCCATGCCTTGCCTTTCATTTCCTTCACTTGCATTTCCATGCCTTTCCTTGCCATTCCTTTCCATGCCTTCAATTTTCATGTCATGCCATGCTTTTCCATGCCTTCACTTGTCATTCCTCCACTTTCCTTTCCTTGCCATGACTTCACTTTCCATGTCATTTCTAGCCTAACAAGTTGTCAAATTTTCAAACATATGTAATAAGAACTGAGAAAAACCCTAGTGCCAAAGATACTCCAAAAAATAGTTTTCTGATCGAAGGGATGATAAAGTAGGGTCCCCACTAGATAAAAATTGGTTCTCTAGATCCAATGCAACTGGAAGTTCGTGCATCTGAGTCCTGGTTTGACTTTTATCGTGAGTTGAAACTCGCCTCCTCAAGTCATTCAATGACATGTGTCCAATTTGGTGCTGGGGAATAAAATCTAAGTCGAGTAATATAATGA
The DNA here is from genome assembly GCA_009831015.1 of Picea engelmannii. NCBI lineage: Eukaryota > Viridiplantae > Streptophyta > Pinopsida > Pinales > Pinaceae > Picea > Picea engelmannii. Next base: position 608,858 of record ML778254.1, read on the forward strand.
AGTTCTATAAGCTCCCACAAGTCTGTTTGGACAAGGCCCACGTGACTACACTAACCAAAAATTCCCGACATAGTGTTCTTGAAAATCAACCTCCTACTCAAAAATTTTACTATGCCTCGTTGACCAAAACCTTAGTGCCATAGATACTCCAACAAATGGTTTTTTGATTGACATGATGATAGTAGAGGGGCCCCAATAGCTAAAACCTGATTCTCTGGAACCAATCCAACTCACAATTCATCTATCTAAGTCCCAATTTTAGTTTTATCATCATTTGCAACTTGCCTCCTCAATTCATTCAGGGACATGTGGCCAATTTGTTATGGGGGCATAAAATCCAAAATGAGTAGCATAACAAAGTTTTGTAAGCTCCCGCGAGTCTATTTGGAAAAGGCCCATGCGACTACACTATCCAAAAATTACTGAAATAGTGTTCTTGAAAATCCACCTCCTCTTTAGAAATTGCACTATTCCTCATTGACCAAAACCCTGGTGCCGAATATACTCCAACAAATGGTTTTTCGGTGACAGAATGATAGTATAGGGGCCCCACTAGCTAAAATTTGGTGCTCCAAATGCAATGCAAATGATAGTTCATGCATCCAAGTACCAGTTTGATTTTTAGTGCGAGTTTCAACTCACCTCCTCAATCCATTCAGGGGAATGTGGACAATTTGGTCGAATCCACTAATAAAACTATGATGAAAATCATGAAGAATATTATTGGTGGCAATACTCGTGAATGGAAATTACAACTAACACATGCATTTTGGATTGATTGGACAATGAACAAAACTAGTACTCGTGAGACACATTCGATTAGTTTATGTACAAGAGGCAGTTATACCTACTGATTTGGATATTACAACTTATTGATTATCCTTCCATACTAAGGAACTGTACAATAGTCTAATAACTCATAAATTTAAAGCATTGATAGCCTTATAAGAGTAGTGAGAGTTTGCAACTCATAATTTAAAATAAGGACAGGGTGTTGTAAAGAAATATCATGAAAATAAGGCAAAAGCTAGGTTATTCAAAGTCGGTCGAGGAGTCTTTCTCTTTTTACTTTGTATACAAATACAAGAGTAAGCATACTAAATTCTAGAAGTTATTGTTAGGACCATTTACTATTGTAGAAAATATGGGAAACAATGCTCTCCAGTTAAAGGAAATGGAAGAGATATTATTTTCACATACTATGAATGTGTTTGTCCTAAATCTCTATTGCTTTGTTGAACTAACATAGTTATAGGACCAACACACACCAAGAAAGTTTTAAAATAGAAGTGTGTGTGTGTGTGTGTGTGTGGCATAGATGTAGGACCAATGCACACCCAAAGAATAGTAAAGCATAATACTGTGTGTGTGTGTGTGTGTGTGTGTGTGTGTTTGCACATGAATTTTCATTTTTGTTTATAAATTTTAGAGATGCTTTCTCTTTTTCCTTTTATGTTTAGTTTGATAGGTCTGGTTTTGTTTTCATTTTCATGTTGGTCTAGATTATGCATGCATATTTACATTTTTATCACCTTTTCCTTTTTGAGTTTTCCAAGGTGCATCTGTTGTGGTTTTAAGCTTTTCATGGTTTCCTAAGAAGGTACTTATACAATCAATAAGACCTCAGACAATGTTTCTTATTATGCTTACTCATGTTATTCTATTAGTATATCGCTAACATTGATTGTTAGTTTATGGCATGGTAGGTTTATACCATGAAATAGAGGAGAAATTGTTGATGGGTTCCTAATTCTCAGCTCAGGAAAGTTAAATGCTTTAAAACCTTGTTAGGTCTCCCATATCTTCTTCATAGTCCTTTTTCTTCATCCATTGTAGAACGTTTTTCCTAATTCAGTCCATATATTGTCCTTTCCAGGGGTGCATACAAATTCTTATGCTTTCCTCATTGTTACTATTTCTATCATTCAATTTATTTGTTACAATATATTTACAATCCCAAACAACCTATATCATGCCCAATTCTAAGATGTTTCAAATGAACTATTACATGAAGTAGTATCTTAAATGGTGTCACCAGTGTTTACCTTGAAAATGTATAACAAAAAAATCATTACAAAGTGTCACAAGGAAGATACCTACAACAAAATTTAATAACCACTGTTGGATTATTGAGAGGGGGGGTGAATAAATAATGAGCAATTTATACCACTTATTAATCATTTTAACCACAATTTATATTCCTTTAACTTATTCAACAATGTTCATTATTTCATCAATAATATGTTATTGCATCATATAACATTAACATCCATCAATGCATAATAAACAATAATAGACACATCCACACAATGCACATTACACTAGTATTTTAGGTGAAAAACCAATGCAGGAGAAAACCACAAAATGATTTTCTTATATGTCTTTAAGAATTACATTCAAGGAAGCACCAAATTCCAATTCTATGGCTCCAACCAGAAGGAGGCTATGACCCCCTGTGTTCTCTGGCTCCAACTGTAAGGTGGCTACAACCACCCAATTCTCTAGCTCCAACTAGAAGGACGCTCCAACCCCCTAATTATCAGGCTCCAACTTGAAGTAAGATCCAACTCCTTGTGTTCTTTAGCTCCAAATGGAAGGTGTCTCCAACCACCTATCCTTGCCCCATCCTACCACCCTGAAATATAAGTGCCAAATGTAGACAACCTGTCACCTTCACTGAATCAACCACTATCACTGTCACTCTATCACTGTCAATCTGTACCAACAACCTGTAACCAAAAAACTCTAGAAATACCTGAACCAAAAACCTGTAACCAACAACCTATGCCAATAACCTGTCACAATAATATCATCAACCAATCATGTACATCAACAACTAGCACAACTTGTACCATCACAAGTGTGTTGACCATGCACATCATAACACCTCATAACCATTACCAATACCAATATAGTTATTCCACATCAACCATAGACCATGTTCCAATATCACTACAAATATGTCCAATAAGATTACCAACAAGTGCCTCTAAAAATGTACCAAGCATGTACAAATCATGTATCAATAACAAACCAAGTTATACCTCATCAAGATGTACCAACATCACCATACCATACACCTCATGTATATTCCATCTCATCAACTAAGTATCTCATACATGAACTCAACATATACCTCAACCATACAACAAGACAAATAACAAGAATCCTCTAGCAATACATCAAAAATCCATAATCCAAATACCATAAACCCTTACATAAAACCATGTTCCAAGCCCCACTATTATGTAGCCTCAAGCATGTACCACATCATGACCAAATATAACCATAAACATACATGTAAATTTGTAATAGACCTCGTGTATGTTATCACAGGCCTGCAAACCTTCATTAACTTCAACAACAAGAGACTAGCATTTTCATCAAACTTTACTTTAGTCTCACATGAGTAATTTTGGATTAGTCAAAAACCCTAACTTGCAACAAGAATAACTGTGTACCTGTAATGCATAAAGGTGTGAAAATTATGCACAATATTATTCAATGTTTTTTTTTGCAAATTCTTCAGGTTTCACTACTTGGAACCTCCCAGAAAGGAGTTATAGAAAAAATGGCATATCTTGTTGAATTCTGGCTTATTCTAAAGAGTGAACTTGTAGAGAATTCCACACGCGAAATATTTTCTTTATGGATCTTAAAATGGTACACAACATAATAAATACTTTAATCTAACCAATTCATTTGGTATCACTAAATTTGGATATGTTATGAATAAGTTATGATGTTTTTACCTGAAACAACTATTTTAGACTAGTTTCGGGACTAACCACAAACCCTATCTTCCATAGAGTGTAACTCCCAAACTACAACGGCCCACAAGATAAAATGTTTATCCCATTTACTGGGATATGTTTTCCCAACAACCTCCATATTTATCTATCTGAATCATTCTAGAAAAAAAGTTATTTAGAAAATGGTGAGATGACCTGTAAATAACATACCTTAGAAAGCATCATCAAAAGATTTTATCCTCCCTTGAATTCCAGCCTTCTTTACTTCACATTCCCTATGAAATTTACCTTAGATCTCCTTTGGTTCCCTCATTCACTTGTATATATTCAATATTCACAATTGGTGCTAATGGGAGACCCTTTCTCTCTTATTTATACTCTCCAAGTAGCTTCCTCTAAAAGTATCCACTTAACCACTTTGTCCACATAGCCTCTTTGTCCACCTAACCAACTTTGTCCACTTACAAACTTTGTCCACTTAGGAACTTTGTCAAATTTATTATTTAATTAATTTCTCCTTGCAACCACATTGACTAGGAATCTTCCTGAAGACTTTCTAGAATAATTGACTTCTTGTTGACCTTTTAGGGGCTTCTAGAATACTCTTGGGGGTCCTCCAACTTCAAGAGGCCATATCTCACCAACCGTGAGGAACCACGTGGTGTTCCACATATCAACGGAAATGGAATGACATGTACTATCCATATAGAATAGTCTTAACTACATATTCACTTATATTCATGCCTTTATACCTAAAACAAATTCAATTTGCTTACCCATACCTTTGCGGTACTGAAATTCGCTACCATACTTCTCCAAGGGTTGACATCAATCTAAAATATCACTCTCTAAGGGTTGACATCAATCTACAATATCACTCTCTAAGGGTTGAAATCAATGAAAACCAACTATACAAACCATTTTTCCGTCAACCTAATCCAACTATCTAACAACCACCTAGATCTAATAAACACCAATTTCACCCTAGTTAATGATCAATAGATCAAATTCCTTACTAAGAATTATAAGTTATCCTCCTAGTGTGCACTAAATTCAAATGGGTAAATATGCTATAGTTTACTAATCCATGGTCTGTTTGATATGTTGGTGAGTGTGATCATTTCATGGTTGAATTTAGTATGATGTTGAATACTATTGTTCATGTTTTACATATAGATATATGACTTATGATGACTTATGACATTGAAATGATGTGTGGGATAAGGATGTTATTTAATAGGTTCACCATCAATCATTAGTTTTGATGTTTAGCATTGATACGATGACATATGTGCCTGTGTAGATTAACCACTCATGTCAATTTTCACAAGGTTATTTTGAAAATGTATGGATATGCTTATGACTTGTGCATGGATTCTATGCTCTAGTTCTAGTTATTTTGGTTTATCACATCTATAATAATGTGAAACATGGATAGAAAGATAATAAGTATCCCAACTCTCAATGTAATTTATTATTCCTAAGGTGAAATGCCAAGGAAAATTATAAGTATTGGCCACCACTACAAGATAATCGTATAAAGTTGGGTTACAAGTAAAGGCTCCACCATTCACTTAGGGTAATGTGCTTGGCAAAGGAAATGTCATGTGGTTAAAAATGAAATATATTGACAAACATCCATTATGATGGTTTTTGGGTATTAATTTACATTGACAAATTTAATTCATTCTTGTGATCCAACGAGGGAGATTGGAGAGATAATCACTTGTAATTTACCCTAGTTCATACTCCAACTCATGGTTATGTTACACGTTTTGTGGGAGGGGGGAAATATTAGTATTGAGTTCACACTCCTCCTACTTGTAGACAAATCCATCCTATGAGTTGTGTGCATGAGAAGGTAGAGTGTGTATTGAGAACTCAGAATATATTCTTTGGCTTGGCTCCTTAATTTGGAAAGCATAATAAGAGCCAAGTTTGATCACTTATATTTATCCCTCATTCTTGGTAGTTGCTAGTGAAAGATGTTCGATCTAGGCATAGTTTTGGGCTACGATCTAGAGAGAAAAAAAAGTATGGATACCACTCATCCATCAAGTTCAACGAGTGTTGGAAAATTTGTAAACTACAACTCATAAAAAAATCATTAGTTTCCTTCATTTTCTGTGTATGATTCTTGAGAAATGGTATAGATTGGGGTTTCATGAGCATGATTTTAAATACAATAGTAGAAAAGTAGAAAGACTGAAGAAATTACATGACTTCACTTGCCATGCATTTCCGTTCCTTCACTTTCCATGTCTTTCCTTTCCTTCACTTTCCTTTCCTTTCCTTTCCTTGTCTTTCCTTCACTTTTCATGGCTTACCTTGCCTTGCCATGCCTTGACTCTCCTTGCCTTTACTTTCCTTGCCATGCCTTTCCTTGTCATTCCTTTCCATGCCATGCTTTCACTTTCCTTTCCATGCCTTGCATTTCCATGCTATGTCATTCCATGACATGCCTTATCATTCCATGTTGTGTCATACCATGCCATGCATTCACTTTCCATGCCTTTCATTTCCTTTCCTTCACTTTCCTTTCCATGCCTTTCCTTGTCATGCATTGCCATGCTCTGTCATGTCATTCCTTCACTTGTCATTTCATGCCATGATTTTCCATGCCTTCACATGCCATGTATTTTCATGCCATGCCTTCACTTTCCATTCCTTCACTTCCTTGGCCTTTCCATTCCTTCACTTGTCATGTCATGTCTAGCCTAACAAGTTGTTAAATTGTTAAACATATGAAATAAGCACTGAGAAAAAACCTAGTGACAAATATACTCCAGCAAATGGTTATTCAGTCAATGGAATGATAGCGTAGGGGAACCACTATTTAAAACCTAGTGCTCCAAATCCAATGCAACTGAAGTTTCATGCATCCGTGTACCGGTTTGAGTTTTAGCGTGAGTTGCAACTTGCCTCCTCAATCCATTCAAGGACATGTAGCCAATTTGGTATGGGGGCGTAAAATCCAAACCGAGAAACATAACAGAGTTTCAAAAGATCCCTTAAGTCTATTTTGCCAAGGCCCATGTGAATACACTAGCCAAAAATGCCTGACACAATTTTCTTGAAAATTGACCTCCTCTTCAGAAATTGTAGTATGCCTAATTGACCAAAACCATAGTGTCATAGATACTCCAAAAAAAGGTTTTTCAATCAACAAAATGATAGCGGAGGGACCCCACTAACTAAAACCTAGGCTTCATATCCAATGCAATTGACAGTTCATCCATCCAAGTCCTAGTTTGAGTTTTATCGTGAGTTGCAACTTGCCTCCTCAAGTCATTCAATGACATGTGGCCAATTTTGTCTGAGGGCATAAAATCCAAACTGAACAGCATAAAAGAGTCCTGTAAGCTCCCACAAATCTATTTGGCCAAGGCCCACATGACTACACTACCCAAAAAAAATGATACAATGTTCTTGAAAATCTATATCCTCTTAAGAAATTGCACAATGTCTCATTGAGAAAAACCCTAGTATCAGAGATACTCCAATAAACGATTTTTCAGTCAAAAAAATGATAATGGAGGGGCCCCACTAGCTGAAACCTGGTGCTCTAGATCCATATCATCTTATGATTAATCCATCTGGGTCCCGGTTTGAGTTTTATTGTGATTTGCAACTTGCCTCTTCAAGCCATTTAGGGACATGTGGAAAATTTGGTTCGGGGGCGTAAAATCTAAACCGAGCAGCATAATGGATTTTTGTAAGCTCTCGCAAGCCTGTTTGGACAAATCCCACATGACTACACTACCCACAAATTCCTGAAACAGTGTTCTTGAAAATCGACCTCCTCTTCGAAACTTGCACTATGCCTCATTGAGTAAAACACTAGTGCCAGAGATACTCTAGCAAACGGTTTTTTGGTCGATGAAATGATAGCATAAGGGCCCCATTAAATGAAACCTAGTTCTCTATATCTAATCCAACCAAAGGTTTTCCCATCTGAGGCTTGGTTTTAGTTTTATTGCGAGCTGCAACTTTCCTCCTCAAGTCATTCAATGACATGTGGCCAATTTGATCTGGGGGCATAAAATCCAAGCCGAGTAACATAACGGAGTTTTGTAAGCTCCCGTAAGTCTTATTTTCAAAATCCCATGCAGCTACACTACCAAAAAATGTCTGAGACGGTGCTCTTGAAAATTGACCTCCTCTTCAAAACTTGCACTATGCCTCATTGAGCAAAACACTAGTGTCGGAGATAGTCCAACAAACGGTTTTTCTGTTGACGGAATGATAGCGTAGGGGCCCCACTAGCTGAAATCCAGTGCTATGAATCCAATGCAATTGACAGTTTTCACATATGAGTTTCAGTTGGAGTTTTATCGTGAGTTGCAACTTCCCTCCTCAAGTCATTCTGTGACATGTGGCCAATTTGGTCTGGGGGCATAAAATCCAAACCGAGCAGCATAATAGAGTTTTGTAATCTCCCTCAAGTATGTTTGGCCAAGGACCATGCAAATAAACTACCTAAAAACACCCAATATAGTGTTCTTGAAAATAGACCTCCTCTTCATAAATTTCACTATGTATCATTGAGAAAAACCCTAGTGCCAAATATACTCCATCAAATAGTTTTCTAGTCGATGGAATGATAGCGGAGGGGCCCCACTAGCTGAAACTCGGTGCTTCAAATCATATGCAACTAACTATTCATTCATCTGAGTCCTAGTTTTATTTTTATCGTGATTTGTAACTCACCTCCTCAATCCATTCGGGGACATGTGGCCAAGTTGGTTTGGGGGCGTAAATGAAAATCGAGCAGCATAATGGAGTACCAAAAGCTCCTACAAGTCTGTTTGTCCAAGGCTCACATGACCACACTACCCACAAATTCATGACACAATGTTCTTGAAAATCGACCTCCTCTTCAGAACTTTCACTATGCCTCATTGAGTAAAAAACTAGTGTCGGAGATACTCCAACAAACGATTTTCCATTCAATGAAATGATAGCGTAGGGGCCCCACTAGCTGAAAACTAGTGCTTTGGATCCAATGCAACTAGTGATTCACCCATATGAGTCTTGGATTGAGTTTTATCATGAGTTTCAACTCTCCTCCTCAGGTCATTCAAGGACATGTGGATAATTTGGTTTAGGGTCATAAAATCCTAACCGAGCAGCATAACAAGGTTTTGTAAGATCCCACAAGTCTGTTTGGCCAAGGCCCACAGGACTACACTACCCAAAAATGACTGACACAATTTTCTTGAAAATCAACTTCCTCTTCATAAATTACACAATATTCATTCTTGTGATCAAACGATGGATATTGGAGAGATAAAACCTTGTAATTTACCCTAGTTCATACCTAACTCATGGTTATGCTACACGTTTTGTGGGAGGGGTGGAATATTAGTCTTGATTTCACACTCCTCCTACTTATAGACAAATCCATCCTATGAGTTGTGTGCATGAGAAGGTAGAGTGTGTATTGACAACTCATAATATATTCTTTGGCTTGGATCCTCAATTTGGAAAGCTTAATAAGAGCCAATTTTGATCACTTATATTGATCCCTCATTCTTGGTACTTGCTGGTGAAAGATGTTCGATCTAGGCATAGTTTTGTGGCATTGTCTGGAGAGAAAAAATAGTATAAATACCACGCAACCATCGAGTTCAACGAGTGTTGGAAAAGTGGTAAAATACAACTCATAAAACAACCATTAGTTTCCTTCATTTTGTGTGTGTTCTTCTTGATAAATGATATAGATTGGGGTTTCATGAGCATGATTTTAAATACAATAGTAGAAAAGTAGCAAGACTGAAGAAATTCCATGACTTCACTTTCCATTCGTTTCCTTTCTGTCACTTTCCATGCCTTTACTTTCCTTCACTTTCCTTATCTTTCCTTCACCTATCGTGGCTTATTTTTCCTTTTCATGCCTTACCTTTCCTTGCCTTCACTTTACTTGCCATTCCTTTCCTTGTCCTTCCTTTCCATGTCATGCCTTCACTTGCATTTCCATGAATTTCCTTTCCATGTTATTCCATTCCATGCCATGCCTTGTCATTCCATGCCTTTTCACACCATGTCATGCCTTCACTTTCCATGCCTTTCCTTTCCTTTCCTTTCCTTCACTTGCCTTTCCATGCCTTTCCTTGTCATGCATTTCCATGACTTGTCATGTCACTCCTTCACTTGTCATGCATGCCATTATTTTCCATGCCTTCACATGCCATGCCTTTTCATGCCATGCCTTCACTTGCCTTGCCTTTCCATTCCTTCACTTCTCATTCCATGTCTAGCCTAAAAAGTTGTTAAATTGTCAAACATATGTAATAAGCACTGAGCAAAAACCTAGTGATAGAGATAGTCCAACAAATGGTTTTTCGGTCGACAGAATGATAGCATAGGGGACCCACTAGATAAAACCTAGTGCTTCAGATCCAATACAACTAAAGGTTCATGCATCCGAGTCTCGATTTGAGTTTTAGCGCGAGTTGCAACTCGCCTCCTCAAGTCATTCAAGGACATGGTCTGGGGGCGTAAAATCCAAACCGAGTAACATAACAGAGTTTCAAAAGCTCTTGTAATTGTATTTGGCCAAGGCCCACATGACTACACTAAACAAAAATTCCCAACACGGTGTTCTTGAAAATCAACCACCTCTTTAGAAATTGTAGTATGCCTCATTGACCAAAACTATAGTGTCATAGATACTCCAACAAACGGTTTTTTGATCAACGAAATGATATCGGAGGGACCCCACTAGCTAAAAACTAGTGCTCCATATCCAATGCAATTGATGGTTAGTCTATCCAAGTCTTGGTTTGAGTTTTATCATGAGTTACAACTCGCCTCCTCAGGTCATTCAATGACATATGGCCAATTTGGTCCGGGGACATAAAATCCAAACTGAACAGCATAACATAACTTTGTAAGCTCCCACAAGTCTATTTTTCCAAGGCACACATGAATAGACTACCCAGAAACAACTGACACAATGTTTTTGAAAATCGATCTCCAATTCAGAAATTGCGTGATGCCTTATTGAGCAAAACCCTAGTGCCGAAGATACTCCAACAAACGATTATTCGGTTGACGGAATGATAGCAGAGAGGCCCCACTAGATGAAACCTGGTGCTCTAGATCCAATGCAACTGATGATCCATTCATATAAGCCTCGTTTTGAGTTTTATTACGAGTTGCAACTTGCCTCTTCAATCCATTTAGGGACATGTGGCCAATTTGGTCTGGGGGTGTAAAATCCAAACCGAGCAGCATAGTGGAGTTTTGTAAGCTCCTACAAGTCTGTTTGGCCAAACTCCACATGACTACACTACCCATAAATACCCAAAAAATGTTCTTGAAAATTGACCTCCTCTTCAGTGCACTATGCCTCATTGAGAAAAACACTAGCTCTGAAGATACTCCAACAAACGGTTTTTCGGTCGATGAAATGATAGAATAAGGGCCCCTCTAGATGAAGCCTAGTGCTCTGGATCCAATGCAAGTAGAGATTTTCCCATCCAAGTCTCGTTTTGAGTTTTATTGTGAGTTGCAACTCACCTCCTCAAGTCATTCAATGACATGTGTCTAATTTGATCTCGGGGCATAAAATCCAATCTAAGTAGAATAAGAGAGTTTTGTAAGCTCTCGTAAGTCTATTTTTCCAAATCCCATGCAACTACACTATCCAAAAATTTCTGACAGAGTGCTCTTCAAAATTGACCTCCTCTTCAAAACTTGCACTATGCCTCATTGGGAAAAACATTAGTGTTGTATATACTCCAACAAACATTTTTTCGGTCGATGGAATGATAGTGTAGGGGGGCCACTAGCTGAAATCCAGTGCTACGAATCCAATGCAACCGATGGTTTTCACATATGAGTCTCAGTCTGAGTTTTATCGTGAGTTGCAATTTGTCTCCTCAAGTCATTCTGCGACATGTGGCCAATTTGGTCTGGGGGCATAAAACAAAAACCGAGTAGCATAACAGATTTTTGTAAGCTCCTACAAGTATGTTTGGCCAAGGACCATGAAAATACACTACCCAAAAACACCTAACATAGTGCTCTTGAAAATAGACCTCCTCTTCATAAATTGCACTATGTCTCATTGAGAAAAACCCTAATGCCAGAGATACTCCATCAAACCATTTTCTAGTCGATGGAATGATAGTGGAGGGGCCCGACTAGCTGAAAATCGGTGCTTCAGATCTAATGCAACTGATTATTCATTCATTTAATTCCCAAATTGATTTTTATCATGATTTGTAACTCATCTGCTCAAGCCATTCAGGGACATGTGGCCAATTTGGTCTAGGGGTGTAAATCCAAACCGAGCAACATAACAGAGTTCCACAAGCTCCCACAAGTCTGTTTGTTCAAGGCCCACACAACCAAACTACCCACAAATTCCCGACATAGTGTTCTTGAAAATCGACCTCCTCTTCAGAATGTTCACTATGCCTCATTGAGAAAAACAATAGTGCCGGAGATACTCCAACAAATGGTTTTACGGTTGACGAAATGATAGCGTAGTGGCCCCAGTAGCTGAAAACTAGTGCTTTGAATCCAATGAAACTAGTGATTCACCCATCTGAGTCTTGGTTTGATTTTTATCATGAGTTTCAACTCTCCTCCTCGGGACATTCAAGGACATGTGGCCAATTTGGTTTGGGGGAATAAAATCCTAACCGAGCAGCATAACAAAGTTATGCAATATCTCGCAAGTTTGTTTAGACAAGGCCCACACAACTAAACTACCCAAAAATGGTCGACACAATGTTATTTAAAATTGACCTCCTCTTCAGAAATTCCACTATTCCTCATTAAGAAAAACCCTACTACCAAAGATACACCAACAAATAATTTTTTGGTCGATGAAATGATAGTGGAGGGGCCCCACTATCTGAAACTCGGTGCTCCAGATCCAATCCAACTGGCGATTCATCCATCCAAGTCTTGGTTTGAGTTTTATCGTGTGTTCAAACTCTCCTCCTCAATCCATTCAGGGACATGTGGCCAATTTGGTCCAAGGATGTATTGGAAGGCATGGCATGGCAAGGCATGGCTTGGAAATGGATGCTATGGAAAGGCATGGCATGACAAGGCACAGTATGGAAATTAATGGTATGATATGGATAGGCATGGCATGGTATGGAAAGGTATGGTATGAAAAGGCATGGCATGAAAAGGCATGGTATGGAAAGGCGTGGTATGACATGGCAAGGCAAGGCATGGAATGGAAAGGCATGGTATGGAAATACAAGGCATGGAAAGTTATGACAATGCATGGCATTGCAAGGCATGGTACTAAAAGGCATGTCATGGAAAGGCATACCACACCATACCATAGCATGCCAAGGCAAGGCATAAAATACCATACCATAGCATGGAAAGGAAATGAATACTATACCATACCATATCGTACCATACCATTCCAAGGATACCATACCATGGCATGGAAAGTAAAGGAATACCATACCATACCATACCATACAAAGGCAAGGTATGGCATGGCATGCAATGGAAAGGCAAGACAATGCATGCCATGGCATGGAATGGAAAGGCATGGAAAGGAAAGGAGAGGAATGACATGTCAAGGCATGGTATGGAAATGCATGGCATGACAAGAATGGTATGGCATGGAAAGGAAAGGCATGGAAAGGCATGGCATTACAAGGCATGGAAAGTGAATGCAAGGCATGGAATTTCAAGGCCTGGTATGGGAAGGCATAGAATGGAAAGGCATACCATATCATACCATACCATAACATGGCAAGGAAAGGAATACCATGCCATACCATACCATGGCATGGCAAGGCAAGGCAAGGAAAGGCATGTAATACCATACCTTACCATGCCAAGGATACCATACCATAGCATGGAAAGGAAAGGAATATCATTCCATAGCATACCATACCATACCATGACAATGATACCATATCATACCATACCATAATAAGGAAAGGCATACCATACCAAGGCAAGGCAAGGCATACCATACCATGGCATGGCATGGCATGGCATAGCAAGGCAAGGAAATCCAAGGCATGGCATGGAAAGGCATACAAAGGCAAGGGATGGCATGGAATGAAATGGAAAGGTAATGCAAGGAAAGGCAAGTCATGGAATGGTAGGTCAGGGAAAGGCATGGTATGGAAAGGCATGGCATGGAAAGTAAATGCATGGTATGGAAAGGAATGACATGGAAAGTCATCATATGGAAAGGAAAGGTATGGTATGGAAAGGAAAGGCATGACAAGGCATGGCATGGAAAGGCATGGTATGGAAATGCATGGTATGGAAAGACAAGGCATGGCAAGTGAACGCAAGGCATGGAATTTCAAGGCATGGTATGGAAAGGCATGGCATGGCAAGGAAATCAAATGCATGGCATGGCAAGGCATGGCATGGAAATATGCAAAGGAAAGGCATGGCATGGCATGGCTTGAAAAGGCAAGGCATGGAATGGAAAGGCATGCAAAGGAAAATCATGGCATGGAAAAACAAGGAAAGCCATGGAATGGAAATGCATGACATGGCATGGCATGGTGGAACATATCCCCCTACTCTCCCTTGGGCCTGCGCGACCTCCCAATCAAGGATCTTAATCTACTATAGATGGAGTAGCTCATCGAGACCTTACTGGTCTCAAACTAAATCAAACATAGGCCTTGTTATCACCCGAGGCGCAGGTCATATGGTACATGTGGGCCCTCATTTCTTAGCGCTTTTTCAAATCTCAACACCGACGGGCGCTAGCTCCTTCTGCTAGCTCTTCTTTGCATGTGACCTTAGGTTGTGACCTGAGGCTTAACCTCCTGGCACTTCACGACTTCAAAACTTTTAACCAGGACCAGATCAATGGTCCACGTCCCCCTTTGCAACCAACGATCGAGATCTACTTCGGGACTCCGCTCTTCGACAGTTCTAGATGTTCCTACCAACACTTTTCCTTGGAGTACTATGTACCTGAATTTCTAGATCAAGCGCCATGCACCCACCCAAATCAACAGCTCTGGTCCACTTCGAGACTTCGACATTCAGGAGTTTTGGATGTTCCTGCAGCCTTTTCCCCCAGATTTTTTTCTTCTAGACTTGAGGATCGTGCGCCACACATCCTTCCCGATCAATGGTCCTAGTTCACTTTGGGACTTCAACCTTTAGGAGTTTCAACATCTCCACACTATCTTAATCCTAGATTTATTTCACCTAGAGTTCACGAATCTCTATCACGTGTCCTTCTGGATTTGATAGTCCATATTTTCTCTGCTCCCTATCGACTTCCTTCTAGAGTGTTAGACCTTCAAACTTCTATATCTCTCATCGTGTGTCCTTCATAACGAATGGTTGTGATCTAATCCACTCTTCAGGACTTTAGGAGTTTGTCACACTCCACAACTGAAATCTCCCAGAGTGACTTTTCTCCAGAGTCTCGTATCTTTTGACACATGCTTCCTGGCGACCAACGGCCAGGATGTACTTTGGCCTTCGGCTCTTTGGTGATTTTTCTCTCTCCTTGTATACAAAACTTCCGGAGTGATTCCACTCCAGAGTTGCAAATCTTACGCCACCTGTCTATATGGATGATGGACGGTCCCTAACCTCTTTGGGGATTTGGAAAATTCCTCTCTCATGTGTGCACAATGATACTTAAATCTCACTCACTTTTCCCAGATCCAACGATCTAGAACGATTATGATTCCTCCTACATGGATCTTGGCCGATAACTCAGTAAACCTTCAGAGCTTCACTCCCTTTGAATATTTCTTCCCACTGTCTCTCTTGAGCTTTTTTTCTTGAACCATTTGAGTCCTTAGAGGGCTACTTCGACACTTAGTTAAACTTTGAATCTGTGTGCTCCTTGCAACAGATTCTTACGCAAGACTTAGCTTCTTGCGGGCGACTATGCATGCCTTGCAATAGTCTCTTTTCACTCCTTGCAAATGGAAGTTTCATGCTACCTCTTTTGAGATTCTGAGTCGAAACAGACTTTGTCAAGGCACTCCTTGCGGACTGTATGCACACTTTGCATAAACTCAACGAAGAGAAACAATTCAAGCTTATCCAAATGCTTCACTATTTCATATACTCAATAACATAACTCATTCATTCATGAAAATAGAAAATAACATGGAAAGTGTAAACAGTAGCAACACCATGCGTTGAGTCAATATCCCTCTGTTATATTCATTCATATGTAAATGGCTACAACTCTGGTAAAAACAACTTAAATTCAGTAACAACTATCTCCTACTAATCTACAAAAGCCTTATTCAGGCATACAATGCATCTACTTATACAAAAGGTACTCTAGGGTTCCCTCCAACTACCTATCTGATCGAAATAAAAGATTAGAACTACTTAGTCCTATTACAATAAATGTCTGTGATAGACAATTTAAGGCAAATGTTCAGATCCACGCCAAAATCAAATAACTAAAGGATGATCTGATCTATCCCAGTTTGATGTGATCGTTCAACCTTCAACCATTAAAACTTATTTGATTTATCATTTAATCAGAAGTTCTCTAAGATATGTCATCTTTCAAAATTTAAAAGTTTATTCAAAAGGCGCATTAGGCGCTTTGTTGTCATCCCATGTAGCTTTGTTGACGATGCTCCTGCATGATGCTCCTCTGGTAAGAAAATTCATGGAATCATGTCCATGAGCTCTTGCATTGACCTTCCATGCTTATAGACATCATCTTCACTTACCCAAATGGCATCTTCTATTAGTTTTCCCTTCCACTTGACCAAATATTCAAAATAGGTCTTCCTCCTGGTCTTCTTGCCAATCCTCTGATCAACGATCTTCTCCATGTATGGATTTTCTGCTATACGCATCTGCTTCTCCCACTGAATATTCTCTTCATCTTCTAATATTTCTGTGTCATCTTCCTTCTAAGGATATAGGTCTGAAATGTTGAATATGGGTGATATTCCCACATCCTCTGGAAACTCTATCTCATAAGCATTGTTACCAAATTTTATTAGGATCTTGCATGGTCCAATTTTCTTCAACTTCATCTTGTTATATGCTCCTCTTGGGAACCTTTCCTTCCTCAAGTGTGCTAAAAATTCATCTCCCACTTCAAATTGAATTTCTCTTCTGTTTTGATCAACTCTATGTTTATACTCTGCATTGTTTTTCTACAACTGCTCCTTGATCAGATTATGAAGCTTCTTCATGGCTACAGTGAAGTCTTCTGCTCCAGCGCTTATGAATTCACTCTTCTCCATGTCTCTCAATTCTGATACCCCTCTTGGCATCATCCCAAACACTATCTGGAATGGGATTTTTCCTATACTTATGTTTGGTGATTCATTATATGCAAACTATGCTTGTGACATAATTTGATCCCATTGGCTATGATGTTCAGTGACCAAACTTCATAACAAATTTCCAATCCCTGATTTACCACCTCTGTCCATCCATATGTTTGAGGGTGACATGTTGAACTAAAAGAAAGTTATTTCCCCATCTTGTTCCATAATGTTCTCTAGAAATGAGCAACAAATTTAGTGTCTCTGTCCGAGACAATGCTTCTGGGAAATCCATGAAGTCTCGCAACTTCCTTGAAAAACAAATTTGCAATGTGTGTTACATCATTTTTATTCTAGCATGGGATAAAGTGTGCCATATTTGAGAATATATCAAACACAAAAAATATGGAATCACTTCTCCTCTGGGTTCTTAGAAATCCTAACACAAAATCCATGCTTAGTCCATCGGAAGGCCTATCTGGAATAGGCAATGGCTGATACAATACAGTTTTTTTCTCTTTCCTTTTTCATATTGGAAAATATTACATTTTTTCACAAACATTTTCACCTATGCTCTCATACCTGGGCAATAGAATGAACTGTTCAACCATGAAAATTTCTTGTCTTGGTCGAAATGTCCTGCTAGTCCTCCATTGTGCTTTTCCTTCAACAGATTTTCTCTCATCGATCACCTTGGTATAAACAATTTAAAACCTTTAAACATCAATCCATATTGAATCATATGCACTATCCACTGGCTTCTGTCTCTGAGCATAGGATTTCCACATGCTTCATATGCTTCTTTAAAATATGGGTCATCACAATACATATCCTTAAGGTGTTCAAACCCCAAGGTCTTCACCTGAACCTCCTGTAGAATCATACATCTCATGTTCAATGCATCAACAACCTTTTTAGCATTACCAAAAATACGTTTAATGAAAAAAGTGAATTTTTTCATAAACTCTATCCACTTATCATGTCTCTGGTTTAACTTCTCTTGTCTGGTTATGAATTGTAAAGCTTGATTGTCGCAATACAAGACAAATTCCTTTGGAACAAGATAGTGCCTCCACTTCTTCAAAGCTTGAATTATGGCATAAAATTATTTATCATATGTGGAGTACTTTCCATTAGTCTCATTTATCTTCTATGATGCAGGAGCATCGCTCCACCTCTGCACGCGCCAGTCAATTAGCATGCATGGTGCGCATTCAAGGAAGGGAGAGGCATCGCCCTCTCATTTTTCCTCGAGAATCAAAAGCGTGATCCAGGTATTTAATGATGACAAGCTAGAAGAGATAAGTTGTTCCTTCACACAAGTTGGATATAAGGTCACCATTAAGTGGTTTATGGTAGGAGGGATCTGCATTTGATTTGGAGCGGATTTCCATCATTATAATTTTCCCATTAGATAGGCGTTTTGAATGGTGATTTGACACCACTAGTTTAGCTTACGAGGGAAGCTCATTGAGCGCCTCTTGTATACATATTTTTAATTGTTTCAAATTAGAGATTGGGTTGTAGGAGGCTGTAGGAGGTTAGATAAGATAGATTTATCCAGGAGAGAAACACAGAGAGTCGGGACTCAGTTGTATCTCAAAGTCCGCTATTGTAATTTGACATTCTACCATTAATAGAAAATGACAATTTTTCCTATTTTCAAATTATGTGTAATGGATGTTGTGTTATGAATGTCATTTGTATACATTTGAATTGTAGCTAAATGTTAGAAATCATCTGCAGGGATAGAGATATAGTTTTCTACCCATGAGTGTGTTGTATTAGGTCTGGTTCTCTAGGCTAAGTGCAAGGAGTGAGTGATAGAAAGAGAGGAAACTATGTGAGTCGATGAAAGGAGTGCATGTCTAAACTCGGTGGAGTCACAAGAGAGACTTCCAGGAGGGCATACCAGGTTAATTCACAGACTCTTGAGGAAATTTCAAGGTGGTTAAGTACCTTGGAAGAAAAGACTATGTAGGAGGAAGCACAACTCAGAGTTACTGAACACTCTGAAAAACTATGCTAGGAGGGCATAGAGAAATTATGAGAGCGTACAAGAGAAACAATGTTAGAAGTGTTGGAATCCTTAAGAGAATCCCAGAATTACTAAACATTTTGAGGAAGGAAGGCTTTGCAAGAGTGCATCGATAAAGGAAAGGAGATGACTTAAAACCTTATGTAAGCTAAGGGGGAAGTCATCGAAGAATAGATCTAATTGCAAGGAGTGTGCCAAACCATCTTACAAGCTCAAGGGGAATATCACGAAACGCCTAAGAGGGTACGAGGGAGTTCACAAAGGAACGGTGAACTTTAAAGATTTTCAAGCCGAGCAAATTCGCAGAAGAGTCTATGTAGAACTATGCAAGGATTGAATAAGGAGTTCGAGAATAGCCTAAGTATTGAAATAAATAACTTATGCTAAGTGTGCAAAAGGGGTTGAGGACTCACCGAATTCCCGAAGATAGTGAAATTATCCATCGTCGAGAGAGATAGGTGGCAGAAGTTTCGGAGAAGGAACTTAGGAAGGTTTGTCGAGTGCAAACAAATATCTTCACGAAGTCGCGAGGCACGAAGTGATTCTAGACCGTTGGATCCAGAAGACACGTGAAGATCCACGCAGTTCAGAGGAAGAACCCTTTGAGAAAATTCAAGAGGAGAATACCCGAAGAGCTGAGAGCTGAAGTAACCTTGGCCGTCCATTGGGATAGGACACGTGGACTTGGGATCAACACTTCGTTGATTCATAAGTCGGGAAGGAAAGATTCAAGAGAAGAGAGGAATGACGAAGTCCGAACTCACAATTTGATCATAGCCATGTCACGAGAGGAACATGGACCGTAGATCAGGTTCCAGAGGATTCTTTGATTCAGAAATCAAGAAAAAGAGGAGTAAGCAGCTCGTGAAAGATCCAAAGTATGGAGGCGCAAAGGAAGTTGGACCACAGGTGAAGTCTATGGTCATATCAAGGGGGAAGCCTAGCATAGAGAGCTATCATTTGTTGATGTTAAGAAGGAGAGGGTTCGTGGGTGCCACATAACCTGCACTGAGAAGACAAAGGGCCTGTTTCAAGTTAATCAGTTCCATCAGGAGCCCGACAAACCATTCAGTTCGATGACTTGAACGATCCTAGAATAGGAGGTCATGCAACCCCGAAATTATGGAGGGAAGGGGGGTGGGGGTTGCGACCAAGTGGTATCAGAGATGGTTTTTGTCTATAGATCATAGGAAAATGAGATATCAAAGCTAATGAAGAATTGATGTATGTAGGCAAGGGAGACAGAGTGTGATATTCTGTTGAGGTTTTTGCAAGGTGTGCAGCAGATGGTAAACAACCAGGTGGGTTGTAAGTGAAGCAAGATGGTCATTGGAATTCATGAACGCAGTCAAGGGAGAGTTTGCCCGTAGAAAATCAAATCAGAGATGGACAAGGAGCTCAGTGAATTCAGACCGCAGATGGAGAAGCTAGCATTCAAAATGCAGGAGGAGTCAAAGGTGCACTGGAGGTACGAATGGACTTTGAAGAGGAAAACTAAATGGCCTGTCCAAAAGTTGTTGTCTAGAGGGTAGAAAAAGATGTTAAAACAATGGCTGAGGTATGCTGAAAATCTCAGTGACGAGGGAAAGAGATCTCGAAAATGTTTTGTAGGTTTCTAGTTGGGAAATGAGAAGGGATCAGTGGATCTCATAAACTGTCAGGTGGGAAGAAGAGACATCCCAAATTTCCAAGTGGGAAAGGGAGGAGGAATGAGCTTAGTTGAGAGTTCACATCAGAGGGTGTTGATAGATGAAGATGAGGCAGAATAAATACCTCACTCAGGTGGAGATTCACGTGGAACTGTGAACTGTGTGAATGAAGATGATGAGAGTTTAAAACTTCCACCATTAAGGAGAAGGATCATAGGACCGTTTTGATCATTGGAGGAGTCACGATATTCCTACCAAGCGTCTAAGGAGAGGCTAGCACAAATGTTTTGGATGCAGTAGAAGGACAACAAGATGATACTTTCATGAAGGAGGAGGAGTAGATACTGAAGTTTTTCTTAGAAGATTGTTCTGCAGAATTGCTCATAATTTTCATCCAGAAAGATGAACAAGAGATGACTCCAACATTGAACTCTACATCAGAAGAGGAAGCAGATAGCATAGACTTTACTAATCTATGTGAGAAATTGAGATCCCTATAAAGAAGGGTGATAGTGAAAGGCATGCACATCCAACATGATAAGTGGGAAGTAGATGGAGGATCATACCGACATGAGTTGTAGCTGGAGGGAGATGGAATGAAGCCAGTCAAAGAATTTACAGGAGATAATTTGTTAGAAGAGGAAGTTGAGAAACAACCCAATGATGAGAAGACTATAGGAGTGGATGCTGAAACAGAGGGGTGATTCAAGGCCACAAGAGATGAAGAAGATAACTTGGGAGATCAATATGATTTACCAATGGGCAAGGACGAAGTGCAACAAGTTAGTCTGCAACTGGAAAGCCAGCCAATGGAACAGCTAGACGAGGTGGTTGAGGAGATAAGGAAGATTATTTTGAGATCGATAGAGGAATTGATCAGCAAGGAGACACTGAATAGAAGGAATCCTGCATGATCAGAAAGGGAGATGCAGGAACAGAAGCAATGAAGTAGAGGAGCCGAGAGACAACTCCAGGAGAAAGTTTGGGATCCAAGAGGATTTCAACCATGCTGGAAATATCATGAGAAGGAGCTCATGATTTTCGTATTCATGTAGTATGATGTAGGAGCATAGCTCCACCTCTACACATGCCAGTCAATTAGCACACATGGTGCACATTCAAGGAAGGGAGAGGCGTCGTCGTCTCATTTTTCCTTGAGAATCAAAAGTGTGATCTAGGAATTTAATGATGGCGAGATGGAAGAGCCAAGTTGTGCCTTCGCACAAGCTAAATATAAGGTCATCATTAAGTGGTTGACGACAGGAGGGATCTGCATATGATTTGGAGCAGATTTCCATCATTGTAATTTTCCCATTAGACAGGCATTTTGAATGGTGATTTGACACGACTAGTTTAGCTTGCGAGGGAAGCTCGTTGAGCCCCTCTTGTATAAATCCTTGTAATTGTTGCAAAGTAGAGGTTGGGCTGTAGGAGGCTATAGGAGGTTAGATAAGATAGAGTTATAGAGGAGAGAAACACAGAGAGACAAGACTCAGTTGTAGCTCAGACTCCACTATTGTAATTTAACATTCTACCATTAATAGAAAATGACATTTTTTCCTGTTTTCAAATTCTATGTAATGGATGTTGTGTTATGAATGTCATTTGTATGCATTTGAATTGTAGATGAATGTTAGAAATCATCTACATGGATAGAGATACAAGTTTCTACCTGTGAGTGTGTTGGATTAGGTCTGGTTGTCTAGGCAAAGTGAAAGGAGTGTGCGATAGAGAGAGAGGAAACTATGTGAGCCGACGTAAGGAGTGCATGTCTGAACTTGGTGGAGTCAGAAGAGAGACTACCAAGAGGGCATAATAGGTTAATTCATGGACTTAGGAGGGAATTTCAAGGTGGTTAAGTACCTTGAAAGGAAATACTGTGTAGGAGGAAGCATAGCTCAAAGTTACTGAACACTCTGAAACAATCTTCCAAGAGGGCATAGAGAATGTACGAGAGTATACAAGAGAAACACTTTTATAAGTGTTGGAATCCTTAAGTTCCCAAAATTATTGAACATTCTGAGGAAGGAAGGGTTTGCAAGAGTGCATCGACAAAGGAAAGGAGATTCCTGAAATCCTTTCGTAAGATAAGGGGGAAGTAGTCGAAGAACGGAGTTGAGCACAAGGAGTGCACCAAAGATATTGTAAGTCCATATTACAATTTCAAGGGGAAGATCATGAAACTGCCAGGAGGGCATGAGGGAGTTCACAAAGGAACGGTGAACTTTGAAGGTTACAAGTCGAGCAAAGTCGCATAAGAGTCTGCGCAAAACTCTACAAGGAGTTCAAAAGGATTTCGAGAGTATCTTAAGTCTCGAAAGAAATAATTTGCGCTAAGTGTGAAAAAGGGGTCAATGACTCACTAAAGTCCCAGAGATAGTGAAATTATCCATCGTCGGGAGAGACAGGTGGCAGAGGTTTGGGTTTAGGAACTTCATAAGGTTTGTCGGGTGCAAACAAAGATCTTTGTGAAGTTGTGAGGCACGAAATGATTCTAGACCATTGGATCCAAAAGAAATGTGGCATAGATCCATGCAGTTCAGAGGAAGAACCCTTTGAGAAAACTCAAGAGGAGAATACCCGAATATTTGAGAGTTGAAGTAATCTTGGTTGTCCATTAGGATAGGATACATGGAGTTGGGATCAACACTTCGTTGATTCAAAACTTGGGAAGGAAAGAGTCAAAAGAATACAGGACTCGCAAAGTCCGAACTCGTGATTTGATGACAGTCATTGGTCACGAGAGGAACGTGGACCATAGATTAGGTCCCAAAGAGTTCTCTGACTCAGGAATAGGGAAAAAGGGGAGTAATCAGCTCGCGAAATCTCCGAAGTATGGAGGTGGAAAGGAATTTGGCCCACGATTGAAGTCTGTGGTCATATCAAGGGGGAAGCCTAGCACATAGAGCTAGCATCTGTTGACGTTAATAAGGAGAGGGTCCTTGGGTTCCACATAAACTACACCTAGAAGACAAAGGGCCTGTGTCAAGTTAATCAGTTCCATCAGGAGCTCGATGAACCATTCGGTTTGATGACTTGAACAATCCTAGACCGGGAGGTCATGCAGCCCCAAAATTCCAGAGGGAAGGGGGGAGGGGGTTGCAACCCTTCTCACTGAAATATGCAATAGGCCTATTATCTTGGCTCAAGACTATTCCAATTCTAACCCCACTTGCATCACACCTTACTTGAAATTTCTTCCCAAAATTTGGCAAGACCAGAATTGGTCGTTCTATTATCTTCTTCAATATATATTGAAACTTTTCTCATCTTCTTCTATTCATTTAAAAGACTCGTGTCTCTTCTTCACTGTATCCACCATTCGTGCACAAATTCCGCTGAAATTTCTAATGAAGCTCCTATAGAAACTAGCTAATCCATGGAAGCTTCTCACCTCAAAGATACTCCTTGGTGATGGCCATTCTTCATACCACTTGGTGCAAACCCGCCTACTCTCCCTCAGGGATGTGTGACCTCTTGGTCAAGGTTATTAATCTCCTCGAGATGGATTATCTCCTTGAGACCTTACTGGTCTCAAACTAAATCAAACACGGTCCTTGTTATCACCCAAGGTGCAAGTCGTATGGTACTCGTGGGCCCTGATTTCTTAGTGCTTTTTCAAATCTCAATATCGATGGGCGCTAAATCCTTCCTCTATATATTCTTTGAATGTGACCTCGGACTGTGACCTGGGGCTTAACCTCGTGGCACTTTGCGACTTCAAAACTTTTAATCGGGACCAAATCAATGGTCCACGTCCCCCTTCGCAATCAATGGTCGAGATCTACTTCGGGACTCCACACTTTGGGAGTTATGGATGTTCCAACCTTTGCTTTTCCTCGGAGTAATCTGTACCTGAAGTTATCGATCAGGTGCCATATGTCCACCCAAATAAAAAAATCTGGTCCACTTCGGGACTTCGATGTTCAGGAGTTTCAGATGTTCCTGCAGCCTTTTCCCCGAGATTATTTTCTTTCGGAGTTGAGGATAGTGCGCCACGCATCCTTCTGTATCAATGGTCCTAGTTCACTTCGGGACTTCGGCCTTCACAATTTTCAACCTATCCACACTCTCTTTCTCCTGGAGCACTTTCGCCCAGAGTTCACGAATCTCTGTTTCGTTTCCTTCTGGATCTGATGGCCCATATTTTCTTCGCTCCCTATTGACTTCCTTCCGGAGTGTTATACCTCTGAAATTCCATATCTCTCACTGTGTGTCATTCACAAAAGATGGTTATGATCTACTCCACTCTTCGGGACTTCGGGAGCTTTTCACACTCCATAACTGAAATCTCTCGAAGTGACTTTTCTTTGGAGATTTTTTGACACGTGCCTCCTAGTGACCAACGACTAGAATCTACTTTCACCTTCGAATCTTCAACAATTTCTCTCTCTCCTTGTCTACAAAACTCCTGGAGTGATTTTGCTTTGGAGTTGAAGATATTATGCCACTTGTCCCTCTAGATGATGGACAGTCCCTAACCTCTTCAAGGCTTTAGTGAATTCCTCTCTCCTGTGTGCACAATGAGACTTAAATATCGCGCACTTTTCACAGATCCAACAATCTGGAACGATTTTTCTTCCTCCTGGATAGATCTTGGTAAACCTTTAGAGATTCACCCCCTTTGAATACTTTTTCCCAATATATCTCTTGATCTTTTTTTCTTGAACCCTTTGACTCCTTAGAGGGATACTTCGACACTTAATCAAACTTTGAATCTTTGCACTCCTTGCAACAGATTCTTATTAAAGACTTAGCTTCTTGTGGGCAACTTTGCATTCCTTGCAATAGTCCCTTTGCACTCCCTTTTCACTCCTTGCAAATGGAAGTTTCATGCTACCTCTTCTGATCTTCTCAGTCGATATAGACTCTGTCAATGCATTTCTTGCAGATTGTATGGACACCTTGCATAAACTCAATGAAGAGAAACAATTGAATCTTATCCAAATGCTTCATTGTTTCATATACTCAATAACATACCTCATTCATTCATGAAAACAAAAAAGAACAGGGAAACTATAAATAGTAGCAACACCATGCATTGAGTCAATATCCCTCTGTTATATTCATTTAGATGTAAATGGCTACAACTCTGATAAAAATAAATTACATTCAGTAACAACTATCTCCTACCAATCTGCAACATCCTTATTCATGCATACAATGCATCTACTTATACAATAGGTCCTCTAGGGTTCCCTCCAACTACCTATCTGATCAAAGTAAAAGCTTATAACTACTTAGTCTTATTACAATAAACGTCCGTGACAGACAATTTAAGGTGAATGTTCATATCCACACAAAAATCAAATAACTAAAGGACGATATGATATCTCTTGTTTTGACGTGATCATTCAACCTCCAACCATTAAACATTATTTGATTCATCATTTACTTGGAAGTTCTCTAACATACACCATCTTTCAAAATTTAAAATTTTACTCAAAAGGCATGCTAGGCGTTGTGTTGTAATCCCATGTGGCTTTGTTAATGATGCTCCTGCATCACATGGAAAGGAAAGGCATGACAATGAAAGGAAAGGCATGGCATGGAAAGGAATACCATAGCAAAGCAAGGCATGGGAACACAATACGTACCCTAAATTTCCATCCTTTTTAGTTTGTGTCTAGAGTTTAATTGTCATATTTCTCCCTTGGAATACACCTTGACACCTTTTATTACATTTATGTCATAATTTTCATCCCTTTAGGGCTTGATGTCTTGAATATTCTAGGGTTTTTATGTTCCATGGAAATAGTGTCTTGAATATTCTAGGGATAATACCTCCTCGGGGCATAAAAAAAATAACATAGCAACAATTTTATGTTTCATGAGATGTTGCAAGCTTGTTTAGGAATTGACTAATTGACCACTTTGTCCATCTACTCCTAAGGCACGGTTTCATAAACATGCAAAATTATTTCTTTGGAAGGATTTAAATTCAGATGTGGTCTAGTTGAATAAGTATCGAGAGCATATTCATAATTACCTATAGACTAGTTAATTCTCAAAGGACCTTTGAAGCATATTACAGTGCCAAAATGTCCTAGAAAAATATTCATTTGTGAAATATAAGAGAAGAATATATATAGACCATTCAACTCTCAAAGGATATTCAAAGAAAACTTAATCATATATAGCACAAAATGGAGAGGGTTGGCGCTTACGATTATGTAATAGAATTTACAATTGACAGTTAAAATGTATAACAATTTTTTTTATGATCTTTACTAACGTTTATTGGAATTTTTGCATGTTTTACATCATTGTAATGACATATTATATGTAACTTATTTGAAATTTTGTTATGGTGTGTGCACTTTGATATGATGTAATATGATTATGGTTTTGCTTCATAGGTTGTAATATTAGAAATATAACACAAAATTTAATTATTGCATGAAATAAATAATAAATTTTCAATTTGATAGTTTTTTTTGCAAAACACGAGTCTTCTAGAAATCCAGTTGATCCTCATGAGATAGATCCATATTATAATGGGTCTGATACAAACATCATAGATGATGATGATGAGGCAGATGCAGAAGACACCGAGGCAGATGATGAGGATAATCACATTGATGATGATCATGATAGTGATGATGATGATAAGTCAGTTGTTGGTAGTATCCAGTGACATTAATCATATAGAATCCATCATGGATCATTGATGATGTATCGTTATGATGCCTCTTTTCATGTTTTCTATCATATGTATCATTTTCACCCGCAGTACCATATTATTGAGTTGTATCATTTTGACATGTTATTGATATTTTACTTTCACTTTTTTTAGTTATATATGATGATGATCTTATCAGTATTGACTTGTTAATATATATATATATATATATATATATATATTGGAAGTGGTCGATGATTTTTGAATGGGTATTTATTACGTATGATGTTTTTACTTTACTACTCAGGATGGATGTTTTCAAATTCAATTAAATTTCTTCATGAATGATATCACATAAATTTGAAATGTGATATCTATTTTTTTTAAGATCTCCATAAATGTTATGATATACATTTCAAATGAGATACTTTTTTTTTTAAGATATAAGTTGTTTGACATGATACTTATCTAATATTGTTATATTTGACTCACTTGTTTTAATTATAGATGATGATCATGTTATAATCATTATCTTTCTATTATATATGTATTGTATGTTGTAGATTTGATTTAGATGGAGATTTAATAAGTATAATGATGTTGTTAGTTTCCATGGATGTCCATTTCCCTAAAATTTCTTTATAAAAGATATCATATAAAATACTTCAAACGCAATATGAATTACTCTATAATAACATAATTTTTTTAAGAGGCATGATATATCTAACTAATTAAATTGAAATAAAAAATATTAAATTAATAAATGGAAGATAAAAATGAAGAAACATGAGTTGTTAAAATGGAAGAAAATTGTGGCTCTAAATGGAAGTAAAACTTGACATTAAATTGGAATCCATACTTGGAGCTATTTCTGGATCTAAGTAGGAAGCTATTTTAGGCACTAAACTAGGAGAACAACTAGGTGCTAAACCTAACGTTGATCTTGACGCCCACTTGAACATGACATTTGGCATCGGGTTTTGCACCGTCTATTTAGCCCAATTCATGAACTTGAAAAAACTAAATTTCGACACTATTCTAGGCTCTAATGGATTTTTTTTTGTGGTGCTACAAGAGGAAGAAAATGTTTCTTTTTCTTCCAAATATGATTAAACACTCATCCCAGCACTCAGTGCATGCAACACTCAATGAAATTTGATTTTCATTTAAATGAATAACCCAAATGTTCACCAAATTATCAAAAGAAAATTATTTTAAAGTTCAAAACCAATGGATGCTAAGTTCTTTACTTTTTTCAACTACAACTCTACTTCTAAGATCTAGAATGAATGAATTTATTTGTTTGATGCTAACATGAAAATGAGATCAAGTGTAATTCTTTTAATGTTTATTTTCTTTCAATAATCATGAAATAGTTCAAATCTAAGATAGAAGAGAACATGAAGCAAAATAATACTTAAACAAAGATTCATTCACAAACAAAGAGACTTTCTGCACTTGTTCAATCAAAGTGTTTGAAACAAAGAAATCACCCTTTTAAAATATTAAAACAAAAAGATTCAATACCAGTTGTCAGCAAAACCAACTCTAAAAGGTTTCATAATTCAAAAGATAACTGAAATACACGAGTCAATTGCCAAAACACTACCTCCAAGTTGACAGCAAAGGCTTCCAAAATTGGCAAGTAGAATTCTTGAAAGCTTTTTGGGAAGAAAATTACAAAAGTCAAATGCGTGTATAATCAGTCAAGAAAAAGACTACTGAAAATAAAACCTGAACTCAAGGATTGGATCAATCTTGACTAGCTCATATCTCTTCGAAACTTAATCAAAGGTAATTATTAAAAAATAAGACAAGAAGAGTGATATTCACAATATGAATCAAACAACCAAACTCTAAAGCAGTCAAAGTAGAATCTAGGACAAACATATGCATCATAAAGACTGGGAAAAAGAGATAAGAGGCCCAAAAAACAAGAACCATGAAGGGATATTCTCCCAGTACCAATATTGCATGGAGTTACTGCTAGGGTGACACTCCCTAAAATCCTTCCAGGGGGTGTCAGTGACGCTCTATAAGCCACTGGAGTGGAGTGTCACTATTTAAAAAAATCGGTAAACAGTCTTAGGCCCATCCCAGACTCAACAAAAGTGTTTTTAGGACTCTATAATCTATTCAATGATAGTGAAAAGAAAAAAGACTTCAGAACCAAGCATTCATCAAGAAATCATTAAAAAAACAAGAGGCTAAAAACCTAGGAAACAAGCGTTCCCCAACGAAGTTACCAAATTATGTTGTGAGAAATCTTACCCTGCAGACAAGTTAAGCTCCCCTTAGTAGGGTTTTCCTTGGATAGTATAGAATATATAAAATGGACACTAACATCCCTTTCTATTTTCTATTCACACATGAAAACTAAAAGAGGGAAAAGGAAATATGAGTGCACCTTTTTCAGAGGTTGTCATCGCTTCTCCTTGTTACTCTGATGTTGGATCTAGTCCTAGATTGAACATGATCTCCTTGCACTTAGATATAACAATCTTCCTCTTCTACTACTTGCACAAAGTTAGATGAAAGAAAATACAACTAAGTGAAAAAATCATGACATTCATATGTAAACTAAATGAGACTAAAGTATGGGAATAAACCAAGATTATATTCATGAGAAACAATGGAAAATACTTACAATCATTTTGGTTTTGAGCAAGATTCCTCCATTTCTCCTCCTATCTAGCTCCTTAATGTATGCTAACAAATGAACCAGAGGTTTGTAGGTGTTGATCAGAAGTCATTTTTAAAAGAGGAACGGCTCGCGGATGGAACGAGAAGAATCGCCAAAGCGGCTAGGGCCCAAACCCTAGCCGCCATTTCTCTGAATCCTTGTTTGCAGGTACGCTGAGCTCCGATAGCAGTTGCCATTCCAGGTTCCCATCCCTCTCTCGCCATACAGGGCGCGATTCGGCGTATCCAGCGCGTCCTGTGCGCACACATGCAGTGGTAGCCCAGGTGATCGCCGCCCTGCCAAGATGGCTGCAAATCCGACCGCCAAGACTAAGGAAGATCCATTGGAAGCTTTTAAAGAGTTAGTCCATTCGGCAGGAGCTAAATCCAAGCTTTCTCCTCCGTCTAAGTTTATTAAGAAGTTGGAGGAGATTCCTTCTCTGGAGCTTTCTCCAGAGGACCCTTGCAACTGTGCTCTCTTTCTGGCAGAAAGGGCCCTCATTGGAAAGTTTACGGGGTTATGGCCCAGCCCCAAAACGGTGGAGGCATGGATTGAGGAAAGATGGAGGCCGATGATACAGGGTAGCATTCTCCGGAGTGCAGTAGGAAGGGGTTATTATGCCTTCAGCTTCTCAGAGAAAGAGGATCGTGACCTAGTCTTCAGATCTGGACCCTATTTCATGGGGTCGAGAGGACTGTTCTTATCCCCCTGGACTCTAGATTTCAACCCCAGAGTCAAGATCACCGCAGCCCCTGTTTGGGTTAGGCTGCCTCACCTCCCCCTGCACCTCTGGGGGAGAAGCACTCTAGAAGGCATTGGAAACAAGCTCGGGAGATTCCTGGACAGTGCGAAACCGAAAGAGGAACAATTCACCTGCGCTCGTATTTACGTTGAGGTTAATCTCGAGAAAGGCCTACCGGAAGCCATCAAGCTCTCCCTGGGGGATTGGTTCCATATCAAAGAGCTGGACTACGAGCAGATCCCCTTTAAATGCCTCAGGTGCCATGAATACGGTCATTTCGCAAGAAGCTGTCCCAAAGTCACTGAGGAGCCGGGGCCAGCCAAAGAAGATTATTTTCAGTCAGTATCGTCCCGACGAAGGCAACCAAGGCGAAAGGAACCGTCTGCCCAGGCTCCAAAAGACACTCATCCAACAAAGGAAACTCTAGAAAATAAAAACAGCTTTGAAGCGTTGAAGGATGATGACACCCCAGATCTCGAAGCAACAGAAGAGAAGGAAGACCCACTGGCAAACGAAAGACCTCCGGTCCCCACCCCCCCAGGCCCGGTAGCAGCGAGAGATTTACGGGCTTCAGTTCTGGACCCCTCTGCCTCGGCAGGTTTGACTATTTCAGTCCCATCTAGCGACTCTGTGGAAACTTCTGAAACTGAAGACATTTCAGTCCCGTCTCCTCGCCTTACCCGAGGATGAAAGACCAACAAAGCGCGCAGAGAAAAGGAGGCGACCTCCAACATTTCTTCAGGCTCTCAGAAAATGCTGGACCCCTTTATTAAGAGGAAAATTCCTCCCCCCTCCGGTTGATGTATTGCTTCTGTCTTCTATTGTGCTCACAGTTTGTGAGAATTTATACATGTATGCAGTCTTTGTCATTTTTTCGAATTAGCTCAAGAAGCAGATGGAATTGGTTTCCCAAGACATTCATAAGAAGGTTGGCAGCACTGTTAGAGGTCACCAACCTTCTTCAAATTTGTAACTTTCTAATTCTGGCATGCCAGAATGCTGCCTAATGCAACATAACCGTCTCTGTTAAAAAAAAAAAAAAAAATGAACCAGAGGTTTGATATGCTTCACAAGTTGACTTCATCCAATCTTTTCCACACTTGAGATGCCCTGTTTATATAGAGGCTTGGGAGGTTTAACCAAATTAGAATATCAAGGGAAGGTTAATATTTTTCCTCCATAATTTAGGATTGATTACCCAAAAAGTAGAGAATCAAGCTTATGAGTCATCCCTTGATCATAACTGCCATAGGTATGTCAGAGATGACCCATAGAATAAGGTGGGATTGGTTAAAACCACCCTAATAGGACTGACGCTCCCTAATTCATGACATAGGGGCGTCAATTCTCCAACAAGGGGGAAGATATTGTGTTTGACCTTCAAAAAGTGGATTTTCTTCTCTTTGATAGCTAAGGAACATGAAAAAATGTTTCCCATCATGTCAGGGATGTGAAACAAAGGTGAAACACTTAGATGTGACAATTTAGCGTGTAACAATACATACANAGAGAGAGAGAGCATAAATTAAACAGCAATGACAATTTTAGAGAACCATAACGATATTTTTAGAACTCTAAATAGAACATGCTTATAACCTTTGGAAAACTAATTAAGAGGTGAACATGATAGGAGTTTTATGTTCTCAAAATATGTATTTATATGTCTTATAAGTGGAAAGAATAGGGCCTCTAAGTTGAAATGGAAAAATCAATTCTCAAATGAGGAAGACTTCCAAAGTAGTTTTAATTTTGGAAAAATGTCTAGGATGATAGACGTGCATATTGGATGTGAATATTGGGCAAGGAAGGCTGCAAAAAAATCACAATAGTTGTTATACAATGGTATGGAGGTACAATTGGATGAGTAAAGTAGGGTATAAAAATGTGTTTATTAATTAGCAAGTTGAAGGATTAACCAAGGATGACATAGAGGAGTACCTCGATAAATGATAGCATTATAGATGGGCAAGGATATTCAAGGTAAGAGTATTAGGGTAGTGTTGGTTAACTAGGTGGTTAAATTACTTGAATGGAGATGGTTGAGGATTTTGTAAATTTGATCCAATTTCAATCATGAAAGAAGAAAGGTACTTAAAAGGATTTATGGTTCCCTAAGACAAAATGTATGTAATGTATCAAATAAGATTAGCATGTGCAATTAGATTGTAGAGAAGAACTAGGGAAGGCCATGATCATTGTGACAACTAAAGGTACATCAAAGAAATAGTGACAAGTATAAGGAGTCTAGAAGTTACCAATAAACAAAAATGACATTATTATGCATGGCAAGGATGCAAGTCCTTTGCCTCCTAGAGATAATTTAAGGCATCAAAGTGATGGCGCTTACAAATATTGGATGATAAACGATAATAGACAAGGAAAGAGGATATGCAATTGAAGTGATGGATCAACCATGTGAAAGTTGAACCATCTTTATGGTAAGTTGTATGTATGCTTGTAAAAATTACATGTTATAAACCAACAACTTATGTTTAAAGAAGTTGAAGTAAATAATGAACTTATACTCAATTGGGACGTTGCTAATGGAGAAATAAAGAACTCCATTGAATGGGTTTATCTTGGTGGACAAAATAGACCTTCATAGAGAATTTTCTATGAAAATGAAAAGGAAAAAACTTTAGAATTGGAAAAAGATTAAAGATACCTAGATATGAGAGTATGAGATACCATATGATGCAGGTTCATTTGCTAGAGGATATTGTTGAAGCATTAATGAGATGATTTCAACAACAAATAAGAAGTGTTGGAATGAAATGAAGATGAAAATTGTTGAGTGCATTCTAAATATACAAATGCACATAAATTGAAAGTAAACATAAGATAATGCAATTTTTTCCATATGGAAATCCCGAGAAGGAATATGAAGTGAAAACGGTATCAATACTTGGTATTGGTTGCAAGAATAATGGACTTTGAAAAGAGCCCATGTGAAGCTAGAACGATATAATTGCAGCATCATGGTGTGTTGAAAATTTTTGAAAAATGAATTTAATGTTGGGGTAAGATTGGCCATGGAAATGATGCGTTCAATGAATATTATATTGCCACTATGGGCTACAGATGAGGAAAATACAAGTTGGGCTTGGTTGGAATTGTTATAGGAAAGGAAACAATGATGAAATGGAGAGAAGTTTGAAAACACAACTCAAAGCATCTGAAGACAACAAAGAAAGTTATAAGATGTTAAGAATATTGTTGTAGCAACAATTGGAGACGAAGGCCAACAAGGTAGAATTGATAAAGAGGGTGATTTCCCATCTTAAACACAATTTTTTCAGAATAAAATTTAATCCTATGGAATTGGATTATCTATGACAATGGATTGTAGGATATGTATAGGAGTTGGAAGTTTGAACTCTTAACTAATAATTTTCTACATTGTTTCTATTTCTTGAGATCAATAAATCTACTACTCACAAATAATGTTAAGGCATATGAATGATAGAAATGAATGGTATTAAATGGATGGAATAAATATGCACTAGTGAGCATATGGAGAGATAAAAAAAATGTGGATAAAGGTCTATGTGAGAATACATGTGATATTTCATATTGGTTAAGAGTGATATGTTGATTACATATGCCATGAGTATGGCATGATGATTAAATATGATTGATATAATTGTCTAACTAGAAATATTGATAGCATGGCTGAAGATGTTAATGATGTTATTGTATATGACAACCAACCTTGTGAAGAAATGGTAGGGACCATAAATGTTGATCCAAAGGTTGGTGGAAGGAGTTTGCGAGCCTATATAAGACACCAATTGATTAGGTAACATCAAAGATGAGGATGGGATCCATGCAAGTAGGGATTTAGTATGCATATGTTGCATATATGATAAAAAGAATTTATGTAAGAATTCATTTAGTTATGATTTTTATCATAAATAAATATGCTTATGTGGTTGAATGCATTGTATGAAAAATACCTGAGTGGGATATGGTAGAAGAAAAAATCCTTAAGCATATAAGATTGTTTAAAATCTAGAATGAATTCATATGAAATAAAATGATTTCCCATATAGTGTTGGTTATGAAATAATAACCAACACAATTAAGGACTTACAATCCTATTGTGAGATTTAAAATCCCATGTGAGATAGCCATGTATAAGGCCATTGTATTGTTGGATATGGAAAGGATATGAATATACACAACTGTCAAATGGTATTCCTACTTTTTTTGGTGTCTTGGATTGAAACCTTCTTACCAACATTGAGAACACGTTTAGAGAGGAAGGGCTTCCTGAGGGACTACAAAGTAGAAAAAAGAAATACCTTCTAGTACGCACGAGGGACTATTTAGTAGAGATAGCGTATACTTGATATTGTGTTGGGATGAAGAGGAAGGTGTAAAGATGGTCAGGAAAGTGTTGGGGAGGTGGCTAGATGATGTGTCGAGGTGTTAGCTATAACTTCCAACTCGTCATGGTAGAATGCATGACATGAGAATATGGTATCTTTTAATCAATGTGAAGATGGATCAATTGGTTGATAGTTTCATTATGCACACATATATGATAACACATATGTTTTCATGCAAGGTATGAATGTATATTTGTGCCATATTTCATTGCAAATATGATGTTAATAGTTGAAAAGATTGAATTATTAGTATTTATTATTTTGAAAACACTTCCCAATGTTGTGGATGTTGGAGTGAAATGTTGGTATGGAAAAGTAATCATGTTTCGATGGACTACAAGAAAGATCCATTGAAAGAACAAAGTTACATAAAGAAATGTCTTGGATATAGAAATGAAAGTGAATCATAATGAAGACATGAAATACTACCTATATAATTGAAACCTGTGTGGATGGTGGATCTACCTAGTAAGGGAAAATCATGGATATTGTAACATTGGAAAGCTCAAGAAGAAGGCCATTTTTATAATATTGGAACCCTGTGATTGATGGATTAGAGATTGTGAGTGAATGGATAACGGTGGGACTATATAAGTTGTGTAATACCCCAGTTTTGAGTCCCCAAATTAAATAATGTATTTTATTTATTTGATGAAAGGTTGGAGTTCCTGAGCAATTAAAAGAGGCCGAAGTGCCTATGAATTGTAATACCTTGAACAATCGAAATAATAAAATACATCGTTTGTTGTTCGAAGGACAAGGACAAGATTTATAGGGGGATATGATTCCACAAGAGAGGGAGGCTAAAGGGGATAAGTATTTGTATTATAATTTATTTCCCATCTTGGAATTCTATAGAGAAATAAGTAGTTACATGAGATTCTTGGGGAAAATACCATGTGGTTCTTTTTTGCATTCAATTTCAAAAACACCTATGGGTGTATTAATGATCCTTTAGAGAATAGAGTGGGGCAGACGGATCCATTACCTTAACTTAGAGAAGAGAGAATTGTTCACGAGAAGTCGATACTGCATTCCACATGGGACATTAGCTCTCTGATCTCTAGGGCACTAGTTTATCACTCTTGATAAGCTTATGTAAGTAAAGAGAGTACTTGCTCTTGAGCCTGAGCCACTATTTTCTCCTTTCATGAATCTGAAGGTTCGATATAGGTAAGAGAGGATGGTGGGATAAATTAAGATAAACCTTATCAGATGTTATAAACCTATGTTTCATAGGATCAACTAGTGACTAGAAATTTTTTACTCTTTTTGTATTTTTAGTTGTAAATAATATTTCATTCTGCAAATAATTTACAAAAGAAAAAGAAAGAAAAGAAAAGAAACAAAATGAAAAGAAAGAAAAGAAAAAGAAAAAGAAAGAAAGAATAAAAGAGGGTATGAAAAGAAAATGATGAACCCCATGCAATAAGAATGTCTTGATCCATACTGTCTAACCATGGTCAAGTCTTTTGAATTTATGCTGATAGGATTAGTGAATAAAGCTTGGATAAACAGTTTAATCTTAGGCAGGTTAGTTAGATTAGCTAGTGAATAAATTTGATCAAACTGTTTAAAATTGATCAAATAGCCCCAAGGTAGAGTAATTTTTATCCCAACAACCTAATCTGGGTTAAATGTGTTAGGTAAATAGATTAGGACATAGGTTAGTTTAGATTTCCTTTCAATAAAACAAGCATAAAGTCGAATGAGATTCTTTGTTTTGATGTTAGAAGGTTGTTTTCTAACCCCTTGGTGGAAAAATGAAAAGAACCAGTGCAAAAAACCCACAAAATGGCGATATCCTAAGTTTTTTCAATGTAATGTGATTCACGCTCTGTGATTAAACGGTGTGCCTAGATCAACGGATGAGAAAATGATGCTCAAATCTATAGCCGATAGGTAATATCGGACCCCCCCGATAGTTCTACCTTTAACAGAGGGAGGGAGGGGGGGGTGTTGGGGCTCAGAAATGTCCTATTCTCATCCACATTTCCCTTCATTATTCTTCACATTTCATCGCCCCATTAACCTTTCATGACATCATTTCCATAAATATGCTTGGGTTTCACCTTATTATTTTCCACTTTATTCATTTTAGTATTAAAAGGGAATTTGTGATTAAATGTTAGAAAATCGACATGTTTTCATATATATCTCAAAAATGTGTGAGATTTGTAATGTGTAGGAATATGAGAAGGATTAATTCAAAAGGACATCTCGAATACTTCCTCCACCATTTCAATATTTGAGGAGATAATTCAAGCCCATTCCAATGAGAAGATCATGGAGATTTGGTTGGAATATCTTATCCAAGATATATGAGAGATATGTGTGAGGATTTGAAGGGATTATATTTTGTAATAATGGGAAATAGGTTGAGAGAATAATGGATCTATAATTATGAGATGGTTATCTTATCTTCAAGGCTCTCATGTATAAAAGAGAGTGCTCTCTCTTCATGAGGATTCAATTAGGATTGAGTTAGATTATGTAATTAGAATTAGAGTAGTCATTAATGGTAGTCATTAGGATTCGAAA
>ML778254.1:646554-730763 GCA_009831015.1 Picea engelmannii
AGTAGTCATTAATGGTAGTCATTAGGATTCGAAAGAGAAAGGGATTCTTAGCTTTGATTCATGGTTTTGGTTTTCATGCTTTCATTATTCTGTTATGAAGATTGATTTGATTATTGAATGTAAGATTGCTTCATTGGTGAGAGTTCTCATATGTTGTTATGTCATTCAACTCTTTACTTGTTGTATCTACTCTTCCTTCATGTAGTTCTTCATTTCTAGATTAATTTCCTTCACACAATTTCCCATTCCTAGATTAATTTCATTTACGCAACTAAATTAATTCAATTTCAAGTCATGTGTTAGATTAATGATTCAATTTCAGTCGTGTGTTAGATTAATGATTCAATTTCAGTCATGTGTTATATTAATTATTCTATTTCAGTCGTGTGTTAGATTAATGATTGAATTTCATTCATATCTTAAACATTCGATTATATTAGTCTCACTTCAATCTTGCATATACTTTGCATCCGCTTCATTAGTTTACGAACCCCGGGTTGAAAAATTAGAGAGTTGGGCAAGTACTACAACTCAGTTATTACAACATTAGTTTGGCCCAATATAATGACTATCATTCCCTTGTCACGATTGTTGTTCCTTTTGTTGTTCATTTGAACAGAATGATTGTTGTTCCTTTTGTTATGATTGTTGTCCCTTTGTAGGTTATATTTTGAGACATCTTTAGAGCCCAACAGGGGGGAGTCCAAGTTGGTGGTATTCTCTGGCGAGCCCCATCCTAACATGGCACGTTTGTGTTAACTCGAACCCCCCTCGCTCCAAACCATTTACCGCCTATCCCCCCATCCAAGAAAACCACCATACCAACTTTCCATACCACTGCAGTCTCATGAAGTCACACTCCACTATCGTCGCTTACAAGTCATGCATCATTATTCTGCTAGTGTACCTTTTTCTCCCCAATCACCTGTAACATGTCACATCCCATTCACTTTTCCTCCACTCCCTATCATCCACATCATCCTCATGAACCCGTCACCTATTTGTTACCCTCCACCTCATCCCTGAGATATTCGTTGGCCAATCAATGTAGCCAAACATATCCGTTAAACCTGTTGACTTGTCCCCTGCGCCCCAACGGATACCCGTTCATCCAGATAATCCCATTTTTCACCATTCACGATCCAGACACCACTGACATCATCATCCTCCTCACCTTTTCGCCTTCAACCACCATTAATCTCTGGACATTATAGTCAATGTCGTTATCTTTCATATTTTTGTAGGTACCAGTCAAAGTGATGGTGGGAAAGTCCAAACACTCAGAGATCAATGAAAATCCATTCCTCCTACATCCCATCAACCTTGATCGAATCCCTCTGGATGAAAAATATTATCAGATCTCATAACCAAATTCGAATTCAATTTTCTGATTTACACTCATGGTTCAGAGACACCTTCCTAGAACAGAGTGACAAGATTGGACTCTAGCAGTCCAATCTCCCACTATATATTTTTCCCCAAATTCACCATTTTCCCGAGTTCACCCTCAAGTGTTACGTGCACTATCTTCCCAGTCACAGATCTATCATCTCATCATATGGAGAGACCTTGTTTACCATTACACCTAAAGTCATTGACCAGATGATGCAAGTTCCCAAATCGAAATCCTTTCCCCTTTCAACATTGAAATTTTAATTGAAATGTACCAAAAGTTATTGTTTCCCAAAGAGCGCAAATTTTTGAACTATTCCTCTCTGAGAGTACCCAATTCCCCAAGAAAAATCCCCCTTACCATTCCTCCATGTTTTTAGCAAAAGGAAACCAAATAATTTCCTATCTATGTTGTCTACTCTGGTATTATTCATATGAGTGGGTGGATGAACCCATCCTAGGTTTTATGTCCATCTTCTCCACCAAAGAGAAATCCACTACCCAATTCAACTTCAACCAATTTTTGGCCAATAACATTCACGAACAACTATTCAAATTTCCCACCGAAGGAATGTTCTGGTATTCATCAATACTGGCCTACATGTTCTTGTTTTTCTAGTCAAAGAAGTTTTCTTTTCTCCTATAGAAGCTCGACACATAAGGTAGTCCACAACTGGTTACAGCCTAGACATCATTGGTAAGGAGGAACTCGTCCGAGTTCAGTTTTAAGTATTTCTTGAACCAATTTTATCATCCAATGGTAAGCATGTTAAGCGGGCAAGAAGAGCCCATAATAAATGAAGAAATTCAGAGGATCCGGTACCTATTAGACCTTGCTAAAATAGGGGATTGTTATTTATAGCAGGACCACACAAAGATCATAGTCTATGTGTGTGAGTTGGCTCCCTACAAGCTACCAAATTTCCTTCCTACCAAGATATTTTCCCTGGAATACATCAGACAAATGATCAAATCTGATGAAATTCATTTTGTGGAATTTAAAAAGAAAAAATAGCTCAAGATTAAAGGTCAAATAGGTTCTTTCATTTGCAATAGCAGAGCGGCAAGAGAAGAAGAAAACAATTTTTTACTGGAGATGAAGGTCAAGCAAATTTTCCCATGGCATTACTATCCTTGTGGTATCATTGTAGAAACCAGACTAAGGAATAAGATCTCTCCATACACTCATGTTCCCAAACCATAGATCGAGAAGTTCATGAACCAGACAGGGTGGGAGGAGAACACTCTGATAGATACTAAACAATAGCCCCCTTTTGACAACATTGTAGAGATTGATACCCCTCAGGCACCAATAGAGAAAAGACCCAGGAAAGATGTATCTCCCTCGGTCACTGAAGTCTCAGCAGAGGATTTCCAGGTTTATAGAAAAAGGCCCAAGACCAATCATACACCTGACAGGTATGGTGCAGAAGAGACTCGGTCTACTACAGTCATGGAAGGGTAACATTCTTGATTTTCATCAGGAATCTAGCTGACGATGTCCAGTTCCTCATTGAAGAAGCAGGGTGATACAAAATTAACGACCAGGGCCGCAGAGTAGCATGCATGGCTGAACCTTTTTGAGAAATATAACCCGATTAAGAAGAAAAACGAGATGATGATGAATAGTACCTATGATAAATTTTTGAAACAAACATCCACAACTCAACATAGACTATTAGCTGCATTTGATATAGATAAGGGGAGAATGCACATGGCATTCTTGCAGGAACAAGTACCTAAGCTCAAAAAAAAATCTAATTATAAAAGGGAAACATTTGAGTTCGATGCTGCAGACGTACATCCCGCTGATCAGATGGATTTACACAGACAAGATGGAGAAATGATTTTCTCCACCTTGGAAAACACCTCCACAACCACAAGAAAGATACAAGTTTTGTTGAACAATGTCCAGACTCAGCTGGAGCTATAGAAGGTGTCATATTTTGCAAAGGATAACAAAATTAAGTCCCTAGATAAACTGGTGCTCAAAATTGGGTACGATCCGACCAATATCAAAGCCACAGAAGAGATGATAAAAAAGAAGAATTCTGAAATAGATTCTCTGAGGAAAGAATTCAAAATATTTGTTATTGAAGACCCATAGGCTAAAGAGATGGCTGAGACTGAACGCCAGAAAAAGGAGATGTTGAAGTTGATCATGGAGAATGCTCAGATTAAATAAATGGAAGTCGAGTTGGACAAGTTGGTCAAGGAGAAGGAGCATATTGTACCAATGGAAGTCATACCATTGAATGCAGTCCTGATCACAGGAATTATACAAAAATGACAACATCAACTACCACAGGGGAAATTCCAGCAGCAACATCAGTGACAACTCCAGATGCAACAAACCAATTGGAAAAAGGAATGGAAGACATGACTCTGCAAGGGGCAAAAATCAGAAAACTGCAAGAAGAGACTCAAAATCTCCAAAAGATGAATTCCACATTCCAGGCCATCTACAACACTAAGATTCATAAGTCAGACAAACTCAAACAGGAACTGCAGGAGCTATGGAAAGAAACTGTCATGGCTAAGACTCTCTCAGAGGTGAAAGAAAATATTTGGATGGACATATGTCAATCAATCATAAATATTTGGCCCTTGATACAAATCATGTTTGAATAGCATGATCTAGTGCAGAGAGACAAACAAACCATCGACGGGATAAAGGGAGAACTGGGAGAAATGCCTATAGAGGCCAATGAGATAATCAAATTCTTAAATTCAAAATCAAAAGAAGAGATGGAAGCCCTGCAAATTGAGGACATGACTGAAACAATTCTTAAAGTTAAGAGATTCGTGAACACGAGCGGACTAATGATGTAACTCGAGGAGAGAGTTTAGGAAATGGATGTCGTGGTACAAAGGTTTTTCAACAAGATTGAATCTTTTTAGAAGAAAGGTCTCCCAAGCTTATTTGTGATTGATAATAGGTTGATTACTCTCTCAGATTATAAGAAAAAGATTCTCACAGTGGGTAGGATGGGTCCAAGTTCATTGGCATAAAAGGAAGCATCATGGGCAAAGCATTATTGGAAACTCTGAGATTAGACCTGAGTATTCAACAAGAGATAAAGTATGTTTTCATCACCAAACCCACCTTCACTAAGTAAACAGACATGGATGAAGTGTACCGAAGGCTGCTCAAAGTCAACATCCCCAATCAGTAGAGATGGGATGACCATTGTGACTTGACCGAATTGAAGATGATTTGGATGTACAAATCAACATACGAAGCAGTCAAAGTCAAGTTGATGACTCACCAACAACATTTCCAAAATCAGCTCAAAGAAATATGACAGATAATTAGCAGTTCCTACAATTTTGTATTTTGTTATCTAGTTATTTAGATTCAAATTCTACCACCTCCTGATCATTAATGACAGGATCAATTGTAATTTTTATTATAAATACTTCAAACTTCGAAGTATTGAGGGTTGATCTTTATGCCCATGCAATTTGTAAGCTGTAATCTTTTTGAAGAGATCTACCAGTAATAAAAGGGACGAGTCACAGGATTCCTGCATGTTTTATGTCAGTGATGTTTACTCCTCTTCGTTGAATGGTTTATCTTACTTTCTTATCATCTTGTTTTCTAAATCTGATCATTTAAAAGAAGTTAAAGTTGTAGAATTTATCTTCATATACTCTGTTTCTAGTTTTTAAAGATCTAAATGTTTATCTTCTGATGTTGTGATAAAGAAATTCTTCAATGCTTCTTTGTTGTAGTTGATCACCTCATCTATTTCTGTTATCCATCACTTTAAATTCTCAAGTATCCAACATTGGCATTATTCTTCCCTCTGAAGAGACTTTATAAAATCTTTTCTCAGATCTCAAACATTAACATAGACCCCATATCCCAATGTATGTGTAAGCAGTATTTCAGCCATTTTATAAAACAAAACAACACGGTCCCATTTATTTAACTAGCCTAATATCTGAAACCGGAAACATATCTAAATCTTACAGAGATATCCCTCTCTAAAACTGGCAGTGCTATATCCCAGTTTCGAAGTTGTTGGATAAAGTTACCTCTCATAAATTTCTTCTACCTCCCGACAACCTCTGGGAATTTAGAGAGAGTTAACATAATGGTGACCATACTAGGGAACTGAACAAACTTTCATCCTACAATTTCTTTTCCCTAGATAAAGAAAAATTTATTTCTAAATGAATCATAAAATCTAACTTATAAAGAGATAATGTTCAGAGGTTGTTAAAGTTTGTGTATATTAGTTTAGATTTCCTAAAAAATTAAAATTTATGGCTCCTAAAAAAGTTTACACTAGGTCTCACCTTGATCCAGAACCTGCGACAATAGTAGACGATCCAGAAAAGTTACTCAGAAAGAAAAACATTATAGAAGGTTCTGGGAGTCACAGTCCTCTTCACAGGTCCAATTCTCTCCCAGAGAAGCTGGTTTCCATCCAATATCTCGAGTTTGACATATCCTTTGAACAAAGCCTTTTTAGAACCAAATTTGAAAGATTTGTAAGTGAGAAAATCCTAGATCAAACCATCCTTCAACCCAGAACCCCTGAAATACTTTCTCCCAGAATAGAATTTGATCAACGCTTCCTTCAATAGTTCGACAAGTTAGAAGAGCTAGTAGAAAATCTTGATCAGGCTTTGTACCAAGCTCACTTTCAACAGTTTGTAGAACTTTCTTCCTTGAATATTGTGGCATCCTCCATCCAACATCAAATAATTTACTCTACATCCCCTAGCCCTACCTCTTCTACTTCTTCTATCACTTCCCCTCCAATCACTCAAGTTGTTGTTCAGCCTCCTCCACCAATCATGGCAGCAAGATATGCTCCCTTGGTGTTGGCTTCTCCTTTACATGCCATGCCTCAGGACTATCAAACAAGACTTCGTAAGTTTGATGGTACTGGTCCTCTGAATGCACAACAACATGTT
Source organism: Picea engelmannii (assembly GCA_009831015.1). Lineage (NCBI taxonomy): Eukaryota > Viridiplantae > Streptophyta > Pinopsida > Pinales > Pinaceae > Picea > Picea engelmannii. Next base: position 652,876 of record ML778254.1, read on the forward strand.
GATAATATGAATGATTATTTTGATTTGTAGGAAGTTGATGAAGCAGATGTCCAGATGAGAATATTTGCACAGAGTTTGACAGGAGAAGTCAAAAAATGGTTCAAAGCATTGTGCCCTGCTACCATAGTTGACATTGCTTCTTGCCAGCAGAGTTTCCTTGACAGATGGGAGGTAAAGAAAAATCCTCTCCATATTTTATCAGAATATGAGAATATCAAAAGGAATCAAGGGGAAATAGTGCAAGATTACGTCATTCATTTCAATAATGTTTATAACGCAATTCTAGCTGATATTAAACCCCCACAAGGTTTGGCTTTAATCAAGTTCCCTGATGGATTTGATGTTGATATGTCATATCAACTAAGGGAAAGGAATTATGCCACTTTAGAAGACATGCAGAAAAGTGCAATAAGCGTAGAAGAAAATCTATTAGCCAGAAGAGCTAGGGAAATAACAAAGAGAAGGGTTACAATCAAATAAGAGCCTTCCACATCTTCTTTAGATGTTAAAATAGATTCCATAGTCAAAAGTATGGACAAAATGATAGAAATACTAACCATCGATAAAAGGAATATGCCCAGGGAAAATCAGCCTGCCCCTCAGATCAGAAATTCAAACTTCAAAAGGAACCCCCCTCAGATCAGACAGAGGGATCCAAGAGATGAAAGAGAGAAAAGGGGGCCTAATCAGTAGATTAGATAACCTCTTCAGGAGAATTATGTTGATGATGGGGAGGAGGTAATCGATGAGTTGGATGATACTCACATAAACCTTATGGGTGTTCACGATGATGACTCCATTTTTCTTAATGAAGAATAACATGAGATTTTTCTCCTCTCACAAAAAAAGGTGAATGAGGAGGAAGAGGAAACAAAATAGAAATCCTTTGAGAGTTCTATAATGCTGGTGCACATATAGTACAACTTAATAAGTAAGAATACTAATGACAATCCTACAAAGAAGGATATTGAAATGAAGAAAATGACGAAGGCCAAGAAAACCTCAGATACTTCTCTCAAGAAATCCCATGAGAAGAACAATGTAAAATCTTTTGTGAAGAGAAATCCTGAAATTTCACAAAGATCAAATAAAACCAAGGTCACATATACTAGCTAGCCAAATACTTCTGCCCAAAGAACTATGATAGAAAAACCAGAAGTGCATTGCCAAAGAAAGACTTCCACTACTTTCAGCCTTTAAGGGGAACTAGCCAAATTGAAAATTCATATTCCCCTATCTGAACTGATGAGAAAAAATGCTTATAGGTCGCAGGTAATTAAAGAATTAAGAATTGAACCATATATAGGTACAAAAGCATTGAATATTGGATCAGGAACACACTCAGACACTGTAAATCTTACTGACAATCAACACGAGTTTTTTTTCGGTCCTGAAGTAGATGGACAAATTGATAACGATGTTGTTCCCCCTTTTTATATCAGTCTGAATATCAATGAAAAAATCTTAAACAATGCTATGCTTGATTCCGACGCTTCTCACAACTTGATGCCCAAATATGTGATGGAAAAGTTGGGGCTTGATGTCACTAGACCCTACAAGGATTTGCATTATTTTAACTCTAGCAAGGTCAAATGTATAGGGATAATTAAAGATTTATGTATCACCCTGGCTCAAATCCCATCAAAAAGTATGGTGATGGATATCGTGGTTGCATACATTCCCCCGAAATATGGTATGTTGTTATATAGATATTGGGGAGCTAAGATGAAAGGCACTTTGCAACTAGATATGTCTTATGCTACCATCCCAGTATTTGGAAAAAAAAGAAGACTGTATAGAGAGACTCTGATGAAGTATACGGTCAGTAACCAGGAAAAACCACATAACTACCCATTATACTTTGCACACTCTGATATAGATTCATTCATATTGTACAATTATGGTGACCTGGATAATCGAATTGCGCAGTTGGAAGATGATGCACCTAACATGCAAGAAGATAAAGCAATCACTGAGATAAAGAACTACTAGCCGATTTCTAGAGTATGGATTTTGATGGAGTTGTGAGCAAAGAGGGAGCTAGAGAGGGATTTTGGTTGCATAATCACAAATCAAGGTATTCTGAAATCCACTCTTACAAATTGAATTTCCAATGCACTAACAACATAGCTGAGTATGAAGCTTTAATGCTCGGCCTGAAACTACTGAAGAAGGTTGGTGCCAAAAATATTATGGTAAGAGGTGATTATGAACTGGTCATCAAACAAATTGAAGGTGAGTATTCAGCTAAGAATCCTAGACTTAAAGCCTATAGAAATTTTGTTTTATATTTTTTAGAATATTTCACTAAAATTGACTTGCAGGTAATGCATATAGGCCAGAACATACTGGCAGATGGATTGGCTACTTCAAAACCCACATGCAAAATACCTTTCAAACCAAATCGCCAATACACAATAGAGGTGAAGTGCATACCAACCATCCTAGATAACATCAGATACTGGCAGGTATTTGGCAACGATGATCAAATTGAAGAATTCATGTAGTGTAAGGATGATTTTGAATGTAAAAATATATATGTAGAGAATGATGATGATAATGTAAAAAAAACAGTTTTTGAAAATGATAGTGTAAATAAAGTAGATTTGGATGAAATGAATAAAAATGATGAAGACTTTGATGTTTTTCATTTGAAAAACAATGTTTTACCTAGAGGTTTGGTCCCATTAGAAGACTTGTTTGATTTTAACGATGTATCAAAAAAGACCAAGATTGAAGCGAGTGGTAAAGAGGTCGAAGACTGTAACATAGGAATAGAGGGAAAACCCAAGATGATAAAACTTTCCAAATCTTTACCCCTTGAGAAAAAACAAAAATACATTGAACTGTTTAAGGAATATGTTGATGTGTTTTCTTGGGGTTATGAGGATTTAAAATCTTATGACACAAGTATCATCCAACATAGAATTCCAATAAAAGAAGAACACAAACCTTTTAGGCAAAAACTTAGGAAAATCAATACCAAGTTACTTCCGCTGATAAAAAAGGAAATTAAAAAGATGTATGATGCCAAAATTATAGTCCCCTTGAGATTTTCCAAATGAGTTTCTAATTTGGTTCCTACTAGAAAGAAGACTGTCGAAATTAGGCTTTCCATTGATTTCAGAAACCTAAACAAGGTTTCCCTCAAAGACAATTTCCCTTTGCCTAAAATGGACCACATATTACAAAAGGTAGTTGGGTCTAGTAGGATCTCCTTACTAGATGGATTCTCTGGTTATAACCAATTCCTTGTTCACCTAGATGACCAGGAGAAAACAACCTTCACCACACCCTTAGGAACTTTCATGTATGTGAAAATGCCCTTTGGTTTGATGAATGTTGGTGCCACTTTCCAAAGAGAAATGTATATTGTGTTTGTGGATGAACTTGGTAGGTTTATAGTCATATATCTGGATGATGTGACTATCTACTTCAAATCAGACGAGGAAAATTTACAGCATCTCAGACGAGTGTTTGAGAAGTGCAGAAAATTTGGGATTTCATTGAATCCCAAGAAGACCCTTTTCGGTTTAGAGGAAGGCAAGTTGTTGGGGCACATAATCTCTAAATATGGAATCAAAATATACCCCAATCGAATAGAGGTCATCCAGAAAGTGGAACACCGTAGGAACATCAAAGAATTGCAATCATTCATTGGTAAAATAAATTTCCTAAGAAGATTCATACCCAACTTGGTTGATCTTCTCAAGAACATCACAAATATGCTGAAAAAGGACACCAAAATAAGATGGAACTACTGAGTCTAAAAAATCATTTGAGCAAGTAAAACATGCACTCACACAAGCCCCAATTTTGATCAGTCCAGATTACACCAAAGATTTCCTTTTGTTCTCTTTCGCATCTGAGCACACCATCGCAACAGTACTATTGCAAAAAAAACAACAAAGGGTATGAGCAGCCATAGGATTTTTCAGCAAATCTTTGAGAGATGTTGCGTTGAACTACAATATAATGGAGAAACAAGCTTTTGCCCTGGTAAAGTCCATAAAATATTTTAGAGTCTATATTCTCCATTCTCACACTATTTGCTATGTTCTGAATGTTGTGGTAAAGGATATCCTGACTCGGGATAATCTAGATGGTAGGAGAGGAAAGTGGATTGATGTTATTCTGGAATATGATATAGAAATAAAACCCACTAAACTGATCAAAGGTCAGGGTTTGGCCAAACTAATGGTTGAATCCAATTTTCATTCTTTAGACATTAATTGTTTGGTTGTAGTTGATGAGCAGGAAGAACATGCGAATACAAATGTAAAAGAGGTATTCTTAAACTCTCCTTGGTATGCAGACCTCATTTTTGTACTTCATAACTTACAAGCTCCTCTTGGTCTAACTAAGACCAAAGCTAGATTTATTAAACTGAAAGCATTGAAATTTTTTATTCTAGATGGAAACCTTTATTGGAAAGATCTTGGAGGTATCTTACTTAATTGCCTATTGAAGGATGAAGATGACAGGGTATTGCGGGATTTCCATGCAGGGGACTATGGAAGGAATCTAAGTTGGAATACCATAGCCAACAAGATTCTCAGAGATGGTTTTTAGTGGCACACATTGTTTTTTTATGTGCACCAGTGATGCAGAAGAATCGCCAATAACAAGCGAGCGTGGGACAAACGCCGATGCATTTGGCACATGATAAATTGTTTGAAATGTTTTGAAGTTGGATGCACCAAAATTAAATGTAATAATTAAGAAAGGGCGTACTTCTTGATTGTAATCAGACCTTGAGCGTCCCACTCTCGTCTGGAGGACTAAGAGGCATTTATGCTAGTAAATGTAGGTAGGTAGCTTTGAATTCTTAGATTAGACAGTTTTAGAAGTCGGAGGGAAAATGGATGTAGACACCCTCGCTTGTATCATTGTAATATTAGCAACATAATCAATCAAGAGAGCATAGAGAAGAAGAAGCAGAGAGTTGTGTAGAGTAAAACCACATGTACAAAAGTTCTGGATTAATACAAAGATCTTTAGTTCAGACTCATGGTGTTCAATTTCTTTCTGTGTTTGTACATGCTAATTGATATATGCTTGTTACTCTCTGTTATGCATTTTCTTTGATGCGTGAATGTGTGATTTCATGTTGAATGTATGAAATATGAAGAGAGGGAGATTAAAGAATGAGTTTTAATTGTTTCTCTGTCTGAGCAAGAGTTTTCCTGCAAGGAGTGGAGTGAAATTGTCTGCAAAGTGTGCATTGACAGAAGTCAGAGTTCATCTCTGCAAGCTCAAGAGGGATAACATTGTTCTCATTCTCACAGAAGTGCAAGTTAAGCACAGGAGCCATGCAAGGAGTGCGCAGGCCAAGTGAAGTCTCATTGTTTGCAGCCTGAGCAAAAGTTGTTGAAAGACTGTTGTTGCAGGGAGTGTGCAGAGTCGAAGAGGTTGAAATGCTTTGAAGTATTTGAATAATTGCCACAAGGAGTGCGTACGGGAGTCTTTTTGAAGACTCGAAGTTTGTGGTAAAAGCTTAGAAGAGTTAGTGCCATGAAGTGTCGGAAGGAGGTGCAGCGACGTCGTTTGTTGGAGGATAAGTTTTGTGAAGGTGTATTTGCTCATTTCGCAGGAGTTGTTAAGGACGCATTGGACGGTCGGAATCCTCTGTGGAGGATTCACGAAGTCCCAGAAGTCGTCAGATCTTCCAGAGGAGCAGGGAAGTTATGGCAAGCATTCTTCAAGTGTAAATCTTGGGAGAAATCGGACCGTGGGATCCAAGTCGACAAGGACCGTTGGATCACTCGCGTAATCTCATTTTTTGGATTCACGAGTTGAAGTTTTAAAACCTTTACATCAAGATTCGCAAGGTCGCGAAAGGTGAAGTCCTGAAATAATGAAGAGAATCTGAGTTGTTCGTTGGAAGGAGGACACATGTTGCGAGATCCTCTCGATCGGGGATTCAGACATCATGGTTCAGAGAAGGAAGTCCTTCAATTTCGCGAGTGGCGAAGTTGCGAGAAAATCGCAGCCGTCCATCAGAAGAGGACAGGTGGTAGAGATCTAGGGATCTCGTGAACTCGGAGGTTCATAGGGTGAGAGCCCAAGAGTTGGGTGCTCCAAGATGCGAAGTCATGAAATCGCGAGGAGCGAGGATAGTTGTCGGATCTAGGTCACAGGAGGACCATTGGATCAGGAACCCCATTGCATTTCAGGCATTCGAGGGTTCGGAGGTTGAAAGGAGTCACTTTCGAAATCATAAGTCACAAAGTGCCAAGAGCCAAGGCACGAGTGCAGACATGTGGCAGAACGACAAGGTGGCCCCGGGGAAGTAGACCAATGGACACACATCACCTAGTGAAGAATTCAACACCCATTGACCGCTTGCATCTCGGGGATTTGTGAGAGGAAGGTGCCAAGGTTGAACGCCACAACATGCAAAGTGTAGAGTAGAGAGAGGATCTTGCGTGAATCTTAGCCGGTGGTCACGCATAGAGGGTGCCAACGGAAGAAGATCTATACCCATTTCATGATCTTGGGTATCGCGATATTGGAGAGGAAGAGTTGGGAGTCACAACTCGCGAACTCATGAGATTGTGAGCTGTGAAAAGGACCTGTGGATCTATCGATTTAAGATTCCAGAGAGGAATCGAAAGAGACGATCCGGCTCGGGGGAGATAAAGAATGATCTTGTGAGCGGATCTCAGCCTGAGGGCCGATAGGTCTGCGTTAGTTTGGTATCAGAGCCTGACTCTGTTTGTATAGTTCAGACAGGGAAAGCAAGAAATAAATCTCATCCATGCCGCCGAGAAGAAGAGACAGGAAAACACTCGATCCGCTAATGGAAAGAGAAATGCCAAGAGGAAGTGGTAGGCAGGTGCCAAATCCAGCCATGGAAAGAGAGATACGTGACATACGTGCCAGACTCGAGGACATGGAGACAACACAGAGGCACACAACTGGTGTTGGAGATGTCAGTGATTCTAAAAGTGAAAATGAAGCTGGACATGAAGGAGAAGAAGTCACAACAGAAGATGTAGCAAATGAACGCCTGATTAGAGATGTTGCAAGAATGGGTGCTAAGGAAAAAATGGATATTCCAGTATATGAAGGAAACCTAGATGCTGAAGAGATTCTAGACTGGATTAGAGCTATGGACACATATTTTGACTATGAAGATGTCGAGGAGGACAAAAATGTCAGACATGTTGTTACAAGGTTTAAAGGACATGAAATATTGTGGTGGGATGAGCTACAAGCTGACAGACGCTGCAAGGGAAAGCATAAAATCAAGAGCTGGGATAGGATGATCGCGAAGATGAAGGTGGAGTTCATTCCCAGGGACTACCAAATTACTCTATTTTGGAGAATGAAAAATTTGAGATAGAAGCTGATGTCAGTAAAGGAGTACACTGGAGAATTCTACAGGCTGAACATTAGGGCGGGTCATCGCAAAAGTGATGATGAAAAAGTTGCCAAGTACATGAATGGTCTGAGATATGACATTCAGGATGAGATGAGCATGATGACCATCCGAACGGTGGAAGATGCTTATCAGATGGCTCTAAAAGCTAAAGAGAAGCTGAGCCGAAAACAAGGTCAAAGAGGCCGAGGCAGAAGTCATCCCAGAGGCAAATCAATTGCCCAGGATAGTAATCGGAAACCCAAGGAAGAGTGGAAGAAACATCAGACTCAAACTGAGAGAGGTGAAAGCTCACAGAGAGGTAAGCATACCAAACAGAGAGGTCAGTATGCTGATGGAAACATTTTTCCTCGTACCAGAGGTAGAGGAAGAGGAAGAGGTGGAGTAGTGAAATGCTTCACATGTGGAAAGGTCGGACATAAATAATATGAGTGTCCAAACAAAAAGAAAGAAGGTGGTGAGACTCACATTTCTGAAGCACAAAGATGGAATGTTGAGGCAGAAGATGCTGAAGGCAGAAGATCATTGATGATGCGAAAAGTTCTCTTAATGCCAGAGAAGGAGGTGGAGAGTACGGTCCAAAGGAACAAACTTTTTTGGACCACTTGCAAGACCAAAGACTGGGCGTGCAAAGTCATTGTGGACAGTGGTAGCACAGATAATCTCATTTCTATAGAGATGGTAGAAAATATGGAGCTGGAGACTATTGAACATCCGAACCCATACAGAGTTTCGTGGCTACAAAAAGGACATCAGGTGAATGTCACTAAACAATGTTTAGTTGAATTTAAAATAGGAGGGTATAAAGATGAAATACTTTGTGATGTTATTCCCATGTATTTTTGTCATTTATTGTTGGGTAGACCGTAGAAATATGACAGAAATGTGATTCATGATGGGAGGAAGAACATATACACCCTAGAGAAGAATGGGATAACTCACATGCTATTGCTGATTAAGGACAAGGAAGTAAAACCGGAAGTAAGCAACACTATACTTCTCATGAGTGGGAAGGAACTTCTTACAGAGGTTAAGAAGAAGGAGGAACCGCAATTCATTGTGGTCAGGAAGCCAAAAATTGTTTTAACCAGTATGAGGGTAGATGATTTACCAGAAGAGGTTCAGAAACTGTTGGAAGATTTTGCTGACATAGTAGAGGACGAACTACCTCGTTCGTTGCCACCGATCAGAAGTGTGAGTCATCATATTGATCTCATACATGGAGCTAGTTTACCAAACAAAGCAGCGTACAGGTTGACGCTGCAGGAGAATGAAGAAGTCAAAAGACAGGTCCAGGACTTAATGGACAAGGAGTTGGTTAGAGAAAGCTTGAGTCCATGTGTTGTTCTAACAGTGCTCAGTCCAAAGAAAGATGGAGGCTGGAGGATGTGTATTGATTCAAGGGAAATCAACAAGATAACCATTAGGTACAGATTCCCATTGCCAAGAATGAATGATCTGATGGATTGCTTGAGTGGAGCGAAAAAAAATTTGAAGATTGATTTGAAAAGTGGATATCACCAGATTCATATGAGAGAAGGTGATGTATGGAAGACAGCCTTCAAGACTAACGAAGGGTTGTATGAATATCTTGTTATGCCATTTGGATTAACGAACGTGCCAAGTACTTTCATGAGGTTGATGAACGAAGTCCTGAAGGATTTCATCGAAAAATTTGTCATTGTGTATCTTGATGAAATACTGAGGCAGAGCATATGAAACATTTAGCTACAGTCATGAAAAGGCTACAACAATATAAGTTGTTGATAAACATGAATAAATCCTCATTCATGAAGATAGAGCTCATTTATTTGGGTTTTGTTATTTTAGCAGATAAATTGAGGATGGATCCAGATAAGGTGGAGGTAATTAAGAATTGGTCATCACCAAAGAATATCTTTGAAGTTCAAAGTTTTCATGGATTGGCTAGTTTCTACCTAAAGTTCATAAGGAATTTCAATGGAATTAGTCCACCGATGATGGACACATTGAAGAAGAGACACAAGTCTTTTCACTGGATAGAAGAGGCTGAGAAAATCTTCAATTTATTAAAAAGGAAAATCACGGAACAACCAATTTTGGTGTTGCCGGATTTTAAAAAGACATTTCAGGTAAAATGTGATGCAAGTGGATTTGCAATAGGGGCAGTCTTGAGCCAAGAAGACAAGTCGATAGCATACTTCAACGAGAAGCTGAATGAAGTGAAAATGAAGTACTCCACATATGACAAGGAGTTCTATGTTATTATCCAGGCATTGAAGAAATGGAAGCATTACTTAATCCCTGAGGAGTTTGTCTTATACAGTGACAATCATGCTTTGCACTTTGTGACTCAACAAGAGAAGTTGAATCAAAAACATGTTAAATGGGTTGAATACATGCATAAATTTACTTTTGTAATTCAGCATATTTTTGGAACTACTAACAAAGTTGTTGATGCTTTGAGAAGAAAATGTTTGTTGTTGCGGGAGTTCAGAGTCAAAACACTAGGTTTTGATGATCTCAGGGACATGTACAGAGATGATCCAGATTTTAAGGAGGCATATGAAGCAGCTGAGAATCCAATTCTCAGGGATAGAATCCAATGGATAGAGTACATGATACAGGATGGATTTCTATTCAAGGGTAATCAACTTTGTATTCCAAAATGCTCCATGAGGGAGAATATGTTGAAGGAAAAACATAGTGGAGGATTGGTCAGGCATTTTGGTCATGACAAGATGTTGTCAAAGTTAAATGAGTCATATTTTTGGCCATGAATGAGAGAAGACATCAAAATATTCGTGGATAGATAAAGAATTTGTCATCATTCAAAAGGGAAGAGGCATAATGTAGGATTTTATCAACGGTTACCCATACCTGACAGGTCGTGGGATGCAATAAGCATGGACTTCATATTGGGGCTGCCAAGAACACAAAGAGGGTTTGAATCGATCTTTTTAGTGGTAGATAGATTTTCTAAAATGGCACACTTCATACAGTGTCAGAAAACTAGTGACGCAACTCACATTGTGAATCTGTTTTTCAAAGAAGTCATTCAACTTCACGGCTTACCAAGGAGCATAGTTTCGGATCGAGACACCAAGTTCGTGGGACACTTCTAGAGGAACTTATGGAAAAAGTTGGGAACAAAGTTGTCATTTAGTTCAGCTTATCATCCCTAGACAGATGGATAGACAAAAGTTGTGAATAGAAGTTTGGGAGACTTGTTGAGGAGCTTCGTGACAGAACACCACAGTCAGTGGGACAATATTCTGCCACAGGCGAACGTTTCTTATAATGATTCAATCAACAGAAGCACAGGGCAGAGTCCATTCCAAATTGTTTATGGGACATAGCCAAGAGGATTATATGAACTGAGGAATTCAGAACAGGATGAGATAAGAAGTGCTAGTGCAGAAGATTTTACTGAAGCAATGAAGGAACTTCATAGCCAGGTGAAGGAGCGATTGCAGAACTTGAGCCAAGAGTATAAACGCAGAGCAGATCAACACAGGAGACAACTTCAATTTGAGTTTGGTGATTTGATCCTGGAACATATGAGAAAGGAAAGGTTCCCAAAGGGGACATATAACAAACTGAAGATGAAGAAGATCGGACCATGTAAGGTCTTGAAGAAATTTGGGGCAAATGGTTATGAGATTGAATTACCCGATGGGATCAGAATTTCTCCGATATTCAATATCTCAGATTTGTACCCTTACAAATTTGAGGAAGCAAAAGAAGGTAGTGAACAACCAGAGGTTCAGTGGAAAAAACAGATGTCGGTTGCAGAGAAGCCACAGATGGAAAGCATATTGGACAAAAGAGTTAGTAAGAGGACCAGAAGAAGGGAATATTTTGAATACTTGGTCAAGTGGAAGGGACATCTAGTTGAAGATGCCAGCTGGGAGAATGAGGTAGAGATCCAGAAGTATGGACAGACTGTGCGAGAGCTCATGGATAGGAGCCCATGAAAATTTTCAAGCGGGGGAGTATGATGTAGGAGCATCACCAATAACAAGCGAGCGTGGGACAAACACTGACACATTTTGGCACATGATAAATTGTTTGAAATGTTTTGAAGTTGGATGCGCTAAACTTAAATGTAATAGTTAAGAAAGGGCATACTTCTTGATTGTAATCAGACCTTGAGCGTCCCGCTCTCATCTGAAGGACTAAGAGGCATTTATGCTAGTAAATGTAGCTAGGTAGCTTTGAAATCTTAGATTAGACAGTTTTAGGAGCCAGAGGGAAAATGGATATAGACACCCTCACTTGTATCATTGTAATATTAGCAACATAATCAATCAAGAGAGCATAGAGAAGAAGAAGCAGAGAGCTGTGTAGAGTAAAACCCCATGTACAAAACTTCTGGATTAATACAAAGATATTTAGTTTAGACTCATGGTGTTCAATTGCTTTCTGTGTTTGTACATGATGATTGATATATGATTGTTACTCTCTGTTATGAATTTGCTTTGATGTGTGAATGTGTGACTTCATGTTGAATGTCTGAAATCTGAAGAGAGGGAGAGTAAAGAATGAGTTTCAATTGTTTCTCTGTCTGAGCAAGAGTTTTCCTGCAAGGAGTGCAGTGAAATTGTCCGCAAAGTGTGCACTGACAGAAGTCAGATTTCATCTCTGCAAGCTCGGGAGGGATAACATTGTTCTCATTCTCACAAAAGTGAAAGTTAAGCACAGGATCCATGCAAGGAGTGTGCAGGCTGAGTGAAGTCTCAGTGTTTGGAACCTAAGTGAAACTGTTGAAAGACTGTTGTCGCAGGGAGTGTGCAGAGTCGAAGAGGTTCAAATGCTTGGAAGTATTTGAAGAATTGCCGCAAGGAGTGCATGCAGGAGTCTTTTTGAAGACTCAAAGTTTGTGGTAAAATCTCGGAAGAGTTAGTGCCTTGAAGTGTCGAAAGGAGGTGCAACGACATCGTTTGTTGGTGGATAAGTTTCATGAAGGTGTACTTGTTCATTTTGTAAGAGTTGTAAAGGACACATTGGATGGTCAGAATCCTCCGTGGAGGATTCGCGATGTCCCAGAAGCCATCAGATCTTTCAGATGAGCAGGGAAGTTACGGCAAGCATTATTCAAGTGTAACGCTCGGGAGAAATCAGACTGTGGGATCCAAGTCGACAAGGACCGTTGGATCACTCGCGTAATCTCATTTCGTGGATTCCCGAGTTGAAGGTTTAAAACCTTTGCATCAAGATTCACGAGGTCGCGAAAGGCGAAGTCCCGAAATAGTGAAGAGAATCTGAGCCATTCGTTGGAAGGAGGACACTTGTCACGAGATCCTCTCTATCGGGGATTCGGACATCGAAGTCAGAGAAGGAAGTCCTTCAACTTCGCGAGTGGCAAAGTCACGAAAAAATCGCAGTCGTCCATCGGAAGAGGACGGGTGGCAGAGATCTAGGGATCTCGCTAACTCAGAGGTTTGCAGGGTGAGAGCCCAAGAGTTGGGTGCTCCAAGACGTGAAGTCATGAAATCGCGAGGAGCGAGGATAGCCTTCGGATCCAGGTCACGAGATGACCGTTGGATTAGGAACCCCATTGCATTTCGCGCATTTGGGGGTTCGGAGGTTGAAAGGAGTCTCTTTCAACATCATAAGTCGTGAAGTGCCAAGAGCCGAGGCACGAGTGCTGAAACATGGCAGAACCACAAGGTGGGCCCGGGGAAGTAGACCAGTGGACACACGTCCCCTAGTGAAGAAGTCAACACTCATTTACCTCTCGTGTCTCGGGGATTTTTTAGAGGAAGGTGCCAAGGTTGAACACCACAACATGTGAAGTGCCGAGTAGTGAGAGGAGCTTTCATGAATCTTAGCCAGTGGTCATGCGTAGAGGGCACCAACGAAAGAAGAGCTATACCCATTTCGAGATCTCAAGTATCGCGATATTGGAGAGGAAGAGTCAGGAGTCACGAATCGCAAACTCCTGAGATTGCGAGCTGTGAAAATGACCTATGGATCTATCGAATTGAGATTCTAGAGAGGAATCGAAAGAGACGATCCGACTAGGGGGAGATAAAGAATTATCCTGTGAGTGGATATTGTCCTGAGGGACGATAGGTCTATGTCAATCAGAAAGTCACCTCTTGCCACAAATGCCAAGTTTTCGAAGGTAAAAGGAAGCTTATGCCTCTACCCATGAAACCCATCTCAGTTGAATCTCCATTCCAACAGTGGGGTTTAGTATTTATTGGAGAGATACATCCACCCTCTTCAGGCCAACACAAGTGGATCCTCACATCCACAGACTACTTTATGAAGTGGATCAAAGCTATACCATGCAGGAAAGCCACTATCTCTGTCATCATTAAATTTTTGGAAACTAATGTTTTGTCTCATTTTGGATGCCCTAGGAAAATTGTAGGTGACAATACAGTGGCCTTCAGATCCAAAAGACTTATATATTTTTATAGCCAATACCACATTACTTTGGGACACTCAACAACTTATTACCCTTAGGGAAATGGGCTAGACGAATCCTCAAATAAAATTCTAGTGAATATCATTAAGAAAATGCTACAAGAGAACAAGTTGTCCTAGAATAATAAGTTAGTTCATGCGCTCTGGGATGATAGAATGACCACTAAAAGATAAATTGGTATGTCCCCATACCAGTTGGTGTATGGTACTGAGGCAATTTCCTTCTTTTTTGGGGTCCCTGTTATGAAACTATTGTAGGAAGTGAAAGCAGAGCCAAATGATACACAAAGAAGAATAAATCAGATGATCCAGTTGCAGTAGTCCATAGAAGAAGTGTATAACCAGACTCGGGTTATCCAAGAAGGTATCAAAAAGATTTATGACAAGAGAACTAAAGAGGATGATTTCGAGTTGGGTGATTTGATACTGAAGTGGGATTCCATAAATTAGGATAAGGGTAAACATGGAAAGTTTGATAGCATGTGGAAAGGCCCTTACATCATTCAAACATTTAGAGTAAATAACACATTTTTTTCTCAAAGATAGTGATGGAGCAGACCTGCTAGGTGGACCTGTAAATGGCAAGATGTTGCAACATTATTTACCACCCCAATAAAGATCCTAGCCACCCATTTCCACTGTACAAACCATTTATTTTACATTCAGTTTATGTGTGGGTGATGTTGATCAGATGGTTGAAGCCCGCAAAGAACGCCCTAATCCACTAACCAGTGCCACCAAATTTTCAAAATAAAACAAATCAAGTAGCATAAGATGCAATGAAGAAAATCTTTATAGACATCAGGAAGAAGGTTCTTAGCACCTCATAAGGAGAGAACCATCCCCAGGTGGAGCCACTATTATAACCCTATGTTTCATAGGGTCAACTGGTGACTAGAATTTTTTTACTCTTGTTGTATTTTTGGTTGTAAATAATATTTCATTCTGAAAATAATTTACAAAAGAAAAAGAAAGAAAATAAAAGAAAGAAAAGAAAAGAAAAAGAAAAAGAAAAAGAAAGAAATAATAAAATAGGGTATGAAAAGAAAATGATGAACCCCGTGCAATAAGAATGTCTTGATCCATACAATCTAACCATGGTCAAGTATTTTGAATTTATGCTAATAAGATTAGGGAATAAAGATTGGCTAAACTGTTTAATCTTAGCGAGGTTAGTTAGATTATCTAGTGTATAAATTTGATCAAACTGTTTAAACTTGATCAAATAGCCCCAGAGTAGACTAATTTTTAGCCCAACAGCCTAATATGGGTTAAATGTGTTAGGTAAATAGATTAGGACATAGGTTAGTTTGGATTTCCTTTCAATAAAACAAGCATAAAGTTAGATGAGATTCTTTGTTTTGATGTTATAAGGTTGTGTTCTAATCCCTTGGTGGAAAAATGAAAAGAAGCAATGCAAAAAACCCACAAAATGGTGTTATCCTAAGTTTTTGCAATGTAATATGATTCACGATCTGTAATTAAAAAATGTGCCTAGATCAACGGCTGAGCAAGCGATGCTCAGATCAATGGCTGACAGGTAATATCAGAACCCCCCCGAGCGTTCTAGTTTTAACAGAGGGGGGGGTCTGAATTGGTGGTATTCTTCAGTAGGCCCCATCCTAACGTGGTGCATTTTTGTTAACTCAGACCCCCCTTGCTCCAAACCAGTTACCGCCTACCCCCCTCCTCCGAGTAAACCACCATACTAGTTTTCCATACCAACGCCACCTCAAGATGTCACACTCCACTACCGTCGCTTACAAGTCATGTGTCATTATTCTGCTAGCATACCTTTTCCCCCCCCAATCACTTGTAACATGTCAAATCCAATTCACTTGTCCACCACTCCCTATCCTCCACGTCATCCTCATGAACCCGTCACCTATCTGTTACCCTCCATCTCATCCCCAAGATATCCATTGGCCAATCAATGCAGCCAAACATATATATTAAACATGCTGACTTGTACCCCATGCCCTAACGGATACCCGTTCATCCAGATAATCCCGTTTTTCACCATTTTCTCACCATTCACGATCTAGATGCCGCTGAAATCATCATCCTCCTCACCTTTTCTCCTTCAATCGCCATTAATCTCTGGACATTACAGTTAGCGTCACTCTCTTTCATATTTTTGTAGGTACCAGTCGAAGTGATGGCGCCAAATTCCAAACACTCAGAGATCGATAAAAATACATTCCTCCTTCCTCCCATCGACCTCGACCGGATCCCTCTGGATGACAAAGATTACCTGATCTCATAACCCAAATGCGAATTCGATTTTTATGATTTACACTCATTGCTTAGAGACACCTTTCTAGACAAGAGTGACGAGATTGGACTCTGGGATTCCAATCTCCCACTATATCATTTCCCCAAAATTCACCATTTTCCTAATTTCTCCCTCAAGTGTCAAGCGCACTATCTTCCTAGTCACAGAGCTATCGTCTCATCATCTGGAGAGACCATGTTTACCATTACACTGAAAGCCATTGACCAGATGATGCAAGTTCCTAGATCCAAATCCTTTTCCCCTTTCACCATTGAAATTTTAACCAAAATGTACCAAAAGTTATCTTTTCCCCAAAGAGCGCAAATTTTCGAACTATTCCTCTATGAGAGTACCCAATTCCCCAAGAAAATTCCCCCTTACCATTCCTCCATGTTTTCAGCAAAAGGTAACCAAATAATTTCCTCTTTGTGTTGTTTGATTGGGTATTATTCAGACGAGTGGGTGGACGAACTCATCCTGGGTTTCATGTCCATCTTCTCCACCGAAGAGAAAGCCACTACCCAGTTCAAATTCAACCAATTTTTGGCCCATAACATTAAAAAACTCTTCAAATTTCCCACTGAAGGAATGTTCCAGTATTCATCAATACTATCCTACATGTTCCTATTTTTCTAGTCAAAGAAGTTTTCTTTTCTCCTACAGAAGCTCACAGAAGGCAATCCATAGCCGGTTACATCCTAGATATCATTGGTAAGGAGGAACTCGTCTGAGTTCAGTTTTAAGCATTTCTTCGACCAATTTTACCATCCATTGGTAAGCATGTTAAGCGGACGGGAAAAGCCTAGAATAAATGAAGAGATTCAGAGGATCCTACACCTATCAGACCTTGCTAAAACAAGGGATTGGTATTTATACCAGGACCACACAAATATCAGAGTCTATGGTTGTGAGATGGATCCCTACAAGCTTCCAAAGTTCCTTCATGTCGGGATATTTTCCCTGGAATACATCAGACAAATGATCAACTCTGATGATATTAATTTTTTGGCCTTTAAAAAGAAACAACAACTCAGTATTAAATATCAAATAGGTTCTTTCATCTGGAATACTAGAGTGGCTTGAGAAGAAGCAAATAAGTTGTTACTAGAGATGAAGTTGAAGCAAATTTTCCCATCGCATTATGATCCTTCTGGTATCATTGCAGAAACCAAACTAAGGAATAAGATCTCTCCATACGCTCATGTTCGCAAACCATAGATCGAGAAGTTCATGAACCAGATAGAGTGGGAGGAGAACACTCTGATAGATACCGAACAACAACCCCCTTTTGCCAACATTGCACAGACTGATACCCCTAAGGCACCAGCAGAGAAAAGACCCAGGAAATATGTATCTTCCTCAGTCACTGAAGTCTCAACAGAGGATTTCTAGGTTTATAGAAAAAGGCCCAAGACCAGTCATACACCTGACAGGTCTAGTGGAGAAGAGACTCAGTCTACTACGGTCATGGAAGGGGAAAATTCTCCATTTTCCTTAGGAATCCAGTCGACGATGTCCACCTCCTCATCGAAGAAGGAGTGTGATACAACATTAACGACCAGGGCCACACAAGAGACTGCAAGGCTGAACCTCTTTTAGAAATATAACCTGATTAAGAAGAAAAATGAGATGCTAACAAATAGCACCTATGATCAATTTTGGAAACAAACATCCACAACTCAGCATAGACTACTATCCTCCTTTGATACAAAGAAGGGGAAAATTCACATGGCCTACTTGGAGGCATAGGTACCTAAGCCCCCCAAAAAATATGATTATAAAAGGGAAACATTTGAGTTCAATGTTGCAGATGTACATTCGGATGATCACATGGATTTACACAGACATACTAGAGAAATGATTTTCTCAACCTCGACAAACACCTCCACGACCACAACAAAGCTATAGGTTTCTTTGTATAATGTCCAGACTCAGCTGAAGCTGGAGAAGGTGTCATCTTTTGCAAAGGATAACAAAATTAAGTCTCTGGAAGAACTAGTGCTCAAAATTGGGTACGATCTAGCCAATATCAAAGATGCAGAAGAGATGATAAAAAATAAGAATGCTGGCATAGCTTCTCTGAGGAAACAATTAAAAATATTTGCTACTGAAGACCCACAGGCTAAAGAGATGGCCGAGACTGAAGACCAGAAAGAGGAGATGTTGAAGCTGATCATGGAGCAGAATGCTCAAATTAAGGAAATGGAAGCTGAGCTGGACAAGTTGGTCAAGGAGAAGGAGAATAATGTACCAATGGCAGTCATACCATTGAATGCAGTCCTGATCATAGGAGTTAGTATAGAAATGACAACATCAACTACCATAGGGGAAATTCCAGCAGCAACATCAGTGACAACTCCAAATACAACAGACCAATTGGCTAAAGAAATGGAAGACATGAATCTGCAAGGGGAAGAAATCAGAAAACTGCAAGAAGAGATTCAAAATCTCCAAAAGTTGAATTCCACATTCCAGGCCAGCTACAACACTAAGAGGCATAAGTCAAACAAACTCAAACAAGAACTACAGTAGCTGCAGAAAGAAACTGTCATGGCTAAGACTCTGTTAGAGGCCAAACAAAATATTTGGATGGACATCTATCATTCAATGACAGAGATTTGGCCCCTAATACAAATCATGTTTGAACAACATGATCTATTGCAGAGAGCCAAACAGGCCATCGACAATATAAAGGGAGAACTGGGAGAAATTCCTACAGAGGCCAACGAGATAATCAAATTCTTAAATTCAAAATCAAAAGAAGATATGGAAGCCTTGCAAATTGAGAACATGAATGAAACAATTCCTAAAGTTAAGAGAGTCTTGACCAAGAGGGGACTAATGCTACAACTCGACGAGATAGTTCAGGCAATGGATGTTGCAGTACATAGGTTTTTCAGCAAGACTAAATCTTTACAGAAGAAAGGTCTCCCAAGATTATTTGTGATCAATAATAGGTTGATTACTCTCTCAAAATACAAATAGAAGAATTTCACAGTGGCAAAGGATGGGTCCAGGTTCACAGGCATAAAAGGAAGCATAACAGGAAAATCATTCTTGGAAACTCTAAGATTAGACCTGAGTATTCAACAAGAGATAAAGTATATTTTCATCACCAAACTCACCTTCACTATGTACAAAGAGATGGATGAGGTGTATTGAAGGCTTCACAAAGTCAACATCCCTAGTCAGCAGAGATGGGATGACCTGTGTGACATGATTGAATAGAAGATGATTTGGATGTACAAATCATCACATGAAGCACTCAAAGTCAAGTTGATGACTCACCAACAACATTTTCGAAATCAACTCAAAGAAATATGACAAATCATTAGCAGTTCCTACAATTCTTCATTTTGTTATCTAGTTAGTTAGATTCGGATTCTACCACGTCCTAATCATTAATGATAGGATCAATTGTATTTTTTCTTATAAATACTTCAAACTTCAAAGTATTGAGGGTTGATCTTTATGCCCAAGCAAGCTATAAACTGTAATATTTTTGAAGATATCTACCAGTAACAAAAGGGACGATTCACGGGATTCCTGCGTGTTTTATGTTGGTGATGTTTAATCCTCTTCGTTGAATGGTTTATCTTACTTCGTTATCATCTTGTTTTCTATATCTGATCATTTAAAAGAAGTTAAAGTTGCATAATTTATCTCCGTATACTCTGTTTCTGGCTTTTAAAGATCTAAATGTTTACCTTCTGATGTTGTGATAAAGAAATTCTTCAATGCTTCTTTGTTGTAGTTGATCACCTCATCTATTTCTGCTATCCATCACTTTAAATTTTCAAGGATCCAACATCGGCATTATCCTTCCATGTGAAGAGACTTTATAAAAAAAAATCTCAAATCTCAAACATTAACAAAGACCCCATAGCCCAATGGATGTGTAAACAGTTTTTCATCCATTTTATTAAAAAAAAACAACACAATCCCATTTATTTAACTAGCCTAATATCTGAAACCTGAAACATATCTAAATCTTACAGAGAGAACCCCCTTTGAAACTGGAAGGGATAGATCCCAGTTTCGAAGTGGTTGGATAAAGTTACCTCTGATAAATTTCTTCTACCTCCCGACAACCTATGAGAATTTACAGAGCGTTAACGGGAGCAGTTTGGGGGTTATTCCTCATGATTGTTCATCATTGTTCACTAGTCCACCTATTCACTCTTCATTCATTTGTTTCTCATTCATTATTCCTCATTCATTTTTGTTCTTATTTGCGACATGGGGACAAAGTGTCGAAGGAAAGAACCCATTATGTTGTTGGTTGTAGTAATCAATATTGTATGTCAAACCATGAATCAATGCTTGTATGCATGTGATGCATTGGCATGTTCTAAACCTTGTTCACAACTACGAATATTGAGAGTCCTAGCATGGATATTCTTAACCAGATGCACTGGAGCCCTCGAAAGAAGTGGATATCCTAAGGGAGTACATGGAAGAGAAGGGGGTTCATTGTATTTGGGTGCAATATTCTGGAGAGAAGAGAGATAGTGTACTTTGGATTTTTGTGTGTTGAGAAACCTATGAAACCTTGAGTGTTGATTGGTTTGGGAAGTTCATTGTCGCTCTGGAACCCATCCTTATGGAGTCATATCATTGGATCAGGGTGACCTGTTATTGAGACTTGGAACAATAATGTCTAAGGTTGGGTGGTATGTACTTGGTCTGTAGCCATTTGGTGATTGGCTTTGTTTAATATAATTTCTCTCTGTCATGGTTTCCTTTGCTTGAATATTTATTTCCATTGTATATTAATTATTATCTATGAGATATGTATTTTACTATTCCTTATTGATGGTTATTGTTGTGCATGTCATGGTTAAGTTTTATTTTTAATTCTAGTAGGAATATTGAATATTTCATTTATTTCATGCTTCTTTATTAGTTAAATGCTATGAGAATTCAAACTCAGTTCTTGAGGTGATATTTGCAGTAGCCCGACCCAACTTTTTGGTGGTTGGGTGTGTTATAGATTGGTATCAGAGTTGTAGGTTACAACATTGGGCCTTAAGGGCTTGCTATAGGATCGATACTTTATTTGGAAATTGATTACTTGACTACGAGATAGTACAAGTTCTTGCATGAGGATTTTGTTGGATATAGCTTGTAAATGGATAAAGATAAAGGAAGTAGAGAATACCCTTATGTGTTGAGGAGTCTTTGAGTGGAATGACAATGGTGCATTGGTGAATTTATGAAAGATCTCTATGTGTTTACCCTGAATTAAGAACGCAGATTTCTATGCATGAAATATATTTGGGTTTTCACAAGATTAAGGGGAGTGGACCGACGGAAAGCTTGATGAATCTCACTATAGATATTAGAAGTGTTAAGATTGAAACGAAGGCCCCGACTGCTCATATTGACGTGAATGGTGACATTCGATATATATATATATATATATATACATACATGTGTGTACATACATACATACATACATACATACATACATATTATATATATATATATATATATATATATATATATATATATATATATAATATGTATGTATGTATGTATGTATGTATGTACACACACACACACACACACACATATATATATATATACATGTATAAAGGAAAACAACTACAAATGATTTATAAAGAAAGTGGCAGAGTTACATAGTTAAATGAGAACGGACGAGTATGGAACCCCACACGAGGCATTAACTTTTGTTGTGAAGAACTATGAACCCAAAACAAGTTAAATCTTGACCACAAATATGTTGAGATCAATGGATAAGATCCAAATATTGGGGATCAATACTCGGTAAATCAGCTCAGCCATGTCAGCACCCTGATGGAAACCTCATTGGTACCATTTTTCCAGTCATATGAATATCACATCAGAGGGAATCCATGTAACTAATATAACAAGCAGTTCTATAGATGCCATGTGTCAGGACACATATCAATACCATGTCATGCAGAAGATTTCCACTCTGAAGCCACCTCATTTCCAACATCAGCACAAGACATCCTGAAAAAATCCTAAGTATTAAGACATCGCAAAGACAATGAGTGTGGAAGATAATCAAGAGTATGTGAAGAAATGAGAATGAACCCATGGACCCACAGTGAAATCTCAAAACTTGACTACGTATGGAGAATCGGTTGGATGGATGAGATCATGAAATATTGAATGAAAGTGTTGTATACTTGTAGCCTACGGTGATATGTTGAAGAAATGACTAATTATCAAGAAGGGATTGGTCGAATGGAGATTTTTCATGGAGCTTCATGAGGAATGAAGAAATGACTATGGAGAATCGATTAGACATAGGAGGTTAAAAGAATCGGGAAAATGTCGTAGACCTGCAAACCATGGTGAAATATTGAAAATAGACTACTAAGTATCAACAATCATTCAGAGGGATGAGTTCATGGATAAGATAAGAATGGAGATGCCCCATGGACCTGTAATGAAATATCCAATATTGACTAAGTATCAAGAATTGATTGAATGACCCAGGACGTTGCCACTCTTCATAGATAGAACGAACCAGAGGGTGAAAGATTTAATGTCCCAAGAGGTCGCCACTTTTCACAAATAGAACAACCTATAGGGTGAGAGATCCAGTGACTCATGATGTCTCGAAGTCCCACTATGAAATACTTAGAAAATTTTCTAAGTATGGGTGCAAAGTGAGTGTGACATAATGCAAGGGTGAATTCTAGAGGCCACGGAGGTATGAGAAGATATGCCTTAGACACACAGTGAAGCTATTAAGATAAAAAGTCGACAATTGATGCTAATTAGAGATCTGATCGGATGGTGGTTGTGAGATGAAGGTTCAAGATATGTGAAAATGGGATCAACGGTCGAGATTAATTTGAGGTCCAGATCGGATGACTTCCATGTGTCAAAGATGTGTTGCATATTGAGGTGGCCAATAAGAATATTGCCAATCGTGATCTAATCTGAAGATAACTAGACTCGTGATCAATATTAAATATGAAGGAATGATCAAATGTTTGCTAAAGATTGAAACTATGTTTCATTTTCTAATTGATATTCCTTTGTTTCCTTTTCCATCAATAACTTTCTACTCAAGACTTGGAATTGAGCAAGAGAATAGTCGTTGAAAACATGGTTCAGAGAAGAATAACTTGGAATTATTGGAATTGGGAGATCTATGATATAATTCTTCTTGAATTAAGTAGAAAAAGGACATGTAAAATTAATTGACAAATTTCTATAATATGAAAAATTCTAAAAAAAAATAGTTGCGTGCACATTTTTCATAATTAAGGGACATAAACATATCAGTTCAAGATGAGAATGTAGATTTGGGACATGGATGAAGGAGAGGGAGCCTTCGATCATGAGAAATAATACAAAGTTAAAATATTGGTTTTAGTAATGCAGAGACATAATCAAATGGGAACAGGAGCGGAGGGGAACAAGAAACATTAATAGAGACTATGACAAGCTTGAGAATATAAGTGCATAGTTACAAAGCAGACAATGTGTATATTAGGAGAGAAAAAAATCAAGTAAATGCTCAAATGATGCAAAACCTAAATCAGTTGCATAGGTAGGAAAGGAATGGATGAGACTCAAGACAAGAGGAAGAAGGAAGGAATCATGAAAGAAGAGATAACTACAAAAGAGTTGATCATTCAAGAAGTGATAGCAGAATTCATAGACATCACTCACCTCCTTATTCATCAAAGAAATTTTATGCATCTGAAGATTCCATGAGAAGTCCATAAGTGTCTCATGTTAGGCACCAAAGAATAAGGCATGAATTGGACAGTTTGCAAGTAGAGTTGAGGAAACTTAAGCCACCATCCTTTGATGGTGAAATATTAAGGGAGGATTATGCTAAAGTGTGGTTTCTAGGAATCAGGAAGTATTTTCAATTGCAAAACTACTCATCTTACCTAGAAGCCTGAATTTCCACATATCATTCGCATGGAAAAGTTATTATGTGGTGGGATCAACTGAAGGAAGTTGAACACATTGATGAGAGAAGGATCACTTAAAAGAAGTTCAAGAGATATTTTCAGAAGGAGTATCTTTCAGAGAACTTCTATGACAATAAAATGAAAGAGTTCTTTGAACTCAAGTTGGGAAGCATGAGCATGATAGAATATGAAAAGATGTTATTGAGATTGCTAAAGTATAAATGGTTTATAAAGGAT
Organism: Picea engelmannii; assembly: GCA_009831015.1. NCBI lineage: Eukaryota > Viridiplantae > Streptophyta > Pinopsida > Pinales > Pinaceae > Picea > Picea engelmannii. Next base: position 677,120 of record ML778254.1, read on the forward strand.
GATAAGGTTAAGATACAAATTTTATTGCATGGACTGACATCATCTTATAAAGAGAAGATTCAATATGATGATCATGTTGGAGAAATTTATATTTTTGGCACACTAGTTCAGTGGGAGTAACACTAGTTCAGTGGGAGTTAACTGACTAGTTCTATTTTATACTTTCTAATTTTATACCATCAATATTATGCATGCATTCCTAATTATATGATGTCATTGCCTATATGAGTGAAGATCACCCACTCATTGATTAGATCATAATATACATTGATTCTCATTTTTCATATTGTATATCTCTTCATTTTCTTGATAAGATTTGTTTGTTTGTGCTTTATCTAGGTCTCTTGTGCAAGTTTCCATGAAACACTAACATGGTATTAGAGCCGAGATGCTTGGAGAAAACCAGACAATCCAAAGAAGGGAAAAAGAGGATTTGAGTAAACCTAGCTTCCACAATCGTCGCAACCTATCCCTATCGAAAGTTGTGACGATTGGAATTGTCACATCCTATCCCTATCGAAGGGTGCGATACTCGCACTGAGAATTAAGAAACTTTATTTTTCCAGGAATTGTCGAAGCCTATACACAGCCAAGGTGCAACATCGTCTCACTGTGTTCTTCATCTGGGGTGTGACGATTTAGTTTTTCACAATTTTTTCACTGTGTCCTTCACTAGGGTGCGATGATTCAACATCGTCGCACTTGGAACTTCTCCAGGATGCGATGATTCAACAACCCTCCAGAAAATTGGGTTTCTACAATGAAATACCCATATCTCAAAATTTGTGATCTCGGTCAGGCTGAAATTTTTACCAAAGATGTATAACATACAGATGTTAATGCTCACCAAAAATATCCAAAACCCACATCATAGATTAGGATATATATCTCTTTTATCATATCTATAGTTTCCATAGAACCATCTATCATATCTCGGAATCCACGCTCCGGGTTTTCAAGATCTTTTCAAAATCAATAGCAGGATGGAGGCAATGCAACTTATTCAATCAAGTCTGTTGATAATAATCACACAGTAAAACTATTTTGAATGGAATATGAAGATGAATTCCAACTCAAAAGAAAAAGACTGTATAATTTGACGATGGCAACAGAAACAAAACCTACATCAACGCATAAGAAGACCAAATGGGAAAACCGTAAGGATGAGGCCACACGATTACTTCTCAAGTTAATATCCACTGATCTATGGTTTCATGTAGCCACATGAAAGACTCCAAACCAAATCTGGACCACCTTGGAAGGACTCTTTGGAAAGCAGGATGAGATGCGAGGTCATATGCTTGAGGTAGAGTTGAATACCTTAGACCCTAAATTTTTTGATAATATACAAGATTTATTTACTAAATTTAAATATTTGATTTTTAGCTTGGGTGAATGTGGTATTGAAAAGTATACACAAGAGAAACAACTTATTATAACAATCTTGGTGAAGCTAGGAACATAATATGGTGTATATGTCTCCAATTTCCATTCTGAAAGATGTCTTTTTGGAACAAATTGGAAAATTCCTACGATGGATTATTTCATTGAGTCTCTCACACAAGAGAAGAAAAAAATCATATAGATGGGCCTCATCAAGGATCCCAAAGCACATGCCCTCACCATGCAGGATGGAAAAGGATCATCCAAACATAATGGGAAGGAGAAACAAAACGAGAAGGAGGGATATTCCAAACCCTTTAACGATTCTTCAGGTTCCAAAGACTCTTCAGATTTGAAGAAGAAGAAGAAGGGAAAGCAGTGCACTTATTGCAATAAACTGAATCATGAAGAATCCACATGCATGAGGAAATAAATCTATCTTATGAAGAAATAAATCAATCTAATTCATGGATTATAGATTATGGTGCATCGCATCATATGGCAACGAAAGATGAATTTTTATCTTATTTGAGTCCATTCTCAAGACCCGCTATTCTCATGGGGGATGATACTCCAGTAGAAGTATCAGAATAAGGGAGAGTGGAACTCCATAATGGTAGTTTTTAGAATGTTTTACATGTTCCAAATATTTCTATGAATCTTCTCTTAGTTTATCAGATCACTCAAAAAGGTAAAAAGGTTGAATTTACACAAGATTTTGTTTCAGTAATTGATATGCATGACAATTCCATCATTGCAATTGGTGAGGTGGATCGCAAGTCAAGGTTGTAGAAATTCACTAATTTTTCTGATGATGAATCCTCTATTCTACTTACACATAAGGAGATCACTTTGCATGCACCTCTAGTGAAACATGCATATACTCTTGTGCTTCCATCAATTTCAGACATCAGAGATGATTCCATACACTTAGATTCTGTACATGGAAATAAGCAGGCAGTACAACCATATAAGAATCCAGTTATGAAGCTTCAGTAGATGCCCAAGAAGGCACAGTTCACAGTTCATGCAACAAGTATCCATGCAGGGAATCCATTGGATTTGAGGAGGAATCGATATCAGCATGAGGAGCCTTCTCATGTACTTTCATCATTGGAATTTTCGATGCCCATGCATTGCTATATGGTTCAATATACTAATATGAAAACCTACAATAAGGTTGTGGAAAATCCATTATGGCAAGAATCCATGCAGGAGGAGCATGAATCTCTCCTAGAGAATCAGACTTGGCATCTGGTTCCACTTCCACTTCCACTAGAAAGGAATATTTTTCAGGTGCAGATGGGTCCATAGGATCAAGAGGTACAAGGCTAGACATGTTGCCAAAGGACTTCATCAGATCCATAAATATTTCTACATCTTCATGAATACTTTCAGTGAGTAGAAGTTTCAAACTTTGCGAGATCGTCTTGCAGTGAATAACACAGTTTCCTAGAAGCTACCATTTTCATCTTTTGATACATTATCTTTTGAGGGGGGGTTTTGTTCCCACATGGTTTTCCCTCTTTCCTCACTTTTATTCAGTGTCCATTAGTTGCATTATACATGAGTACCTAATATGGCCTAATATCCAGGACTCATTTTTTTACTCCATAGTGATGTTCAAGGGGGGTGTTGGAGAAATTTCTATTTTCAGCACACTAGTTCAGTGGGAATAACACTAGTTCAATGGGAGTTAACTGACTAGTTCTATTTTAGACTTTCTAATTTTATACCATCACTATTATGCATGCATTATTAATTATAGGATTTCATTGCCTATATGAGTGAATATCACTCACTCATTGATTAGATCATAATATACATTGATTCTCATTCTTCATATTGCATATCTCTTCATTTTCTTGATAAGATTTGTTTGTGTATGCTTTAGCTAGGTCTCATGTGCAGGTTTCCATGAAACACTGACAAATCCTATAACTTTGACAGAGAACATCAGGAAGGATAGGTACCTATATAAACAAGGAAAGGGAAGAGAATCCGTAAATAAATCTTGGAAGGATAAGAAGAAAGAGAAATATGACCAGAGAAGGAAGGGATTCAAATCTCCTTTCAACATAACGGTCCTAACAAAAATAAGCAAGATCAGTATTGTAAGAATGAGTCCAAGAGAGAAGACTCCTTAGGAAAAAAAAGAATATTGGACCAATCAAATGTTGGGGATGCAAATAAAATCACAAAACAAAATTAAGACGATGCACAACATCCAAGAGGCTACAATAGTAGAAGACATGGGTAGAAGTATTCCAAGAATATATGCAGCCTTAGAAGATCGAAAAGCATAATACCAATCCGATATGGTAGAAGTGGAAGCTAATATCATATATCATTGTGTTGCTATTTTAATTGATTCATGAGAAAGACATTGTTACATTGATACTAAAGTAGTGGATGGATTACATTTGGAGAAAAGTTATCTTGAAAAATCAAATTTGGTTTAGCTAGCCACTGGAACCAAAAGAAGGATCAATGATATTGTTAAAGGTTGTCCAATAAATCTGAATTGAATGAGTACTAATGTTGATATTAATATCATCCCATTAGGACCTTATGATATATTAATTGGAATATATTCGTTGGACCAATATCATGTTGTCCTAGATTGTCATAACATGTCTTGATGAAGAAGGAAAACAAAGAACTATGAAAGGAATTCAAAGACCCATTTATATAAGAGAAATTGCAGCCTTACAGCTGAAGAGATGTTTTAGAAAAGGTTGTCAATTGTATGAAACTCATGTGGATGATACAAAAACGACAAAATTTCCAAGCCTTGAATATTTTTCAGTATTGCAAGAGTTTGAAGATGTATTCCAAGAAATACCAGGATTACAACCAAAGAGGAATATAGATTTCTCTATTGATTTAGTATTAGGACTTTCCCTGGTATAAAAAAATCCTTACATAATGAGTACATGAGAACTAAAATAATTACAAATGCAGTTGAAGAAAGGGTACATACTGCCCAGTGTTTCACCTTGGGGAGCACCAGAACTCTTTGTTAAAAATAAGGATGGAACATTGAGACTGTGTATTGAATTTAGACAGTTTAATAAAGCCATTGTGAAGAACAAATACCCTCTACCCAGAATTGATGACCTCTTTAATCAGCTAAGAGGGGAAAATATATTTTCAAATATATACTTGAGATCGGGATACTATCAAGTAAGAATCAGAGATTAAGACATTAATAATATAGTCTTTAGAACCAAGTATTGACATTATAAATTTTTAGTGGTGCCATTTGGACTGACCAATGCAACAATTGTCTTTATGTGCTTAATGAATGGCATATTCAGAAATTATCTGGATAAGTTTGTAATTGTGTTCTTCGATGACATACTCATTTATTCTAAGTCAGAGGAAGAGGACGAACATCACTTGAGGTTGGTGTTGAAAGTACTAAGGAAACATTAATTGTATTCCAAGTTAATAAAGTTTTCTTTTTACCAAGAACAACTCTATTATTTCAGACAAATTATTTTAGAAGAAGGTAGATAAGTAGATCTTGGAAATATTGAAGCCATCATAGGATGGACAACACCAAGAAATGTTTCAGAACTCATATCTTTTATGGGATTAGCCAGATACTACATGAGATTTATAAAAGGATTCTCCAATATTGTTCATCCCATCACTTATTTTCAAAAGAAGGAAATTAAGTTTGAATGGACAACAAAGTGTGAAGAGAAATTTAATTTGTTAAAGAAATTACTTACTAGTGCACCTATTTTAAATATTGTTGACTCAAATGATAATTTTGTGGTATGTACAGATGCATGCAAGAAATGAATTGGTGGATTCTTCAGTCAAAATGGAAATGTCATTAGTTATGAGTCCAAAAACCTTAAAGAACATGAGAGTGATTATGACACACATGATTTGGAGCATGCTTCCATAGTTCACACATTGAATATGTGGAGGAATTATCTCATAGGAAAGAGATTCAAACTAAGGACATACCATAGTGGTCTGAAATATCTTTTTGAATAGCCAACTTTGAATTGTAGGAGGACAAGATGGATGGAATTTTTAAGTGAGTATAACTTTGACATCAAGCGTATCAAACGAAAATAAAATAAAGTTGTCGATGCACTCAGTAAAAGGATACTGTAGCATCCCACTCTTACGCACACCTGATTGGACTTATTCTTTGAGGACATTTGTGTGCGATTGATCCAGTTCGTTATATGATTGATTGTTTCGCTTATGGATTTTGATGATGTTGTGATGTGATGATATGTATTTTATTATATTTGTATCGACATGTGCTATTGACTGGTTTTTCTTGAGTGTGCAGGGCTCTGGACCTATTGAGGATGTCCATAGCATCGATGTACCTCCTTAGACTCCAAATCGAGTCAGGGAGTGGACTTTAATGGTTTGAGTGTTTTTTATATTACATATGTGACATATGACTGGTATATTATGATGTTGATTTTGGATTGCTAACATGTTTCATTGATGGATTCATACTGACAATAACTTTCTAACTAGACTCACATTTGGAGTAAAGGAGTCACACACAACAACCAGAGATATTGAGGGAGAGGTGTGGAAGCATCCCTACCAATGTCTACTAGCAGTCATGTCATGGATCAAACTATAGGTTAATGATTGCCTAGTTTGAGATATCCACGATGTCATGAGGGAAGACTGTGAGAGTCTCTCACGATGATTCTAAGGGGTGTGCAATAAGGTAGGGTCCTTATTCCTTAGAGGCCCTTAGTCTTACACAAGGTCACCTAATGGAGTATTTACTCCAAGCATTTGACGTCTACGAAAATCAGTCAAAAGGTGAGTGGCATTCTTCGAGCACGTAGTGTGTCTTGAAGGGCACATCGCATAAATGAAACATGAATGCAGGTAAGTGGCACCCTTGGAGCACGTAGTGCATCTTGAAGGGCACGTCGTAGTTTTAAAAATGGTGAGTCAATGAACCTACGTACCTAGAAAACAATATCTCATTTTGACCCGATCATCCTTAAAATAAATGTTGCATGAGTAAAGCTTAAAAATTATAAAATTTCCCTTAAAAACATTTTTTTTTTCTGAGCCTAGTTGAACTTAAATCCTAGGTCTAAGTAGGTCATGAGAACTAAAATTTAATTAAGCAAGTAATAAGGGGGGGGATGAAGAAAATGGGGGTGAAATTTAAATTTTAAAATTAATGGAGGATTAAATTATTTAAAAGATTAATTGTTGGTTAAGTACAAAACTTTCTAATTTATAACTTAGACCTAAAAGGGGAAACTTAAATACAAAAGGAATGTGGAACATAGAAGGGAATCTAGTATAGAAAACTTTTTAATTTTGAACTCAACTAAGATTTAAGAAAGACGTTAGTCATTAAGAGAATGTAAGGGAATAAAGGGACATCGAGGAGCGTTTTTAGGAACGCTTTTAGGTGGGTGAGGGAAATATGAAAAATAAATTAATTAAATAAATAAATTTCTGGTGCAACTAAGGGATCGAGTGACAAGTGTCCGAGGGAGAATATTCCTAACAAAATTTTAATAAAAGGAAATTAATGTGCATTTGGGAAACTAGTCACTAAGAGAACTCTATAAAAGAAATGGTGGGGAAGGAAAATGGATCACGTCTGGTATGCGTAAGGTTATGCTGTCGGATTTTACTCTTGACTGATTTTTCTTGTGGGAGTTGGGATACCCAACTCAAATAGAGAGTGGTATCTCAACCTTGCGAAGTGCGGTGGGAGCTCAGGGGGGGCACCTTTGCAGCTCGGGGGGCTCAGGGGGAAGAAGAGTACCCCTAGCATTGGCTGGGAGGTACTGGTGAGTTCTTAGTGGTTAGCAAGCAAGATTTGGATGGAGCAAAAGCACGGGATAGCCACTTCGGACTCTGCGCCTACGATCACGGTATTTGTTGAGAGTTGTAGTTGAAAATTTTGTTTTTATGTATTTCGTTTAGAATTTGTTGTATCGGTATTGTATCTCTAGCTTCATTTGGGAAGATTTTGGATGATGAATTGGTGTAATAATGGTAAAAAGGGATATTATGTTTGATTAGTTTATGCAGTGCACTTCCTTCTTGCTGAAAATAGTTATCATGTATGTTTAGAGTTTTAGCGCACTTCCTTCTTGTTGAAATGGAGGAAGAATAATACGCTTCCCTTTAAAGTGTGTGATTTTTTTAAAATTCGAAGTAAATGTGAGTGAACTTGAAGATCTGCCCATATTCACTTATATAACTTTCTAATTCTATCATTTAACTCCATAGCATCCTCTATATTAAGTGGTATATCCTTCTTGTTGTAGAACCTACCTATTCATTTGGTTATTCTACCTTAAGCACAACTGGTTTTTTTCCTTAGTTGCTTGGTTTGGACGTTGGTCCTCTATCTTGAGTGTTGTTTTTATGCACTTTTTTCCTTTACTTGATTTACACTCAGATTGGGTGCACAGAACCTTGTGCGGTCTCCTTTCTCCTTTACATAGATTTTTAACGTGCCCATAACCTTGGCACAACTCTCCATTACTTCGTTTTACCTTAGATCCCTCAGCGTCCTGGCTATTTGTCCTACATAGAATTCATCTATAGAGGTGGGGACCATTACTACCTTCCCTTTAGCTAGGATTATCGAAGTTCTTAACGATCATTCTTCCAGCAGGTACTTGGGTCATATCATTGCCATTCGTCACTAGTGCTTTGTAATACGGTAGGATCCTCGCCTGTGGAAGAGTACGCTAACCCATGGAGCAGTGTTCATATATTAAAAATGCGGGTGTGTATGGAATTTGTTGCCCCTTGTGTGTGCTTGAAAGATTTAAAGGAGAACGCAGCAGCCCTGAGCTCTGTTAAATCCATGTGTTCACCGCTCCTAATCCTTTCCAAGCATAAACCCTCCTTACGCAGTTGGCATCTTTTTAAAGTTGAAATTTTTTCGTCTGCGTCTTCTCAACGCCTGACGCATCTCCTATTTCCCCATCATCATTGTCTTAAATATGTTGTGCTACCCCTGCCACCATCGTGTTTCCATTTTTGTAAAGAGGCTGGCGCTCCATTAAAATTTTTGCTTACCCAGTTGAATCCTGCGGACGCCATGCATAAGCACAGAGAGATAACGGACAAGAATTACTCTCATTATGTCCTTAAAACTCAGGCCCTTTGTTTTTGGTCCACCTCAACAGTCCACTCGTTGGGGGTCGCCTAGGTATCCTCTACTAGTTTATCTAACCAACCTTGGCGCTCAGATTCTAACATTTTCCTTGTTTGTATTCAGAGCTTAATGCTCACTCTCAGATTCTGACATTTCCTTTTTGTATTCAGATCTTAATGCTCACATTCAGATTCTGACATTTTCCTTGTTTGTATTCATTGTTTAATGCTCATGCTCAGATTCTGACATTTTCCTTGTTGTATTTAGAGCTTGATGCTCATGCTCAGATTCTGACTTTTTCCTCGTTTGTATTCAAAGATTAATTTTCACGCTCACATTCTAACATTTTCCTTGTTGTATTCATATCTTAATGCTCATGCTCAGATTCCGAGTTTTTCCTTGCTTTGTACTCAGATCCTTCATGCTCACGCTCGGCCTTTAATGACAGATTCATTGCTTTTATTAATGCAAGACTTATTTATTGTAGAGAGGGTTTTAAGTAAGTATGTTTAAGTAATTAAGTTATATCAATTTGGATTTACTATTAAGTTAAGACTTGGATATTTTAGAGAGCGTTCTTAAGTAAGTGTGTTAAGTAAATGAGTTTATATTAAATTGAAATAATGTTGAATTGACATGATAGTTGATTGTTATTTCCTAACTTGTTGGATACTATTATATGTGGCATTCCAAGTTTCTTATATTTTATCATACATGTTTGAAAATGAGTTTAAAAGTGAGTTGTGTGATTAGGAGGAAAAGGTTCTGCCAATTTTATACTTACTCTACTTTATGTACATAATGTCATAATGAATTAAAATATTATAATATTAATGTAATCTATGTATGTTGATTATTAATGATAATTTTTTATTTAGAAGATATTTTTATTTTTCATAAATGTTATAAGGGGTTGTGTATTTTAAAAATAGAAGGTAAGGAAAGATTATTCTTTGAGTAAAGAATGGGAGTCTTCATATTTTGATTAGTCTAGTTTTATTAGTCTCTGCCATGGGACTATAACAATGAGTTTTCTTTTGATGTGACATTAATTTACCTTTTACCATAAATTTGTGTATGCAATGTAATGTTTAACATAGGAAAACAAATATTTGTTTTTGGATATGATAAAAATATTTGTGTTTCTCATTTCTAATTGGTTGATAGAATTGAAGTGTTATTTATCCCTTTACATCTTTCAATATGTAGAATTAATTACATAATCAATGAATTTCACCAATCACCACATCTAAATATGAAAAGTTGTACTATGTATTTATTATTATGCATTATTATATTTATATTATATTTATTATCTAATATATATATTTTTATTATATTTATAATATATTTATGAATATTATAGCTCCATTCAGTTTACGGTTCATTATAAATTTTGAATAACAAACAACCTTCAATTATTATATTTTGACAAAAACTATTCATTACTTGTGCATTTAGTTATATTAAGTTTCATTGTTCAACATGTATTTCCCAACTAACTCGGCAGGGACTGGGTTGTCATCCAACCCTTGTTTTATTATAAATTAGATAGAAAATATTACAATTTAAGGTTTATGGTTTCTTTTTGTTTTAATATTAAATTGGAGAAGTTAAGAAAAGTGTTGTTGATTTTATTTGATTAATAAAACCCTTTTTGAATGGAGAGGTATAAATGTTACTTTGAAGATTTTAATATATTTTAATATTAGATTTTTGGTTGGTTATTATGTGCTTTGATATAGTCTTTATGATGGTAAAATTGTTAATGAAATACATCTAGACTGTTGTGCAATTAAAAAAAAACACATAAAGAAATACCACATAAGAAAACAAGAAATCTATCTAGACCGTTGCACAATTAAAAAGTATTAAATGTAGTTACCCTAAGTCTTGTTTAGTTGATTGATTAGAGTGCTTGCACTGATAGATATCACATAAAGTATGACAGTTGAATATTTGGACTTCTTACGCAATGGAAGCAATGAATAGAATGATAGTTTTTAGATGTTAAGTTTTTGTTTAATTAGTTGTTTGAATGATGGTTTTTAAACTCAGTTGTCTCTTGTGCATTGAAAATTTAAGGTATTTAAAGAAGTATTTAATAAGATTTAGACTTATTTTCTTGCGCGCATTGAAGGGGTCAATATAATGATTATCTGACGATTATTTACTTCTTGCGCCATGAAAAATGTATTGTAACGCATGATTGTGGATATTTTATTTCTCGCTCACCATGGAAGTTTATGTTACATATGTTGGTTTATTAGATGCTTTTGCGCCTTGATAATTTTTGATGATGTTAATTAGCGTAGTTGTTTATATTCTTTATCTGAGTAATGTTTGTAATTTCTTCAAGCTTCTTGATGTAATAATATGCTAGGTTTTTCATGTATATCTTACTTGTGTCATCCTTCATTATGATGTCGTTAGGTTGAGTTGTTGTGATTGTATTATTCTCATTACCTTCCTAATGAATTTTTTTTAACCTAATGTTGTCGCTTGTTGTCATAACGGCGGGGCCATTACAGATACATCTCATGTATGCTACAACCATTAGTATGCACTAGTCATATTTGAAGAGCGGAATTTTGGATACTACTATTTCATATCAATGTTACCTACATGTAAAGGAAAGTTTGCACCAGTAAAATATATAGCACGAAATTAAAGAGTATGAGATTAAGGAAGATGGATTAATTATGCATAAGAATAGAATTTATGTTCCTAGTTCTAGAGAACTTAGGAATTTGGTACTAAATGAAATGCATAATGTTCAATATGTCAGACATATAGGCTACCAGAAAACAATTGCAGTAGTAAGAATCCAATTATTTTGGCTTAGGATGAAGTAGGACGTTGTTGAATATATTACCAGATATATGGAATGTTAGAGTGTGAAAGATGAGATTAGACACACAACATGTTTGTTATAACCATTACCAATTACAGAGCATAAATGGGAAGTGGTAACCATTGATTTTATTTCTACGTTTCCCAGAACAACAAGGTAACATGATTCAATAATGGTAGTGGTTGTTAAATTGACAAAGGTTGCTCATTGTGCCTGTAAATATGAATCATACCGAAACTAATACTGCATAAATTTACATGATGGAAATTGATCGATTGCATGGAATACTTAAGGCAATTTTTTCAGACAATGACACAAATTTTACTTCAATTTTTTGGAGGGGATTATTTAATGGATTTTGTACAAATATGAATTTTAGTACAACATATCATCCACAGTCAGACAGGAATACAAAGAGATTCAACCAAGTGATTGTAGAAATGTTGAGAATGTATGTGATGGATAAGCCATATTAGTGGGAATATTACTTGCATTTGGTTGAGTTTGTCTATAATAATGGGTATCAAGATTCATTGAAGATCAGTCCATTTGAAGATTTGTATGGAAGAAAATGCAATACTCTAGTAAGATGGGACAACCTGACAGACAAAGAAGTACTTGGGCCAGATTTTCTCAAGGATATGGAAGACTACATGGTTAAAATTAAACAGAATTTGAAGGACACACAAGATAGACAAAATAGCTATGCAAATAAGAACGTGATAGATAGATAATTTAAAGTGGGAGAGAATATGCATTTGAAAGTGAATCCCAACAAGATCTCATTGAAGTTGGGTAGATGTACAAAGATAACAGTCAATTATGTGGTCCATTTGAGATATTAGACAAAATAGGGTGAGTTGCATACATGCTTACATTTCTCGCATCCATGCATGTGCATAATGTATTTAATGTCTCTTTGTTGAAAAAGTGTGTACGTGATCCTAACCATGTTAATGACTGGAATTTGATTCAGGTGAAGCCATAAGGAGACGTTTAGGTCCATTCTGTGCACATATTGGAAAGAAACGTCAAAATGCGTCAAAATCAAGTCATAGAAATGGTAAAAGTTTAGTGGACCTGCTACGGTCCTGAAGATGCTACTTGGGAGCATGAAGATGCCATGCGAGCAAAGTACCCACACATTTTTGAATAATTATGAAATTTTGATTTATGTTTTGTATATGCACTAAGGACAATGTCAAAATAAGTGGGAGGGGAATGCAATACCCTGGTTTTGAGTCCCCATATTAAATAATGTAGTTTTTTTATTTGTTTAAAGGTTGAAGTTCCTGAACAATTAAAAGAGGCCAGGGTGCCTAGGAAATGTAATACCTTGAATATTGAAAATAATAAAATGCATTGTTGGATGCAAGACAGACAAGGAAAAGAGTTATAGGGGGCTATGATTCCATGAAATATGGGGGAAAAGGGGCTAAGTATTTATATTATAATGTATTTACCAATCTTGGAATTTTAGAGAGAAAGAAGTAGTTACATGAGTGTTATGAGATAAAATATCACAAGGATCCCACTGAATATACAACAAAATCTCCCTAGGACTAGCCTAGTGATCCTAGATAGAACAATGTTTAGACTTCTATGGTTTCCTTATATCAAAATTCAAACAAATGGATTCATCTCAAACCTAAGGAGTTGTGGAGATTGATTACCTTTATCTATAGGTTTTCCTTCATATATCATGGTTGTTGCAGACCTAAAACTCCAACTCTAAGCTCCACAACCTGCTTCCTACACACAAAAGACAATAAATACCTCTCTACCTCTCTACTTGGGATTAGAATCCTAGATCTAATTTTATTATAAATCTATAATAGAATGAATCATATATAAACATTTGTGAATTGAACACAAATGATATGGAGGAAAACCAATGATCTATTAGATTATCCTAGAGAACTTACATCAAACATGCCTTAGTGATCATGTCAGTCTCCCTTGACTCCTTTATCCTTGCTTCTCCCTTCATATTATTGGTCGGGCTAGGATATCTAACTTCTAGTTGTGATGGATAGGAAACGCACCTATGAAATTGGGCAATATAACAATACTTTTGATTCATCCCTCGTTTTCCCAAGACTGCTCTTTGTTATATAGTTCTTTGGGTGAGGCTTGGGAAATATTCTAGATCCTCTAGATATCACTAGAGACTTGAATGTAACGAGTTCCTAGGCCCAAACCACGAAGTTACAACTCATCCCTTTCTCATATCCTCATAATTCCTTAAATCTTGAAGTTTCATGGGTCATCGCTTGTTGAACACTTCTATCATGTGAGGTTCATCGCTTGTTCTCCAATATGTGTCCAACAATGATCTCCAAAAAGGGATCAAATTTGAGGAAAAAAATGCATTTTTGTTTTACATCCTCTTCTAGATTCCCTTCTGGCCTATAGGGTGGAAATTAAGGCTATAACATATCCCCCCTAGTGTGTTCTCTCATGAAAGGAATGGATGGTCAAAACACATTACAATAAAATAGCATTCATATAAGGCAATGTGAGGTAATATAAAAGGAGGTTCGAAAGCCAAAGAATTCTTCCAATCAAACACCAAGTATGAGATCATAAATACACCATCCCCTAGGTATAAATACTCAGACTCTGAATGAGCATGGATTCCAAACAATACAATCCATATCCATGATGTGAAATGATAGACCATGGCCACAAAATAATACAAAGTGGATCCATGTAATCAATACGACCGTAGCCATGAGAAAATACAATATGGATCTATGTCATGAACATAACTATAGACACCAACAATTAAAATATGAATATATGACACAACATGCAGATATCAGGAAGACATCAAGCACTAAGAAGAGTTCCCTCGAAGTATTCAAAGTACTCATATACAAGTGATATACTCCATCTCAACTCGGGAGGGAATGTTGCAAAGGAATGATATGACCCCAAACCAAGGTCTTCATCCAAAACCTCGATGGAATGAATATACAACATGTGAATAGATGAGTTGATGTTGAACATGGTAGAAGCTTCCTTATTAATAGTCGTTGATGTATATCATTAACAGACACAAGGGGACCCACCAATTATGAAGATGGGATCCATGGTACCTAGTACAATCTATCTAGTTTGAATAGATGAACTGTTGTCGAACACTCATAGAATCAATCGATCAAGATTCAATGATGTAAACCCATTATAGATCATGATGAGGCCTACCACTGAGGATTGCAAGCTCCAATGTACTATATAGTTTCTAGATCCATCTCCTAGATAATTCGTTGAAGTTGATAGGAGGATATATTTCAAAGGAGGGCGTTGATGTATCCTCCATCAATCAACATGAAATATACATCGAGAGATGATGTGAAGAGAGAGAATCACTAAGTAAAATGGATGCAACGATGTCCAACTCAGAAATTCAAGAAAATAGAAGATGGTTGACTCGAGCTTAAACTTCCCTTGAACAGATAACATGACACAATGGTGACTTGGAAACAAGGCATAAGAGTTGGATGAATATAGTGCAACAACACAAGATGCAGTGAAGCACTTTCCATAGTGTCTGGAAGAGTAACCATCCAAAGGAGTATCACTGAATCATATTACTGGGATGGATCATAGGCAAGCTAAAACCCAATTTTATTATGATGACTCAAACAGGTGCCATGTTCAAGGGTGACTCGGTTGATGCTACCATTTTGAGAATAGAACAATAGTGAAAAAAAACCCTCTTTTTTTATTTTTTTTGTTTTTTTGCCTCTTTCATGGTTTAACGAGTGCAAAAGAGGAATAGAAGTATGATAGGTCTCCTTCATGGTTTAATGAACATGAAATAATAATGCAAGTAAGATCAGTATGTTCATTTTTCATGTCTTTTTATGGGTCTAAAAAAGAGATAGAATTATACTCGGTGGGAGAGAATGAGTGGCTTAACAACATTCTCCTATGTTCTAAGCACACACAACCAACCTAAGAAAAATGAATGCAAATGTTACTAGAATGTGATATCCACTCTTAGCATTTGTTCTCTCCCTGGGTAGGTGGATTTGCAACAAAGGACAAATAATGCAAGAGGCATATGGTCAAATCTATTGCAATAGCCGTAAGTGAGATTAATGAAAAAAAAAACACAAGAGTGGAAGGCATGATGTAGGAAAAAGATGCATATGCTGCCATTAAGCAAAATACCATTTTGAGAACCCCCATGGGATGTGGCAAGAATATAGATGAAAAGAGAAAAATGAGGCTCAAATTCAAGTCATGGAGGGGATAAATGAGGGCTCATGGGCCTACAAAAAAATGCATCATGGGAACCAAATGGAAATATAGGTGCTAAATAGGGAACCCATGAAGGGTAGGCACTATCGAACCAGTTACAACGTGAAAAATGAGTGGCTAATGTTAGAACTGGTGGGGATCAAACCTAAGGCATGGTGTTGGTAGTATGGATGGTTAATAATGAAAAAATGATAAATGCAGGGAAAAACCTATCCCTATATGCCAGTTTTGGAACACATACCTCAGTTTCGGTGGAAGTTTCCATCTTCGTAAAAAATGTCCCCGTAATCATGTCAATACATATAAACTAGATTTCGGGGGTAAAAAATGCATAGTCAAATCTCAAAAAAGAAAATATCTTTGGATTTTTTGGATATAATATATTGAAAACAAAATAATTTACACCACACACCTATGCATAAGGTACTACACATTCTAATGATTCAGGCAAACCAAATCCCTTTGCTAGGCTCCGACCAAGAATAATTTTCATAATAAATGAACTTATGAGCCAATGTTGGCAACATATGGCACACCATGTTGGGTCCATTCCACATAGAAATGAATCTTTGTGGAAAAATATACTCATCATGAGTGGTTTAATGAGCTATGGAAGCTCCTTGATGGGCTCCATCAAGATATGAAGGAATTAAAAAACATGAATCTTCAATGGAAGGGGTATCATAGAACTCAGTGGCAAGTTTTAAAAAAGATAACAGAGGTGAAAAAGGGTCAAGAATAGGAAGTCGATTGGATTCTCAAGAAAATTCCCCTAGTCTCGGGTCACAACTCACCATGCTAAATCTCATCGATTACAAATCAGGGAGGATGGATTCTCGATGATGCTCATATTCCCTAGGATTCTCTATGGAAGCCATGACTTCCAAGATGGCCTCATCTGAAGGAAACTTAGTATCTAGGAAATCATGTGAACATAGAGAGTCAACAACCTGTGTGTATGGATTAGGTTGATCAAAATCCATATGAGGATGGAGGTGTTGACCACTATCAGCTGATGCTAATGGGATTTTCATATCGACAATCTTGACCATAGTGGGTGGTAGGGAAGCTCCATAAGATTCAACCTCTTTGGGATGAGGTACCACCCAAGGATCAACAAACCCAAGGGATCTAATGGTAAATGAAGAAATAATGTTGATAAGAGAAATGTTCGCAGTAGGAGATGGTGGGGGAAGGGGAAAAATTCCCATAAGTGAAGGATATTTGAATATTCCCACATGTGGTATGACCGAAAAAGGGTATATTAGACCCTACATTGGATCCAAGGTCTGGGGTATAGAACACAAGATGATCTATCGTCACTATTTTCCCTTGGTGAGGGAAGTGTAAGACCCTATAGACCAATGAGACAATTGCAGTCATCTCATAGAACCAAGTACACCCTAATAGGAAATTGTACTCAAGAGATGTGTCAATAACCTCCACGACAACAGAGACAGTCATACCACCTAACTCAATGTGTAAGGTGGTGATTGTTTCATGAGACTAGAAAATGTGTCTATCAAATGATTTTAATGTTGTTTCATATGTATTGAGCTTAGGAGATCCAAGGGCCTTCCAACAAGAAATAGACATGATGCAAATCGAGGATCCTTCATCAATCACAGTTCAGTAAATGTTTCTTCCCAATGATCATAGTATAACCTAAAGGGAGACCTGATGGGAGAGCCTATGAGTAATATGAGTAGTATCAAAGGTTATCAAACTTGAATCCAAGGGATCAACCCCACTTATGGATGAGAACAAGGATTTTTGTTGCGTGGGATGGTTTTGGAGGACTTCATTCATAAACATGGCACATGGTTCCTGGGCCATGTATTCCACAATACTATAGTTGTGGGTATCATGTGTGCTAGTATTATTCATAATGCATCGAAGAACACTCTTCAAGGGACTAAGAGGTGCGTCAAAATATGGATTCTCAATCTGAAGAGGGCCACCATGCTAGGAAAAATATGTTGCTTCTGGCGTATCATGGGAAGACTAAGAAATGTCATAGTTTTTGTCCTGAGTCTAAAAATTAATCATTTGTTCACACATAAAAATTTCATCATTAGAGGAGGACCCATCATGGTGAGGGGTGATTTCCATTCCCCCTTGTGAAGGGGCAAGATCTGTGGCAACCATGTTTTGAAGTTAAGGGGGGAAAGGATGGGTTAAGACAACGGGTTGTTAGGGGGGGCATTGTTGTGCCAAAATTATGTGGACCTCATTATTTCGAGGAAATTGATGAGTAGGGTGGTCCTCCCCACAAATCATGTAGGGAAAATGAATATATTTTTTGTCCTTAGTGACCCCCTCCTAGGTGTTCTGGGTGGGTGTAGTCCCTATATTAGTATTGGAATTATTTTTCTTGTTTCGTTTCTTTTTTCCTCCAGGTTGTTGAGGACTATTCGGTTACATGGATTGCATTGAATTAACCTCGAAGGTATAAGTAGGGACTCCAATAGTTTTAGCACTAGTTCCAAAATATGAGGGATGTGATGAAATCGACATATGAAACATTTGTTCAGCGAACTAGTTCAAAGATGCACAAGAAACAAAACCAACCACACCATTGGAATGGGGTCCTAGTGTTCGCTTCCTTGGATCAATATACGACATATGATCATTGGGAACAATGTCATAGAGTGTACCCAGCTGATATTAAATCAAGTCTAAATGTTGGGAAAGAAAAATGGCTTTCTCCTCTATGGTTTCCCTTTCCATAGCTATGTCTCAGGCAATGGATGGTAGGAGGGAATTTATGGACCACTGCATCATGAGTTTTTTCAGGATTTGTGTCTTAATAATCCCATGTCTTTGTCTCCACTCATGCATATGATCAGAATTGTGAGTGGAATTATATCGATGCAAGGAAGTCAATATATTTGTCCTTATCTCATTAATAACACCATTTCTAGGTGGCTGGAGATTTTAAAGGAACCTCCTTTTCATTCAATGTACCACTTAGTGGCATCTACGGTCAGGGATCTCTGGAAAAGATGCAGCCTCACACTATCATCCATCAATGAGTTGGATTTGTTAACTTGTGTATCTCGATAGGTGTCTCAATTATGACTATGTGACCTAGGCTAGCTGACTGACACACAAATGACCCAAATCAGCCTTAGTTATCTTAGCCTATATCTAACTTAGGAAAATGCAGCAAATAAATATATTTTGAGTGGATTAAGTGTCCCTTGGATAATGGGGTGCACCTCATGAACTCTTGAGTGTATTACGGGGCCCAACCAAGGGGGGCACACCTCCTTCGATCCTTGGAGGATAATATGGCACATATATCAAGGAAGAAAAGGTACTTAACAGGGTGATAAAGGATGGGTTTGATGGTCAGAGGACATGCATTCTCATTTGAGAGGTTGAGAAAGTGAGAAGAAGAGGGTTCTTGGGTAGGAGAAGAAGAGGGAGAAACTAAGGAAGAGATATTAAGTTTAGGGCCATTTTTAGGCAGTCAACAGAGGCCATTCTTGGGATATATTGGTCATCAAAGAGGGGTCGATTCCAGGAAAAAAAAAATGGTGAGGAAGAGGTTGATCTTAGGCCAAGTTTTCTCAGTCTGATAGGATCGTAAACAGGCTATACCAACCAACAAAAAGTAGTTTTTCCTGGTCCAAGTCCATATAGGTCATACAATACATACATGGGATGTACCTAGGATGTATATACAAGGACGTATAGGGCAATAAAAGGATGGGCCATACAACCAACATTTGGTAAAAAATTTGCTGAGGAATGAGAGAAATTTGCTGGGAAAGTTTGTAAGAATTTTTTGATAAATTCTGACGTTGTATTTTTTCTCCTGAATTCCCAATAAAATCCCCTATTAGTTGGTTTTCCCCACATTAGGGTTTCCAAGGTAACTTTTTTTTTAGTACATCTATGATATTGGTTTACTGTATGCTTCTATAGTCAAATTTCTGAATTATAACTCACTTGTAGGTTAGTCGCATAATTTCAGATTTTATATCAACAATTATAATTTATGGTTAAGATAAATTATTGGCAATAATTTTAGTGCTAAGTTATAGGAAAAATCAACATGGTATCAAATCTCAGCCTCTAAGTACAAGAAGGGGCCAATTTGACTTTGTTATGCAGACCAGGGAGTGAACCAGCACAGGCGGGTATGTGTGGGAAACAAAGAAATAGACTAAAATGGCCAATGTAGGCTTAACATTCGAGGATAGGTTGGATGGTGCCTAAAATTTTTGTCCTTGGAGGGAGTGTATTGGCTTGGTGCTGGAGGAGAATGGAATGTTGGAAATTGTTGAAGGGAAAGTGGCAGCCCCAACTAATCCAGTACAACTAGCAACCACAACAAGAAACATGTCAAGGCCAGTAGGAAAATTGTGGATGGAGTCAAAGACCACATTATTCCTTATCTATCTAAAAAGAAGACAAAAATGAACATGTGGGAGACCCTAGTGAAGTTGTACCATTATGATAACCAAATAAGAGAGATGTTTCTGAGAGAGAAGTTGAGAAGCACGAATATGGCCAAGGGAAATTCAGTGGTCACTTACCTCACAAAGTTCACTTATATTATAGATGAACTGGCGGTTGTGGGAGAGGCCATGGATGAGACTGAGTTGGTGCAGACAACCTTGAATAACTTCACCAAGCAGTGGGAAGTATTTTTCCATGGAATGGTGGCTCAAGAGAAACTCCCTAATTGGAAGAGATTATGGGATTACTTAACCTAGGAGGAGCTCAGAGTTGATGCCACTTAGACTATCCAACCAAAGAGTTAAGATGAGGTAAATTTGGCTCTTCATGGGAAGAGGATCAGTGGAGCGGGAGGTTCCAGAGACATGGGAAAAGTGAAATGATTTACATGTCACAAGACTAGACACTATACCAACCAGTGTCCCAAGAAGAAGGAGGAAGGGGAAAAAATGGTAGCCTCAACATCTACTGACATAGATGAGTTTGCAAAGAAATTTGAGGATGAATTTTCTCTAGTTGCCTCTCTTTCAAGAAAAAATAGATTGGCTAAGTTGGAGGACAATTTGGCATGGTTCATGGACAATGAATCATCTCAGCATACAACAAGAATGAGGTTAGTGTTCCTTATTTTTTTTCACATGAGATTAGATTTCCATGTGAAGAGTGGGGTGCCAACCAGGAATGCAATGAAGGGAGTTGGATGCGACTGATTTCAACTACATTCAGGTGGTTCTATGGATGTGTCTGAGGTGATGTTTTTACCAGAGATGAAGGTTAATTTTCTCTCGATGTAATGTTTGGGGGATAAGGGGTATGCAGTAATGTTCTACGATGGACAGGTGCACATATGTTCTAATGGAGAAACCTTCGATGCAACAATGAGGCTTGGCATCAGGACATGTATGATGTATAGGGTGTTGGGACAACCTGTAGTTGGATCCAAGGGGATATTGGATCAAAGATATGTGTCAGTGGCTAATTATAATGGATGAGTGACTTCATCCAAATCTGTCGTCTAGTATGACCTAACACTGATGGACAAACAGAGCAGGAGATCAGATTAGAGTGCAGTGGAGGTAGCAATAATTTATTCTAGTTTAGAGGGAGAAACTACAACAACAACATATTTGATGGGATTAGAGATTGATCCAGGTGGAGACACCTCCCTCGCTAAGAGGAAGTGTTAGTTTTTTTAGCTCGACAGGTGTATCAGTTATTCCTATGTGTCCTAGGATCACTGATGGACACACAAATGACCCATATCAGCCTTAGTTATGTTATCCTAAGTCTAATTTAGGAAAATGCAACAAATTTATGTCTTTTGACTAGATTGTGGGTCCCTTGGCTAGTGGGATGCATCTCATGGACTCTTGAGTGGATTGTGTGGCCCAACCAAAGGGGTTTCACCTCCTTGGATCCTTGGAGGCTAATTTGGTACACATCTCAAGGAAGAAAAGGTAGCTACTAGGAGGATAAAGGATGGGGATAAGGGCGAGAGGTCATTCATTATCATTTGTGAGGTTGAGTAGGTGAGAATAATAGGGCACTTGGGGAGGAGAAGAATAGGGAGTATCTAAGGAAAAGAGAGAAAGTTCAGGACCATTTTTGAACAGCCAGAAGAGGCCATTCTTGGGATATACTAGTTATCAAAGAGGGGTCGATTCTAGGAAACAACAAATAGTGAGGAAGAGGTCAAGCTTAGGCCAAATTTTCTCCTCTTGATAGGGTCGTACATAGGCCATACCATCTAGTAGCAAGCAGGCCATACTTGGTCCAATTCCATACAGGCTATACCTAGGCCGTACCTAGTCCATATAGACAGGTTCGTACAAGGATAGAAAAGTTTGGGTTTTACAACTAACAATTGGGAGAAATTTTTCCAAGGAATGAGGGCAATTTTCTAGGAAACTTTGTAAGAGATTTCTGATCAATTTTGTTTTTGTAATTTTTCTCCTTAATATCCAATAAAATCCCCTCTTAGCTGGTTTTCTCCGCATTGGGGTTTCCAGGGTAACTTCTATGTTAGTTCATTTTTGTGCTTGGTTTTTTTTATGCTTCTGCTATCAATTTTCTGAATTATAACTCAGTTGTAGGTTAGTTGCATAATTTCATATTTATATCAACAATTATTGTTCCTAGTTAAGATAAATTATTGGCAATAATTTCAGTCTTTGGTTATAGGAAAAATCAATAGGATGAACACCATAAGTGGTATGTCATGATGTGTTTGGAGGGGTCCTCTCCTAGATTTCCATCAAACTTTGGAATATATGATGGAAGCTTGGAAGGAATTTCTGACCATGATGGGTCATGGGAAATAGGGTCATTTGTCAAACAAGAAAAATCAGGTAAGTCTAATGTTACGAGAAAAAGGAAATAACATAAATGAATATTGGGAGGGAGGTGAAGTTTCAAATGTCCCAAATGGACCTTGTGGCCCCCCTATATTTATACTACTAGAGGGTTGGGGAGCTCTGAAACTATGAGTTCCCCCAAGTATGATGGCACTTCCAGGAGCATGAATTCTCCTAGGACCAAACATTCCCTCAAGGGGGTTTCCCCAGGGGGGAATGTGTACCCTCCAAGAAAAATATTCCCAAATTTAGTCCCAAGGAAGAAACCCCCAGGACAGGATGTGTTAAAAAAAGGAAAACCTCCCCATGGTAAAAATTTTCCACCAATGGATGTGCCCCCAGGGAAGGGTGTTCTAACCCATGGAAATTTAAAACCTCCAGAGGTAATGATTCCCCTAGATTGACTAAGGAAAGCCACAAAACCACTAGAAAAATTCCACCCAAAAGTTACACCCATACCTGATGATATCAGGTCACTCATAGGATTAACGGAGGTAGAAGGACTTCCACCTCCCATGCTAAAACCAAAGTTCAGATCCCCACCATGAAAGGATCCAAAAGTGGGCATTGAAGTGTATGGGATGGGCATAAGGACTCTAGGTATAATAACATATGGAAAGGATGACACAGTCGATGTCCCCCAGATAGAGTTTCCTATAGAAAATGGTATGGATGGTGTAGGTCCAATGGATTTAAGGGGTTGTAACATGGACATCACCAAGATTCCCCCTAGGGGATTTACCTCGGTCCCACTTGATGATGGGCTCGTAGGCTCATATACACTAGAAAAAACATTAGGTCTTGACATGGTGGGGGGATGAATAAACAAAGAGAAAGGTTCACTAAAAATTTTCCTTACTCGGACATGTAGAGGTGTGTCTGGCTTAGTCAAAGGAGGATTAAAATTTGGTGGAGGACCTTCATATACCACTTCCACTTTGACCAAACTGGTATCATCAAACCAAATATAATACCATTTTAATTCCTTGTCACCTATCTTGCGCCGCTTTAGAGGTGGTTGCACCTCCATAATAGGCTCATGTCCTCGTAGTTGATGGAACTGGTGCAATAGTTCAAACACGATGAATATAATATGTCAAAATCCAAAAAAAAATCAACCTAAGATGACCTAGACTTAGACTCAAATAGTACACCCATAATCAAATATAGGCTAACAACAAGAAAATCAATTGGCTCAGGGGCCTTTCGAAAACCAACCCTATAGGGTAGATGAAGTCCCCACAAGATTGGTTAGCAAAGGTATGAGGAGAAGTTACGATGATCTATGGAAAACAACCATGACCGATGGAAGTACCCTTTATTAAGGTGGGCACCCTCATGGGGAACTAAGACCTTGAAGGAACATCTTCCCCAAGTACTACAAGAACATCCCACCTACATTCATATCTAAATCTACCTAAGAAAGGTCACTAAGGCTACCACCTCACAATCAATTACTAGGTGAACACTCGTAGGTTTGACTACATGTAAGGGTAGGGTAACTAATCCTGAATATCTGGAGGTGAGACACCAACAAAACCCCCATATATTTAGCAATTGAAGTGGTAACATGTAGTGTCCCCAAGGCCGAGCCCCATTGTAAACCAAGTTCTGAAAGGAATTGTGATTATGTTTTATAGGCTAGTGAGCCGAGTTCTTATAAGCTGGAGGCTTATGTGTTGTTAGGCCAAGGAGCCTAAGTGTTGAAGGCCAGGAGCCTGCTGTTGTACTTGTATGTATGAAGAACATTTAATAAAATATAAACACCGCCAGGTGTAGACCGACCACGATGAATGAGTGAAGGGGGACTAAGCATCCACAGAGTGGTCAAGGAATTAGGGGATGGAAGGTGGGAAAGGGGATAAGTGTTGAGACTGGGGGCTAAGCCTTTTGTGCATTTTGTGTTTTATCCTAAGTTTTGGCAAGGGAGGACGTACAAGGGTGATGCATGTTGGTGGAACACATGCAGTTCCATGGGTGACAAGTGTTAACCCTGACGCATGCGAATAAACAGCCAGGGTGAGCCATGAGAAAGGTTCCTCCTCCTCCATTCGACCCTCGGACTACCAGAAGGTGAACTGGCCTGACTCCTGCAGAGAAACCTTCGAGCATCCTCTGAACCAAAAAGGCGTGTATCTGTGTTTGTTCCGGGATAGCCGGTACATCCCCTGTCTGAATAGTTCGAACCTATGTTGACCCCTGCGTGGATTGTCTATCACGCATCGCCGACAACCAGAGCGTGAGTCTATCCTGTGTTGGCGGATTGGGAAATAAGAAGTGACCTGCCATTGTTGAACCTGTTGGAAAGCCCGTGTCTGTTTTCCCCATGGTTATTGTGACCACGCAGTGTTGGACTGCGTGGGGTCTTGTTGGCCAGTGGTACAACGCTCTCTCCAGGTGAGAGAGGTGATTGATGTTGGTAGAACAGGTTGTTGGCCTGTGAGTGATTCTCTCCAGGTGAGAGAGTGCGCGAAGGAAGGAGAGGACTCCTGGAAGGAACCCTATAGCTGCCACAGAGCCTGGAGACTTATGTTCTGGCCTGTTCCTATAACCCAAGGCAAGGGAGATTAGCAGCCGAAGGACTGTCCAGGTGATAGAGAAGGTGTATTCTCCTGGGGTGGAATAGGCATGTGGGGAATGAGGGTCTGTGGGTAGTGAGCATGGGAGGTTCCTGGGAGAGAATTCCTTCCTTGTGGTTGTGTGTTGTTTTTCCTGTAACCTCAGCTACCCTAGTATGCCTTGTCTAGGGGTGAAGCTTAGTCCCAGCTCGGGGGTGACCCACTGCTGAGCTGATGAGCAGTGTGGTCTAAGGCTGGGAGGTTCGTGGAAGGCATGCACTTGGTTGGTGGAATCTACCATTTATAAAGATAAGTATCTGATTATGCTTTAATCATGTTTTGCATGACTGTGCTGCTTATGTATCATGTTTTCCGTTGTGTATATGAATTAATATGAAAAGCTAGTTGCTTGTTGATTATGGCAGTAATTCATATGAATACTCTATGTTGAATGTGTTTATTGTTTAAATGCATGTGGGTTAAATAACATCTGTATGAGTTATGTACAAAGTGGTATTATAGTCTTCTTTTAAGAGCGAATAAACCTTAGTAGCAGAAAATGTGTGCTACAGTTTGGTATCAGAGCCAAGGTTTTGACACTGAGCCTAGATGGGCTAGTGGAGCGGTCTTTGGACCGAGAATGCGAGGGGAAATTGGGTCTGGAAGGCCAATTTCGTACCCTGGTTTGCTCCAAAGTGTCAAGAAGTTACCTGACGAGTTTTTAAAGCTCAGGAGGTATAGTGGCATTATGAAACCACAACCAGTGTGGTATGAGTGCACAGGGAGAGAGGACTCCACACCGGTGATGTAGGAGCTCTAGGATCTGTTCGGGAGGGAAGGCAAACCCTTGTGACCATCAGATCTGAAAAGTGTGCACAGGGTTTAAAGCCCTTTGAATATTGCACAGGAGTGTGGAAATCGCGATACGTGAAATCCCGAATTAGTCAGGACTGTCCATCTCGAATGGACAGGTGGTGATAATAAAGATCCCGTTGGCATTTTGCATGTCGAAATATCGGGATATCGACATTCGTGAAATCGGGAGTCAAGATGACAGGAGGTCAGGAATTTTCATGGTAAAAGTCCCGGGAACGATCCGAGCCGTCGGTTTGTTGGGACACGTGGCGGAGATTGAGAGACTCATCGTTATATCGGCTACCGGGGTTTTGAGTTGACATAGAACTTTGTCATCGGGGAATCACAAGTTGTGAAATCATGAGATTGGATCTGAGCTGTCCGTCAGTTGGGACACGTGGGCGAGATTAGGAGCCCATCAGCATATCAGGGTTCGGTGTTTCGCGAATCCTAAAGACAAGGCACCCTGAGCATTTGAAATCGCGAAATAGAGAGAAGCAATGAGGACCGTCCATTCTTGGGGACGCATGGCCAAGATCGAGGCATTCGGGAAAGTTCTGGAAGGAGAGTCATCCATCGGGAAATCGGGGTTCGGGGAATCGCAAATCCTGAGGACATATGTGTTTCGGCATTGGAAAGTCTGAAACCCCGATAGGAGGTATGACTATGGTCATATAAGGGGAGGTCGTTTGAACCACGAGTCTATCCTAGAGGGCTAACGGGAGTTAGAGTGCATCGGCGTTTGGAAGCCCAAAACCCCGAAAGGATCTGGACCATTAGATCTAGCTCGTCGAGGATCGTTGGATAACGTATAAGAAACTGTGTATAGGATTTCGGGGATAGGAGTGACAAGAGGTTGGGAGTCACTGCGTAATGAATTCCCAGGTACCGAAAACCCAAAAGTCCCAAAAGTCCAAAAAATAGAAGTTTCAGAAAAAATAAAAAAAAATAAAAATAACCAAAAGTGCAGAGCCGAATGAGAGCTCAGAAAACCCATGGGAATCGAAATGTCTTTTGTTCTTGTTCGTATTAGTTATAAATGTTGTGGATTGTTCGTGAAGTTTTGATGGCCTAACAAACTTCGAATTTAATTGCACAGTGCGTGTGTAGAGTTGAACGGAGGTCAGGACTCCAGTTAACCAACGCCAAGTATGGAGTGGGGAAAGGTGCAGATTACCCCTGAAATAGAAGACGAACAGGAAGGAAAGGATTTTAACCTGGGAATCGAAGGATCTAACTCCAATGGGCATGGAAAAGATAAGGATAAGGAAGGACACATAATGAAAATCATTGAAGGATTGCAAAGAGAGGACAAGGCTCACCGAGCTAATAGCCGAAAGCTCATGAAATTCAGGGATCGACAGGGTGAATTAAACTTAAAATTTTTGAAGAGCTTGGAAAGAATAGAGAGGAAACTCAAGAAGGGAAGAGGCTCAAGTAAGATGGAGATTCGAAAAACCCGTTAGAGAAGAAGTAGGTCGAGGAGTGGTAGCCGACATCTTAGTCGCTCCCAAAGACATTCTGACAGGAAGACACACAGTAGTTCAAGCCCATCCCCTACCAGAAAACATCGAAAATCTGGAAAGGAGGAATTGAAGGGAGAGATGAACAAGATTAAGCCTCCAACATTTGATGGAGAACATAAGAAGGAGGAATATTCCGAGACATGGTTGCTTGGCATGAAGAAATACTTCCAACTGCAGAATTATTCCGCCCATGCAGAAGGAAGAATTGCAATGTACCAACTCAAAGGAACAACATCCATGTGGTGGGATCAGTTTGTGCAGGTGAAACACATCAGAGAGAAAGAGGTCACTTGGAAGGAATTTAAGAGGTATTTCAAGAAGAAATACCTGACTAAAAGATACTATGACAGAAAGATGAAGGAGTTCTTCGAACTCAAGTTGGGAAGTATGACCATTGATGAGTATGAACAAAGTTTCCTAGAACTACTGAAGTATGTTCCATTCATCAAAGATGAGGCTGTCAAGATTCAGAGATATCTGAGTGGACTGCCACCTTCCATGAGTGACAAAATTCAATATGACGATCCTAAGACCATGGAATAGACCATAAGAAATGAGAAATGCTTGTATGAACAACAAGGAGAAAGGCCTACCTTTCGGAAGGCTTGGGATGACCAGAAGAGGTTTAAGAAAGAACAGAGGTAGAAGGGAAATAGGCCTCCCTTTTTCAAGAACGTCCCTAGGGGATAATCATCCTTTAGAGACCCCAGGAAAGTTGAAGGGAGTGAGCAGATGCCAAGGCCTCCACCTATGGAGTGTTGGGGTTGTAAAGGGAATCATAGGTACAGAGACTTCCCCCACAGAAAAGAAAAAGAAAGAACTGTCCATACTGTTCAGCAAGCTGAAAGAGTGGAGGATATGGGTAGTAGAATGCTGAGGATCTATGCAGCCCTGGACAATAAGAAAGCAGAATTTCAATCACACATGATTGAAGTGGAAGGTACGATCAACAACCGACCACTTGTTATTTTAATTGATTCGGGAGCTAGCCATAGTTATGTAGATCCTAGAGTGGTGGAAAGTTTTCATCTAACGAGAAGAAAACATGAGAAGTCTTGGTTAGTGCAGTTGGCCACAGGGACCAAGAGGAAGGTCACTGGATTGGTTAAGTCCTGTTCAGTGGACATGAAAGGAATGAGCACTAAGGCTGAATTGAACATTCTGCCTTTAGGCTCATACGATTGCTTAATTGGGATGGATTGGTTGGACTAGCACCATTCCCTTCTGGATTTTTGTAACAAGAGGTTCACATGCCTGAACGAAGAGGGAAATCAGGTAACATTCCAAGGAATTCCCAGAGTCATAGCTGTGAGGGAAATCTCAGCCATGCAGCTGAAGAAATGTTACCGAAAAGGCTGTCAATTATATGCAGCTCGGTTGGAAGAAGCATCCCGAGATGTAGTATCAAATCTGGAAGATCATGAGGTACTCAAGGAGTTCAAGGATGTATTTCAGGAGGTACCTGGACTACCTCCGAAGAGGGACATCGATTTTTCTATAAATTTGATGACAGGAACAACTCCAGTTTCAAAGGCTCCTTATAGAATGAGTACAACAGAGCTGAAAGAGTTGCAATTGCAGCTCGAAGAGCTACTAAAGAAAGGTTACATTCACCCCAGTGTGTCACCGTGGGGAGCCCCGGTCCTATTCGTGAAGAAGAAAGATGGGACGTTGAGGCTGTACATTGATTTTCGGCGGTTGAATAAGGTCACTGTCAAGAACAAGTATCCTCTGCCAAGGATTGATGATCTTTTTGATCAGTTGAAGGATGCGAAAATATTTTTGAAAATAGATCTTTGATCAGGATATCACCAAGTGAGAATAAAGGATGAGGACATCAGCAAGACTGCCTTTAGAATAAGGTATGGTCATTATGAGTTCACAGTGTTGCCGTTTGGACTGTCCAACGCGCCTGTTGTTTTCATGTGCTTAATGAATGGAGTGTTTAGAAATTATTTGGACAAGTTTGTCATAGTATTCCTGGACGATATCTTGGTGTATTCCAACACAGAGGAAGAACATGAACAACACCTGAGAATGGTGTTGTAAGTGTTTAGAGAACACCAACTATACGCAAAACTGAGCAAGTGCTCATTTTACCAAAGGCAGATCCATTACTTGGGACACATTATATCTGAAGAAGGGATCGTTGTGGATCCTGAAAAGGTAGAGGCCATTCGAGAATGGCCAGCGCCAAGGAATGTGGCAGAAGTTAGATCTTTTATGGGTATGGCGGGATACTATAGGAGGTTTATAGTCGGATTCTCAAAGATAGCTCATTCTATCACTTCCTTGCAAAAGAAGGAGAATAAGTTCCAGTGAACTGAAGAATGTGAGAGCAGCTTCCAGCGATTGAAGCAGTTGCTAACTAGTGCTCCAATCCTAAAGATTGCAGATCCAAACAACGATTACGTAGTGTGCACAGATGCATGCAAGGAGGGGCTGGGAGGATTTCTCAGCCAAGAGGGATTTGTAGTTTGTTATGAATCCCGAAAGTTGAAGGAACATGAGAAGAATTATGCCACTCACGATTTAGAGATGGCAGCAATCATCCACTCCTTGAGAAAATGGAGACATTATCTCATGGGCAAGAGATTCGAGTTGAGGACAGACCATAATAGTCTGAAGTATTTATTTAATCAGTCGACCTTAAATGCCAGGAAAATCAGATGGCTGGAGTTTCTGTGCGAATATGACTTTGATATAAAGCATATCAAAGGGAAAGAAAATAAGGTGGTTGATGCACTCAGCAGAAAAGTGCACGAATTACATGCTACAACCATTAGCATGTACCAGACTGAGATGAAAGACAGAATTTTGGAAGCTGCAAATGTTGATTTGCAGTACAAAAATCTTGTAGCAAAGCTACAACAGCGTGAGAGACCACAGAGCAAGGAAAGTTACACCTTGGGAACTGATGGCTTACTTATGTATAAAAACAGAGTGTATGTACCCAATGTCCGAGAATTGAAGCTGGCAATTCTAAAGGAGATGCATAACGTGACTTATGCTAGACATCCTGGTTATCAGAAGACTGTGGCAGCAGTCAAAGGCCATTATTTTTGGCTGGGTTTGAAGAAAGAAATCGCGGAATACATCGCCAAATGTATGGAGTGCTAAAAGGTTAAGGCTGAGCATAGGCACCCAGCAGGGTTCCTGCAGCCTTTACCTATTCCTGAATGGAAATGGGACGTGGTAACAATGGATTTTATCACCGGACTACCTAGAACAAGCAAGCAACATGATTCAATCATGGTGGTGGTGGACAAGCTTACTAAAGCTGCCCATTTTATTCCACTGAAAAACCACCCATAGAGGAGAAGATGTTGCTGACATTTTTCTAAAAGAAGTTTCACGCTTGCATGGAATTCCTAAGACAATTGTGTCTGATAGGGACCCGAAATTCACTTCGAATTTCTGGAAAGGACTGTTCAAAGGATTCGAAACAAATCTGAACTTTAGTACAGCGTATCATCCTGAGTCTGATGGACAGACAGAGAGAGTGAACATAGTAATAGAAGAAATTCTTAGAATGTATGTGATGGATAAACCATCAAGGTGGGAAGACTACCTGCATTTGGTAGAATTCGCCTACAATAATGGGTATCATGCATCATTGAAGATGAGCCCATTCGAAGCGCTTTATGGAAGAAAGTGAAACACTCCAGTGAGCTGGGATAATCCAGCTGACAGAATAGTAGTTGGGTTTGAGCTACTCAAAGAGATGGAAGACCAAATGATAAGAATTAAACATAATCTAAACGCTGCCCAGGATAGGCAGAAAAGTTATGTTGATAGTAACAGAACCCATAGAGAATTCAAAGTGGGTGACCATGTTTTCCTGAAAGTGAAAACTAACAGGAGTTCCCTGAGGCTGGGAAGTTGCGCCAAGTTGGCTGCAAGATTTTGTGGGCCATTTGAGATCCTGGAAAGGATTGGGCTGGTTGCATACATGCTTGCATTACTTGCATCTATGACTGTACATAATGTGTTTCATGTTTCACTACTTAAGAAATATGTACCTGATGCTAATCATATTATCGATTGGACTGTGATTCAGGTGGAACCAGAAGGTGTCCTACAAGTGCATCCTATGCGCATATTGGACAGGAAAAACAAACAGCTCCAGAATCGAGCTATAGAGCTTGTAAAGGTCCAGTGGACCTTGTACGGTCTTGAGGAAATGCCATGGGAGCATGAAGAGGTTATGCGGGCAGAGTACCGACATATTTTTGAAGATTTTGAAAGGCTTGCAGAGACAGTGTAAGTTGCACTGAGGACAATGCAAAAATAAGGGGAGGGGGATTGTAGTGTCCCCAAGTCTGAGCCCCGTTGTAAACCAAGTTTTGAAAGGAATTGTTTTTATTTTTTATAGGATGGTGAGATGAGTTCTTATAAGATGGAGGCTTATGTGTTGTTAGGCCAGGGAGCCTAAGTGTTGAAGGCCAGGAGCCTGTTGTTGTACTTGTATGTATGCAGAACATTTAATAAAATATAAACACCACTAGGTGCAGACCGACCATGATGAATGAGTGAAGGGGGACTAAGAATCCACAGAGTGGGCAAGGAATTAGGGGTTGGAAGGTGGGAAAGGGGCTAAGTGTTGAGACTGGGGGCTTAAGCCTAGGAATAATATTTTAATATTATTCCAAAAGACATGTGCATTTTGTGTTTTATCCTAAGTTTTGGCAAGGGAGGACGTACAAGGGTGATGCATGCTGGTGGAACGCATGCAGTTCCATGGGTGACAAGTGTCAACCCTGACGCATGTGAATAAACGACTAGGGTGAGACGTGAGAAAGGTTCCTCCTCCTCTATTCGACCCTCAGACTGCCAGAAGGTGAATTGGCCTCACTCCTGCAAAGAAACCCTCGAGCATCCTCTGAACCGAAAAGGCGTGTATCTGTGTTTGTCCCGGGATAGCCGGTACATCCCATGTCTGAACAATTCGAACCTGTGTTGACCCCTGTGTGGATTATTTATCACGCATCCCCGACAACCAGAGCATGAGTCTATCCTATGTTGGCGGATTGGGAAATAAGAAGTGACCTGCCATTGTTGAACCTGTTGGAAAGCCCGTGTCTGTTTTCCCCGTGGTTGTTGTGACCATGCAGTGCTGGACTACGTGGCATCTTGTTGGCCAGTGGTACAACGCTCTCTCCATGTGAGAGAGGTGATTGAGGTTGGTATAACAAGTTGTTGGCCTATGAGCGATTCTCTCCAAGTGAGAGAGTGCGCGGAGGAAGGAGAGGACTCCTGGAAGGAACCCTGTAGCTGCCACAGATCCCGGAGATTTCTGGTCTGGCTTGTTCCTATAACCCAAGGCAAGGGAGATTAGAAGTCGAAGGACTGTCCAGGTGACAGAGAAGGTGTATTCTCCTAGGGTGGAACAGACATGTGGGGAATGAGGGTCTGTGGGCAGTGAGCGTGGGAGGTTCCTCGGAGAGAATTCCTTCCTTGTGGTTGTGTGTTGTTTTCCCTGTAACCTCAACTAGCCTAGTATTCCTTGTATAGGGGTGGAGCTTAGTCCCAGCTTGGGGGTGACCCACTGCTGAGATGATGAGTAGTGTGGTCTAAGGCTGGGAGGTTCGTGGAAGGCCTGCACTTGGTTGGTGGAATCTACCATTGATAAAGATAAGTATCTGATTATGCTTTAATCATGTTTTACATGACTGTGTTGCTTATGTATCATGTTTTCCGTTGTGTATATGAATTAATATGAAAATCTAGTTGCTTGTTGATTATGGCAGTAATTCATATGAATACTCTGTGTTGAATGTGTTTACTGTTTAAATGCATGTGGGTTAAATAACATCTATATGAGTTATGTAGAAAGTGGTGTTATAGTCTTCTTTTAAGAGCGATTAAACCTTAGTAGCAGAAAAGGTGCGCTACATAACACAAACAACAAAAGAAATAGAGAGGGGTAATCTCCTTACTTTCCCAAATGCGACCTCGTGCTTATCTCCTATGTTAGAGGATGCTCCCAACACACTGATTACAAGAATGGATTTAACACTCTTTAATGACTCCTAAGTTTTGTGTTGTGTCCTTGAATATTTTACTCTCCAATCCTAATCAGAGGCCCTAAGCCTATCTAATGTTGATTCACTATAAAAAGAAAAATGTCTAAATGATTTTAAATTACATAGTTTTCTTTTTATGGTTTTTTCTTAAGTCCAAGGGTAGCAGATGCAACTTTGGTGATGTTATGACTCTTGAACCAACCAAGCAATGCAAAAATGACAATGCAAATTTTTCACTTCAATGAAATCTGGCTATGGGAGGGGAAGAGACATTTCGCTTTTCTTTGCGAACTTTAGAAACATGACCTCACACACACCAAGAAACCAACAAATGATTTGGATATGAAACCAAATAATGATCCCAATGAAATTTTTACTAGTTCTTCAAAACCAGTCAAGCATGCAACAAAGTTTTATCTTTTTTTGATATTTTGGTTATTTTTTCCAATTGAAATGAAAAATTTCCCGAGCTAAGAAACAAATGAAAATGAAAAAATAAAACAAACAATAATGAGCAAGCAAAGGGGTTGTAGGAAATTGGAAGTGAGGCCAGATCATCCCACTCTAATGTCTCTACCAATATCTCACCCAAAACTCACCTAGGAGGATATATCTAGTAATGAAAAAAAATTGCAAAAGGATAACCAATGCAACCGGTAACAAACAAAACCAGATCTCTTCAGATGAGTTGGGTTCTATGCCCAACTTCACTAAAACTATCAGACATCAATATAACCTATCCAAGAAATGGAAATCAAACCAAACAAATGCATTCAGACAAATATTGAAAGAAAATTATGTGACCAAATGACTAAAACCATAGACGATACCTTTATCAGAACAGATCACTCCAAGACCCTATTGATCAAAAACACAACCTAACCTCAAAGGCCTAGATTTTTCTGCAAATATGCAGTTTTAACAGATCATTGTGGGGAATAGGCTAGCCAACCAATGAGGGTCATTGTGGGACACATGTGATGGAAGCAATGATGTTCTACAATTTGTTTATTTTTTAGGAAGATGGATCTGTTCCAGATATATATCAGATCTCTCAAATCTGTTGGATCTAAGCATTGGAATAATCAATGGAAGAAAATCAAAATCAGATCACAATCAAGAAGAGGAAAGGATTGGAAAAGAGACTCAAACTAGAGAATAATTATCCCCATTATGGTCGCCAATTTAGTTATGGGATAAAATCTCAAAGGGATCCTACTGAATATATAAAAAACTCTCCCTAGGACCATCCTAGTAATCCTAGACAAAACAAACATTATACTTCTATGGTTTCCCTATATCTATATTTAAACACATGGATTCATCTCTAATATAAGGAGTGATGGATATTGCATACCTTTATATGTAGGTTTTCCTTCGTATATCATGGATATTACAGACCTGAAACTCCATCTCTAAGCTCTACAACTTGATTCTTGCACACAAAAGAAAAACAATACCTCTCTACCTCTCTATTTGGGATTAGAATCCTAGATTTAATTTGATTCTAATCAGATCTATAATAGAATGAATTAGATCTAAACATTCTTGAACTGAACACAATTAATATGGAGGAAAACCAATGATATATTAGTTTATCATAGAGAAATTACATTAAACATACCTTAGTGATGATTCCATTCTCCTTTGACTCCTTTCTCCTTAATTCTCCCTTAATTTTCTTGGTTTGGCTAGGCTCTCTGACTTTTGGCTGTGATGGATAGGACAAGCACCTATGAAAATGGATAACATAAAAATACCACTGATTCCTCCCTCTTTTTCCCATGACTTTCCTTTGTTATGTATTTCTTTGGAGTAGGCTTGAGAGAGATTCTAGATCTTCTAGATACCACTAGAGACTCGAATGTTGCAAGTTCCTAGACCCCAACCACGAGGATACAACTCATCCCTCTCTCATCTCCTCGTAACTCCCCAAATCTAAAATTTTCAGGGGTAATCGCTTATTGAACACTTATATCATGCGAGGGTCATCACTTGTTGTCCATTATGTGTCCAACAATGATATCCAAAAAGGGCTCAAATTTTAGGAAAAACATGCATTTTAGCTTACATCCTCTTCTAGATTCCCTTTTGGACTATAGCGTGGAAATTAAGGCTATAACAATGAACTTCTTACAGAGAACTCTGTATCGTTCTTTATTGCATGTAATTTCAAAAACACCTCTTGGGGAAATGTGGGGGTTCTTCCCTGTTTTTCACTAATTCACTTGTTTACTCTTCATTCATTATTCCTCATTCGTTCTTGTTTTTGGTTGGGATATGGGAATGAACTATTGAAGGAATAATACATTATTTCATTGGATGTAGTAATTATTGTTGTATGTCAACCATGAATTGGTGTCTATATGCCTGAGATGCATTGGCATGTGCTAAACCTTGTTCAAAGATACAAATATTGAGAGTCCCAACATGGATATTCTTGACCAGATGCACTAGAGTCCTAGAAAGAAGTGGACAACCTGAGGGACTGTGTGACAGTGAAGGGGGTTCACTGTCTTTGGGTGGTGTAGGCTAGAGAGAAGAGATTTGGTGTACCTTGGATTGTTGTCTGTTGAGAAACCTGTGAGAGATTGAGTGTTGACTTGTTTGGGAAGATGCGTGTCTCTTTCGAACCCTTCCTTGTGGAGTCATAGCCCTAGCTCGGGGGTGGCATTCTCTTGAGACTTTGAACAATAGTGTTTAAGGTCAGGTCAAACTTCCTTAGTCTACAACCATTTCGTGATTGGTTTTGTTTAAGATAAGTTCTCTCTATCATGGTTTCATTTTCTTGAATATTTATTTCCACTCTGTATTAATTGTTATCTCTAATATATGTATTTTACTGTGCCTAATTTCTAGTTTTTTTGTGCATGGCATGGTTAAGTTTTTTTTTTTAAGTTTAGCATGAATCTTGATTATTGCATTTATTTCATGCTTCTTTGTTAGTTAAATGCTATCAAAATTTGATCTCAATTCGTGAGGTGATATTTGTAGTAGCGTTACCCATCCTGCTGGTGGCAGGGTACGTTACAAGTTGTCAAACTTCTTGCATGTGAAAAACATGGAATGTTGTTTAGTAGAGAAGGGGACGTTTGATATTGGAAGGGTGAGTGAAAAAAGGAAGAGACAACTTAAATGAATAATATGTGAAATATTTATGTGGAATAATGGTTGGAATCAAGAAGTTTGTGTCATAAAGGATAGTGAGATGAACTTTTTCTTATGGTATCCTTGTGAGACTAAGAAATAGCCATACAAATAAGTATTAATTTAAGATGGAATACTTATTTTTGAATACATGATTACATTGTGGAGCTAAAAATGGCTATAAAAATCCTTCTTTTCTGGATGGTTCTTATAGGAATAATTGAAGAATGAAGAGATAAATTATGTACTTGAAAAGAGGAACATTGAGGATGATGTTATTCTAAAGGGGGGGATGTAATACCCCATACGAGGAATGGGTATAATGAATAAGTATGTAGTAGGTGGGTAAGTATAGTACCATTTGATTATGCTAAATTAACAATATAATAAAGTAATCAATAAATAAGTGCATTTTGGGGGTTCCTTAGGAGAACCATGAAAGCAATGAACCAAGGAGAGGGGAAGTAGGGAGTCAATTATAATATTATTTAATGTATCCATACATCTTGGTCCTAAAGCCATCTTGTTATTTGTCTTATGTGCCTTTGGGGGAGGAATCATGGTTCCTAAGCATCTTTACCCTTTTGTCTTACTTTAGGGATGGCCATGTATTATTCAAGCATGGGAGGTGTTCATGTAGGCTATTGGGGGAATTTAACTTTGGGGAAGATCCATGAAGCCATTTGAGTATGCAAAGGATATATGTCATCGTGATATGTTGAGAAAGGTGCTCATAGGCATAAAAAGAATGTAGGTATGCTAAACCATGGATGAGAAATGCTACCATGTTGATATGGTATGAGACTATTGGCATATGTTGAGAGAAGGAAACTATGTTGTTTATTAATGTTAATATTGTACTATGCCTAGAGGTATGTTTTTGTCTTAGTTTGGATGTCATGCTTATATGAAGAAAACCATGTTGTGTATATGTCTAATTGTATAACCAAAGATTCAGTGTCTTCCACCTTTGGATATTTTTTATCCAAAATGGATCCAGGAAGGCCTAAAAATAAAATTTCTCGGAATTGGACAAAACCAACTCCATTTTGTCGGGCTCATTGCGTCGATTCAGGCCATATAAATGTTTCCAAAAATGGACACGGTATGAAAAATGGATCGTGTTCTAATCGATTTCCCAAACAAACAAAAAAGTCAATTGGTCAACGTCAACAGGTCGTACTGATGACGTCAGTAGTATGTCATGATGACATCAGTAGGGACACATGGTAGCACGAGGAGGTGACACATGTCACTTGTTTTTGTCATTTTCATGGACATGATGTGGACGAATAAAAATTGACACGTGGCACTATAAAAACGTGACACATGGTTGTATGGAAAGTTAGCATGGCCGAATGACAGGCTGACATGTGGCAGTATAGATGAAAGGTGGCAGTACAGATGCTGACGTGGTAGGGTGATGTGGTTGTATGGATGTTGATGTGGTAGTTGACTAGATAGGTGACTTGAAACTACAGATGACGATGTCGCAAGCTCAGGGTATGACATGTGGTTGTACAATAGTGATGTGGTAGGCTGACAGGATGGTGACATGGTGTCGATTGTGCGTTGATTCTGTTAGTGACTGGATTTCACGGTCCAATCATAGGGTGGCACGTGGTCCAATCATAGGATGCCACATGGCACCCCAAATTTAGCCAATGTTGGCTAGGTCAAAAAAATTTGCTGCCTCCTGGGAATCGAACGCGTGACCTATCCTCCATCCCAAGATTTTGAAACCATCGACAGATTGACTGAGCTCCATGTGTTTCTTGTTATAAATTCGACCGGATTTACATTTAATTTGTGATATGGCACGGTTTTGGGGATAATCCCTAGTTAGCGGAGGCTAGTAGACTGACCGAGGGCCATGGACTAGGATCTAGGATGGAGTTTTGGGCGTGAAGGAGCCTAACCACATGACAAGTGGTGTGCCAAGCGACCAGGGGTCGAGAAACAAGGGTTGTGACCAGATTTTTAGGGTTACAATGCTTAAGAGCGTGGCCACATGGAGCCCCGAAGAAAGGGGCTAGCATGCATATGTTCTTTTTTGGGGTTTTAAAATATATAGTATGATTTTTTTATTATTATTAGCCTGATTTTATTAGATGTTACCCATTTTGGGGGAATTTGGAACCCGATTTGAGGCCAGATATTGGGAGGAAGTTGGGATAGGATCCCCAACTCAAGATCTATATAATTCAAAGGTTTTTGATAGTCCAAGAGGCTCATATTAGCATAATGATGATGCATTTGTGAAGCTTGAATCCATTTTTATGTAGGGAAGCCATTGAGGAAGCGAATTTTGGAGGACAATTCTGGGAGCTGTGCTCAAACTTTTTCAATGTCGTCAGTTGTGTTGGATTCTTGAGGTCGAGTAGAACACAACCAAACCAATTTGTGATCCTTTTGATGCATTTCTAATGTACTTTTGAAGCATTGAAGATAAATAATAAATCCTCCCCCATTGAGATAAAGGCCAGGAGATGCAGGAAACCTTTTCGAACTCCATTAACAACCTTGCTATTATGGTTTGTTGTTCCTTATGTCTATTTTATGATCTTCATCGTTTATGATGGTTGCGATATTATTTCATTAAGTTCTTATTATTTTCTTAATTCCTAAGTGGTAATTGAACACATGCTTAAAACTCAACCAAGTCTTTAAAAGATCATTTTTGGATCAAGTGGTATCAGAGAAGGTTGACAGTTGGTTGTTTGAGTTTGCATGATTACGAGGGAAAATCTAAGTCATGGTGAAGGTGATCTTGTAGAAGGAGATCCAGATATTGGATTGAGAAAGAGGGTATCTCAAATTGAGAAGATGGCAGCCGAAGAAGGAATGTCTCATAATGAGATAGAGTTTCAAAAGACATTTTTATCCATGTTTTAGATGGTAAAGGTCTTATATGATGATTACTTGGAATGGAAGAGGCCTTTCCAAGGGGAATATTCAAAACAAGGAAAAAGTGAAGAAGGAGAGGATCCTCCTAAACCTCCTCCTTCACCTCCTTCAACTCCAACATCATCTTCTTCTTCAAGTACAAGCGAAACTTCTACCACAAGAAAACATTCACATAAACATGATATGTCATTACCTAAGATTTATTTGAAATTCAAATTTCCCATGTATGATGGTGAAGTCAATGCTAAGAGGCTCGATAACTGGGTCAGACATATGGAATTTTATTGTAGTGTGCAACAAAAAAAAGATGAGGCAAACCAAATCAAGTTGGAATTTCTTCATCTTGCAAGCACAACACTCATCTGGTGGCAGAGTAAGTTGCAACATGGTACACAACAGGTTGGTAATATATTTCTATCATGGCAAGATTTTGTTTTTGCACTTAGAAAGTAGTTTTATCCTTTGGTTTATAAGGAAAAAGATTTAATTGAATGGAAAAATCTTAAACTAAGAAAAGGACAAACCGTGCAAGAATACATAGATGAATTTTGTAAGATGGCATTAATGTTAAATATCTCATTACATTCAAAAGAAACTCTTATGAAGTATATAGGAGGTTCACCTTCACATATTCGTAACACTGTATTTATGTTTGGACCTACTAATATTGATGAGGTTTATATCCAAGCAACGTATATTGAAGCAGGGAAAACATGAGTTGGTGTATCAAGGGAATTGTCTTCAATAAAAGAAGACAGATGAAATGGGAATGGAAAGAAAGCAAGTTCAGAGATCATGATGGAAGAGAAGCTCTCTTGCAAGCATTGCAAGAAAAAAGTGCATGATGATGACCATTGCTGGGAATTACACCCAGAGAAGAGACCGAAATGGTTCAAAGAGATTATCGCCACTAATGTTTTCAACATGGATGGTAGTGGATTCAGTAATATGTGAACGAGTTCAAGTGGCTAACAATATGATTTCAGTTGTCATGGTTTGTTTTCAATTGATTGTGATGCGATAGGTGCACAGGACAAAGTTTAAAGACAAAGGACAAGTGGGGTGGCCTATCCCGCACTTGATATCTGGTTAATACCCTTTTGGAGGACCAAAAGGTCTTAGTGCGGAGGCATGATCCAAAATGGATCTAGGAAGGCCTAAAAAGAAAATTTATCAGAATCAGACGAAAATAGATCCATTGTGTAGGGCTCATTGCACTGATTCAGTCCATATAATGTTTTTCAAAAATAGACACCGTATGCGAAATTTATCCTGTATTGATCGATTTCCCAAACAAGCAAAAAAACCAACCAGTCAAAGTCAACAGGTCGTACTACTGACGTCAACAATACGTTAGAAGAGACACATGGCAGCACGAGGAGGTGACACATGTCACTCCTTTTTGGAATTTTTAGGGAATGATGTGGACCAATCAAAAATTGACACAGGGAACTATACAGATGTGACACGTGGTTGTACAGAATGTTGAAATGGCCCAATGACAAGCCAACATGTGGCAGTATGGATGACATGTGTAAGTACGAATGCTGACGTGGTAGGGTGATGTGGTTGTATGGATGATGATGTGGTAGATAAATAGACAGGGGACTTGGCATTATGGATGATTATGTGGCAGGATCAACGTACGACACGTGGTTGTACGACAGTGACATGGCAAGATGACAGGATGGTGATGTGGTATGAACTGTGCGTTGATTGTGTCAGTGACTAGATTGTACGGTCCAATCACATGGTGACACATGGACCAATCAAAGGGTGCCACGTGGCACCCAATATTTAGCCAATGTTGGATAGGTAAAAAAAAATTGTTACCTCGTGGGAATCAAACACCCAACCTATCCTCCAACCCAAGATTTCAGAACCACTAACGAACCAACTGATCTCCACGTGTTTCTTGTTATACATTCATCTAGATTTACATTTAAGTTGTGATATGGCATGATTTTTGGGATAAGCCGTAGTCAACAGGGGCTAGCCAAACAACCAGGGGTGATGAACCAAGAGCTAGGAAGAAGTTTTGGGTGCGAAGGAGCCTAACCACATGACACATGCTCTGCCAAGTGAACAAGGGCCAAGAAACAAGGGTTGTGACCAAAGTTTTAGGGTGTCAACGCTTAAGCACATGGGCACATGGACCATTCCCATATGACCAAGAGCTCAAAAGAAAGGGGCTAGCACGCATATGTGTATTTTTTGGATTTTAAACTATATAGTATGTTTTTTTTGGATTATTACCTTGATTTTATTGGATTTTACCCATTTTGGGGGGATCTGGAGCCCCATTTGAGGCCAGATCTTGGGAGGAAGTTGTGATAGAATCCCCAACTCAAGATCTATATAATTAAGATGTTTTTGATAGTCCAAGAGGTTTATATTAGAAGAATGATGATGAGTTTGTGAATCTTTAACCCATTTTTATGCAGGGAAGCCAATGAGGAAGCAAACTTTGGAGGCCAATTCCAGGAGCTACACTCAACCTTTTTCAGTGTCGTCAGTTGTGTTGGATTATTGATGTCAAGCATAAGACAAATAGACCATTTTGTGATAATTTTGATGAATTTATTGTTGGGTATGTGTTATATTCTTTGCACGAGTAGTAGAACGTTTATGCCAAGCACGCAGGGGTTCGGGGGATGCGCCCCCAAAAAAAATTGTTTGACTCGAGAAATGTGTCACATACTTAGGTGGTTTTTTTGCACCTGGTTTTTTCCGACGGTTTTCTATTTCCAATTAAGGAATTAGGGCTGTGGAATAATCCAGGTCATTGGGTTAGGGTTTTGGATGTCATTGGATCCTATATGTATATTGTATTGTAAACAATGTATCACTATGAATGAATATAGAATATGCTGGTTTTCCTAGTTTGAGTTTCCAGGGTAAAAATATCTGTGTAATGTTTGTATTTTCCATTGTATCTTTTTTGTTCTTTTACTGAATTTTTTTTTCAGTAGATATTGTACAAGGTTAAAATCATCATTTGGTATCATATCTTTATTGGATTCAAGGGGAGGCCTTCATGGTCAAGGGTTTGTCTCGAGACTGTGATGATCCTTGTTACAGTGGGAGATCTATGGTGTTGATTTTTCAAGTGAAAAGAAATGGCAAGCAATTTAAAGATGGAGATCGAGAAGTTTAATGGGAAAAGTTTTGAGTTGTGGAAGCTCAAGATGGAATATCTATTGGTGAAAAAAGATCAATGGATCATGGTAGATCCAGGTATTGCACCTACAAGAACTTCAACAAATGACTAGAAAAATTTGGATCGGAAGGCAAAGAGCACAATCTGACTGTGTCTCTCTGATTTAGTATTACTGAGTTT
Source organism: Picea engelmannii (assembly GCA_009831015.1). Lineage (NCBI taxonomy): Eukaryota > Viridiplantae > Streptophyta > Pinopsida > Pinales > Pinaceae > Picea > Picea engelmannii. The sequence continues at coordinate 719,953 of ML778254.1, forward strand.
GTCAAGGGAAGCTACAACCAAGGAGTTATGGGATAAGTTGGGGAAGTTGTATCAGTCTAATTCCTTAATGAATAAACTATTCCTAAGAAAGAAGTCGCATAACCTGCGGATGAGAGATGGAGAATTGGTGGCAGAGCATTTGAATGCCTTCAATACTATGGTAAGTTAGTTAGTATCTGTTCAGATTAAAATTTCATATGAAGATAATTTTTTTAGTTTACTATGTTCTTTACTAGACTCCTGGGATAGTTTGGTTGTGTCCATAGGTAGTAATACAAATTCCTTGAATTTTGATGAAGTGGCCTCATCCTTGTTGTTGGAGGAGATGAAATGAAAGAATATAGAAGGACAAAGAACATACACATTACTTGCAAGAGGATGCTCCCATGAAAGGAATAGATCTAATTTCTCAAGTGGGAGATCTAAGTCTAAGGGTAGATCTAAATCTCCTAGAAAGTTTTTAAGGGTATATTGGAGATGTGGAAAAGAAGGGCACTATAAGAAGCAGTGTAGATCCAAGTTTGAGAAAAAGAAGGGATTTGAAGAATCTCATTCTACATAAGAAAAGACCTCCAAGGAAGAAGGAGGGGATGTGTACATGGATTCTTCAAGCACACATCCAGATCATGAGGCATGGTTGGTTGACTCTGGGGCATCCTTTCATATGACTCCCCATAGGGAGTGGTTTTGCGAATATGAAAGGTATGATGGAGGTAATGTTTTATTAGGTGATGATTCGACAACCAGAATCATAGAACGAGGAAAATTCAAGTTGAGGCTCATAAATGGAAGGATTAGAACATTGCCTGGTGTTTTGCACATCCGAAGGTTTGGCTAGAATTTTATTTTTTTTAATAAAAATGGACGATGCAGGGGTAAAAACAATATTTGAACAGGAAACCTACAGGATGGTTCAAGGAGCAATGGTGTTGCTGAAAGGATTTTAGTTTTGAAATTTGTAGAAGCTAGAAGGAAGAACTATTAGTGATGGGTACAATAGTTCCATTGTTCATGATATTGGATTTGAAGAATAAAGAAATCCTACAGTCTCTAGAGAAAATTTTATGTTGTGGCATCAAAGACTGGGGCATATCAGAGAGAAGGGTCTTTGACTACTACACAGTAAAGGTATGGTTGAAGGTATGTCTAACTGCTCTATGGATTTTGATTTCTATGACCATTGTCTATATGGGAAGCATAATCGGGTAAGATTCCCCTCTGGTGCAAAGAGGGTAGAAGGAATCTTATAGCTAGTTCACAGTGATGTTTTTGGACCTATTGTTACACATCAAAATTACTCACTCCAAAAGTGTCGCAAGTGTCGTCATTACAAGTGTTGTAAGTGTCACATCTTGTCCGCAAGTGTTGCATCTTGACCATAAGTGTCGCAAGTGTTGCAAACATCGTACTTCCATGTTGCCTATGTCGTGCCTCTAATGACATCATAAGGAAACTTAAGACACCTCAAAGGCTAGTTTGGAAGAAGAGAAATCAGTTGACAAGGAGTACAAACCTTTTTCCACTGAAAAAACCAATCAAATATCAAATTTGGAAGGCAACGCTCCCTTATGCATTGTCAGGGAGTGTTAACGCTCCATGGGCCTCTTTGGGGGAGTTCTACAACTATTTGTGCCCCATTTTGGGGGAGCGCTACCCATTATGATCAAAACTTGGTTTGTTGATACAAATCAGGGAAGAATCCCCTTAATTTTTGAAGCTGGTTGGATTCAAATAGAAGGTTAAGGCATGATCTTAGGGAAGATCCTCAACTGAAGGAGAGGAATCCTCAACTTATCCCAAATATCTCTCAAGTGGTTGGGCCTCTGCAAGGTTATATAAGGAGGCCTTCTCATGGTGAATGGTATAGAAAAGATTGGATATATGAAACCTATGATCTCATAGGTAATATACACTATATGGAGATTGATAATTACACAAAACTTATGATCCCATAAGTGATATGCCATTGAATCATAATCAATGTAGATTAATTGAGGAAAGGGGTTGGAAAATGAGAGTTGGAAGAAGTTGTTGCACCTTCATCAAAGGATTGTAAGTACCCTTCATTTGTTCTCATTAATACATATACATGCTTGGCCTGTTTCTTTCAAGTTTATGTTTATTTCACATGAACTTGTCTTCAGTAGATAGATCTGTATTTGAGCTAATCTCAGTAGAATAGGAAGCCCATTGTATCTTTGTTTGTTCTACAAGACCTATCGATGAGCTCAATATTGGAGCTCAGCTTGGAATTTGTGAGGAAAAACGTCGTTAACAAGGTACACATATTTCTTATTACTCTTCGTATATTATCTTAATTAGATCTAAAAAGGATTTCAGTGTCCACATTAAGGAATTTTTTGTCTTGGAATTAGGAGTCTAGAGACCAAGAGGGAATCCGCTTGTCCGCAGGAGGATTTACCTGTAACATAAATTGTCAACTCCACTGGGGATCGAACCAAGAATATCTGGTTTCATGTGAAATAAACATAAACTTGAAAGAAACAAAACAAAAATTTATATGTATTAATGAGAACAAATGAAGAGTAATTACAATCCTTTGATGAAGGTGCAACAACTTCTTCCATCTCTCCTTGTTGAACCCCTTTTCTCAAGTAATATACACTGATTATGCTTCAATGGCATCTCACTTATGGGATCATAAGTTTGGTGTAATTCTCAATCTCCATATATTGTATATTACCTATGAGATCATAGGTTTCATATCTCTAATATTTTATGTACCATTCACCATGAGAAGGCCTCCTTATATAACGTTGGAGAGGCCCAACCACTTGAGATATCTTTCGGATAAGATAAGGATTCCTCTCCTTCAGTTGAGGATCTTCCCTAAGATCATGCCTTGACCTTCTATTTGAATATAACCACCTTTAGAAATTGAGGGGATTCTTCCATGATTTGTCTCAACAAACCAAATTTCTCTCAGAATGGGTAGCATTCCCCCAAAATGGGGCACAGAGCATTGTAGCACTCCCCCAAAGAGGCCCAAGGAGCATTAACAGTCCCCTGCAGTGCATAGGGGAGCGTTTCCTTCCAAATTTGATATTTGAGTGGTTTTTTCAGTGGAAAAAGGTTTTTACTCCTTTTCAACTAATTTCTCTTCCTCCAAAATAGATTTTGAGGTGTCTTAAGTGTCCTTATGATGTCGTTAGAGGCACAACATATGAAATATGGAAGTATGATGTTTGTGACACTTGCGACACTTATGATCAAGATGTGACACTTGTGGACAATATGCGACACTTACAACAATTGTAATGACAACACTTACGATGATAAAGGTCTTTGTCAATCATGTAGTATGCAAGGGTTTCCTCTGAAAGGATACCAACCCTTACCTCTTAACCCTCCAGAAGACAAATACCGTGGAGAAGTAGAAAATCAATATGATGATGGGAGTGTCATTGCTCCTCCATTAGAAAATCCAGAAGGTGCTTTGGTTACAATTGAGAATCCCACTCTTCGCACTACATCTGTGTCGACAACCCCTCTCGAACCACTTTTTCCTCATTTAGACTCCCTTAGGAACGTCATAGACAAAGAGGTCCCACAGTTACCTGAGAGAGTATTTACTGAAACATATATGGGATCCACATAACCAATCTTTGGTGATGATTAAAGGACTCCTATTCTTCCTACCATTGTAGTAGATACAAATCCCACACTTGCTCATTTTGTATGGAGGAATTCATTAGGATGTGATCTCTATGAGCATTTTGAATCCATTCGACAGCCCTTTAATCCTCATGACCCTCCTATTGAAACGGGGCCATCCAGTCAAACTATAAATCACCCCATCGATCAAGTCATTAACCCTATTTTTACATCAGCACAAGTCCATCCTAATGCTGGACTCATCACCTCTACTCATTCCCAAGGCACTTCGATCCCTACCCCCACTTTTACAAACTTTCACTCTACAACTCCACATGTTCTGCACGATATTGCTGGGACATCTTTGTACCAAAGAATGTATACCCTTGTTAGCCAAATACAACTAACTAGAGGGAAACCACCATCTAGCAGACCTATCCCTCCTAGAACACCACCATCCTATGGTGGGCCTACCCCTCCTAGGGGACAACCCCCTTTTTATGTTCCTCCAAGAGGGAAACCTCCCTTTTCCAGTCATACCCCGGTCGTTAATCCACCTCTAGCAGGGGGGAAACCTTCGTTTGTTGGAAACCCTTCAAAATCCTCGGGAGTAACTTCAAGAGGCACATTTACCCAACCCCACGTTGGGGGCAACTCATATCATAACCCACAAGGAGAATTATAAAATCATGTTCCTTCCATACCATCTTATGGACAACCTTATCTGGGTGGCATCCCAAACACCACCTGAAGTCCTCAAGGACAACAACCTTATCCTTCCCAACGGTCTAATGTTTATCCTCCCCACGGTTCTTATGTGTATCTGCCTCCAGGATCTACTTCTTACCCTCCTCAAATGAAAAATGTTTATCGTCCTTATGGGCTAGCAAATTACCTGGATTATAATGTTCACAACCCACCCGGTTATGAAAATGTTTCTCAGCCATCATTGAATCCTGTTTATCCTGATTAGAAACAATCGTATGTAGGAGGATCTACTAGTTACAATTATCCACCTAACCCAGTTTATGGTCCTACTGGTGTTCCTATGCCACACTAGTATCATTTGCAATTTAACCGACAACTACCTTTCCTTGCGACTTTGGATCTCCCGAACTTGTCTCGGTTAACCAATGATCCTATTTTTCATTCACCGGTTTGGCCAGTTATTCCAGCTAAACTTCCTTCTGATATTCCAAAATTTGACGGAAAACCTGGAGAAGATCCAAATAACCATGTGATGACTTTCCATTTGTGGTTTTCATCAAACTCCCTCATGGATGATTCTATACGTTTGCGTCTTTTCCAGCGAACACTTATGGGCTCTGCAACAAAGTGGTATATTGAACTACCACGTTCTTATTTTCGTGATTTCAACTCCCTTGCCATGCCTTTCCTCACACACTTTCAACTACCTATTCACTACAAGACGGGTACTGAACTCTTCACCTCCCTTTGTCAAACTAACTCTGTGCATATCTCTGACCATATTCATGAGTGGAGACGACAACAAAGGATGATCAAAGAAATCATTCATGACCAATTATTAGCAGAGTGGTTTACTAAATCACTCTTACCCCCGATCGCTCGTGGTGTTGCTATGGGTGGCGTAGTCACCGAGGAAGAAACCATTGCTCGGGCTCATTACTTGGATTTGTTTGATTCAAAATATGGTACTTTGTATGAGTTTCTTCCAAATGCTACTCAAGATAATGCCAAACCATCCAAGCCGTCATCCTCATCTCATGTGGATGGTGTTATCAGTTTCGTCAAAACTCAATCTACTTCCCAGTTGATCATACTCTCCTCTACCTCCCCCCGAAATCAGATCTTTGAGGTGAATGCAGTTCAATCTTCCTCTTCACAACAATTCAACGGTAAGAAGAAGGAAAAAATAAATAAAAAAAAACTAATAACAATGAACAATCAAAAAATCAAGCTCAAACACCTGCTACCGAAAAGCAACCACAACGGAAACTGAAATTCCCATGTATCATTTGTGGTGACGATCACTACACTCGAGACTGTCCACATCGCGATGAAGTGGCCAAACATTTCCAGGGAATATCACAACCTATTGTGCTTACTCGGCCTTTTCCACAACAACAATCCATGGTTGCTCAAACCCCCTCTCCTAGGGGAAGTTCTATCCATCCTCATGATGAGGCCTCGACAAGTGCCCATATTTATATGTTTAATGGGATTAATTTTACCACTCTCTCTAAGACATACAACACACCGGTTAAGCCTGACAAAGGAAAAATCACTAATGGTACGGGTACTTTACCAGATCCATCACCATCCTCCATTAGTCCTCCATCAGTTAGTCCTCCGTCTGGACCAATTCAGATTGAGAAACCTATGTTCGAATCTATCTTACACCCTCCTAAGAAAACTATTCGTAAATCTACCTTTAATCCTAGTTCACGTGTCGCCCAGAACTACAACATTGTTGAAGATTTGGCTCAAGCACCGTGTGCTATGTCTGCGTTATAATTTCTATAGCACTACCCTAGTCAAAGTAGAATTTTCTTGGATGCTATTGGTGCTATTGATTCTAAGTCGTCCAACAATATCATGTTTAACCTGGACAATTATACATCTTGACTCTCCCACCAACTTGCTTTCCAAATTGATGTTGTTGTTGATAATCAACAAATTCACTGAACCATCTTGGATGAGGGAGCCTCTAATTGTGTCATGTCTTTAGCATGTTGGAAAATTTTAAAATCACTCACACTTAATAAATCCCCAATGATTTTACGTGCTTTCGATGGGTGAAGTTTTCATCCCCATGGGCTTTTACAGTCCCTGCCCGTCCAATTGGGCGGAAAAACCGTCTCTGTTGATGTCGAGGTGGTCGATGCTCCCCTTGATTACAACTTATTACTTGGAAGAAGTTGGTGTTATCCTATGATTATCGTTGCCTCGTTGGTGTTTCGATGTGTACAATTTCCTCATCAAGGAAACATTGTCACTAACGATCAGTTAGATTTTTGTACACCCGACGCTCGTGCTCCCACTACCAACAATATTCCATTCTTGGGAGATCACAAGATCAAGTATGAAAGAGTTGGTGTTGTCTAGTTGAAATATTATAGCCTTATGGGTACCTTCCCTACACCACTTCCACCAACTACACATCATATTGCCATCGTCGATATGATTTTCACCATGGTTTACCAATCCTTGGAGTCATCTGACCCTTGGATTATACCTATTCCATTGGAATTCGATGCACTAGGTGACACCATGCCACTTAGTCCAGCCAAAACATCATACGTTTCTATCCAATCCGCTTCTCCCTCTTCGAATGACCAACATCTATTGGCACCCGACAGTTACTCGATGCCATCACAGTTAAATTCCTTGTCATCTTCATTCGACTACATTTCCCTAATTTTTCCCCTGATGAATCTATTATGGAAATGTTGAGCATTGACAAGCTACCTTGGGATGATAACCATCATCGATCCTCTTTTCTTCCCCCTCAGGAAGCAATTCGGGAAGATATACACTCTATCTTCCCTCATGATGTTGATTTTCCATCATCTCCCATGCCTTCAACTTCCGATGATTTGGATCTGGTAGTTGACATCGTGATCTCTTTGGTAGGGATATTGGATCCTGATCTCCTTACCCCTGTCGCGGCCCTCGACATGTGTCCCTTCCAGAGTGATTTTCTTCCATCCATTGAAGATCTCTTGGAAGCCATGACCGAGTTTTGTCCCTTAACATGGTATCCTTCATGAGCATTATTCTCTTGGAAGCCATGATCAAGGAGAGTCCACGAGCATAGTTTATCTTCTCTGTGGCAAGCTCGTTAAAAAATGAAACAAAGTCTATAAGAAAAGGTTTTTTTCTCTGTGTCAATCTCGTTAAAAAATGAAACAAAATCCTTGAGCATTGTTTTCTTCTTTGTAGAAATCTCGTTAAAAAATGAAATAGGGATCTAGGGATTTAACCCGGAGCCATGAGCATAGTTCATTTCCTGTGTCAAGCTCATTAAAAAATGAAACAGTCACCTCTCCTACCAAGTCGAATCTTTCATTAGGTCTCATTTTTGAACCTTCATTTCCATCTATCCTTATCCTTTTTCTCCATCTAGTAGAGAAATTGGTGACAATCTCAAAGTCGGTGAATGAATTGAAGCTTGGGGGGCATTTCTCCAGCCTAATGATCATTCTGGAGTCAAGCCACTAGCTTTTCAAGATGGGGGCATATCGAGCTTAGTCTTTGTTCTTTTTCATGCTTTTAAATACATGAGAATGTAACCGTGTAAACTTTTATCTGTTTTTCGGACCCACGTGGATACACGAAAAAGGAACCCCTTCGAGTCTCCTTTAAGCTCTTTTCAAACTCTCTAAACATGAAAATATTGGTGAGTGATCTTGCTTCCTTTTAAACTCGTTAAAAGGTTTGAAAGGGCATCTTTCGAGTGATAATTTATCTCTTTTTTGGCCTCGCAATACTTGCAACGAAAAAGCACAACATTAGAGTCGTCTTTAAGTTGTTTTCAGACTCTTTAAATATGAAAAATCACCGAGTTTACCTTCTCTGGACTCGTTAAACAATTACACATTGAAGGACTCATATGAGACTAAACCGTTACTTCTTCTAGTTCACTAAACAAAGGAAGAGGGGCTTATCGAAGGTGATTCATATCGAGCATGTGTTACCCTCCTCGAGCTCGTTAAATTAAAAAGAGGTACTCGTCTATCTGGATGGGGGAAAAAATTGAAAGAAGCAAGCCAAGAATTTTTTGAGAACATTACCAGTAACTCTTACGGTTTCCCTTGAACATGGCACTTTGTATTTGCATACATTTTAATCCACTGAACCTCTGCACTGAGCTAATCCTCTGAGTTTTCTTTACTCCTTTAGGTCACTTGAAGAAAGTCACAGTATCCATTGCATCATCATTTTTTGGTCCATGTCATGTTTTTGTTGTTGTGCCTCAGTGCTCAAGGGAAGTATCTGCCTCAAGAGTCAACCATCACAAATATTCATGTTTCAATACCCTTACATATCTATTTCAATTTTGTGTCGTTGATGGGGGATAAATCAAGGCCCTCCTTTGACGAGTCTATTCCTGTCAACTTCAACACATTATCCAGGAACTATACTTAGAAACAAGTTAGTACCTTGGGACCTACATGCCTCAATGGCAGGCCTCCTCATTTCCGACAGTGGGTTTACATCATTGACCCCTGATCGGGTGATTCCATGGATGTTTGACTTCATCTCAATAATTCACATTCATTGGAATGTACTAGAGTACCTTGGGAATCATTGACATTAATGGTGATCTCCCTCGCGCTTGTTAACAGTTTACATCATTGACCAGTAATCAAGTGGTTTCTGCCATGTTCGACATTAGGAAATATGTTCACATGGTTAGATTCGTACTACATTAGGATTGGTAAGAGGACCCTGGGTTGAGTCATCACTCTGATATATACTTTTCCCAGGTTGCGAAGGAGTTTTCTTTTGAACTATGGCACATATACCGTTACATAGATCCACTTTGTATTGGTCATGGCTATGTCTTTTTGTTTTGTATATCCACCATGTATTTTTCGTGGCTAAGATTAGTTCAGGTCATGGGAGTATAGATCCACATTTTATATTCAGTGGCTATACCTTTTATCAATATAATTATGGATCCGCAGTGTATTTTATGGTGGCCATACCTAAAAAGTCTTTATCACTCAAGCATAGGTATGCCTGCCTTGGGTTTGAAATATGTCATTAATGTTTGTTGGATGGTTGTGTGTAGATTCTACTAGGTTCTCCATGTCCATACCCTTTCTTGAATAAGTCTACAAAGTACTTCATTCATCACGTCTTCTAACTTCTCACTTTGGGGGGCAATCTATTAAACATAAAAATTACTCACTTCAAAAGTGTCGCAAGTGTTGTCATTACAAGTGTTGTAAGTGTCACATTTTGTCTACAAGTGTCACCTATTGATCATAAGTGTCGCAAGTGTAAAAAACATCATATTGACACCTTTCCTATGTTGTGCCTCTAACGACATCATAAGGACACTTAAGACACCTCAAAGGCTAGTTTGGAAGAAGAGAAATCAATTGACAAAGAGTATAAACCTTTTGCCACTGAAAAACCCACTCAAATATCAAATTTGGAAGGAAACGCTCCCATATGCACTCCCAGGGAGTTTTAATGCTCCCTGGGCCTCTTTGGGGGAGTGATACAACGCTTTGTGTTGTGGGGAAATTCTACCCTACGGACTAACAAGCTAGGGATTAAACTTGCATGCAGATCATGACCCTTCAGAAATTACTTTTAACCTTCTACCCCAAACCTAAAACCCTTTTTCACATGCAAACATGGAAGGAACCAACTAACCTTTTTATCGTTGTTTGGTGTAGATCCTCTGTTGCGCTTTATACCCTTGCTTCTGCTGCTCCTTCCAAAAAGAGATCTTGCAATCAAGACAAAACTACGCATGCATGCTATTGTTCTACTAGAGGGTTAGAGATTAAACATAAATCAAATGAAACACATAAGACTCGTGCATTTGGGACGAGAAAAGTATCTTTTTATTAATCTCAAGATGAATCAACTTACAATGATTATAGAGATCGACCACCGTTCCTTGATCCTGGTCCTGGGATCCTCCTCTTCTTTGTCCTCCAACTGCTTTGCTTGAATTCTCCTAAAGCTTGAGGAAAGGCTAAAGGGTTGGGACAAAATGGATTCGGCAATTGGGCAGAGTTTCTTTGCTATGCTTTTTCCTCCCTCTGAATAGTACCCCTACCCCTTCTTTTATAGGCTAGAAGGAGCTAGGGTTTTAGACGAACTCTCGGCCATGCATGGCTGGGAGTTCCAGTTAACTAACCCAAAGCTTTTCGTTTCGTCGGCAACTTTCCTGATTTTTTGCTTTGTTAGGTAAACGTGGGCTATAGTGGGCCAGCCAGCGTTCCAATGCGTGCAACAGAAGGCCTGCCAGCATTCCAACGCGCCCAGTGATAGGTTAGGGCACGGGTTACTTAATTTAGGAGGTTTTAAAGAGTCTGTTCAGCATGACTTTGGCAATGAAGGGCAATGAGTTGGCCTGATGCCAGGTAAGCATGGATGGTGCAATTTAGGGTTATAACAGATGCCCCCTAATGTGTGAGGTCAGAAGAGCATATGATGGCCGAAATACATTACCAATTCTTTACCAATCT